>CM053793.1:235987949-236587949 GCA_028749045.1 Cupressus sempervirens
ATGGTGGAACCTCCTCCTTTGGATGATGCGAAAGAAAATGGCTCAACTCATAAAGCAATCCAAAGGAAATGGGTTTAAAAAAAGAACAATATCAAGGGCTAGAGACCAAAAGCAGCAAAATAGATCAACATATCAATGCAAAACCTCTTGTTTCTTATCCAAAAAATTCTGGGAAAAGAACAGATCAATACACTAAGGTAAAACCGGATGTTGGATCCCTAGGTAATCCTAGAAGAAGATCTACGAAGAAAAATAGAGAGTTAGAAAGTATGCAGAATATTGTTGATGGAAGGTAGGCAACTATTCTAGATTTTTCTCCTAAAAAATGAATATGAAGATCATAACCTGGAATATTAGGGGGTTGAACAGTACTCATAAACTAGACATTGTTAGGAATTTTGTTAGAGAACAAAAGCCTAATTTTCTCCTGCTTCAGGAGACTAAGATGAATAAAGAGAAAGTGGAATAGATTAAAGCTTTTAATAACTATTCTTTAAATGCTAGCAATTCAGAAGGGGAATTAGGGGGAACTTTGATGTTATGGAAGAAGAATTGTTTCTCTAGAACTATCTTGTTTGCTAGTAAACACCTTATGATAGCCAAAATTTCTAGTTCAAACCAGAAGGAAGAGTGGTATATTGTGAATATTTATGTTCCAAACTCAAAGCTTTCAAGGAAAAAGGTTTGGGATTTTGTTTCTAATTTTAAAAGCAAAAACTATTCTGGCTGATGGATCATTATGGGAGACTTTAACATCCCTCTTTATGAATATGAGAAAATGGGAGGCAATGCTAAGGAAGATTGGATCTAAGGGAATTCATCAATAATGAAGGTTTAATGGATTTGGACCTCTATCACATCCAATACACATGGAGCAACAAGAGATTTGGTAATGAATGTATTCAAGCTAGGCTTGACCGTGCTCTTATTTCTCCCGACTGGACTAAAGACTTCATTTGTAAACTAGAGGCTTGTCAAAAAATCAGATCGGATCATTTTCCTCTTATATTCACTACTGAGAAGATTAATCTCAAGAAGAATTTTCCTTTTAGATTTGAGAAGATGTGGATGCAGCACCCTCAGTTTGAAACCAAATTGAAAGAATGGTGGAATATAGAGTATGAAGGCATTGCCCTCTTTAGAATTGCTTCCAAGCTCAAAAATGTTAAAAGGAAAGTCAAAAAATGGAACAAGAACAACTTTGGGAACATTTTGAGAAGAAAATTGCTATTAAGGAGGATATTCTCAATATACAGGAAAAAATATGGAAGGAAGGTTATACCTCTGAACTCCTCCTTGAAGAGAATGAAAAGCTTGTCCAATACCATGACATCATCACTAAAGAAGAAATTTTTTGGAGACAGAGATCCCGATTGTTATGGTTGAGAGAAGGGGATAAAAATACTAAGTTTTCCATCTTTCCACTCTAAAGCATAGGGCCAAAACCCGCATTTCATATCTTAAAATGGGTGATGTGAAACTTGTTGAAGACAAGGCTATCATGAATGAGATGGTGACTTTTTTCTCTTCCCTTATGACAGCCGATTCTAACATTAATGTGGAAAGTCAACCTGAATTCCTCAAAGTGATTTCTCCACTGATTACTAAGGATCAGAATAAAATGTTATGTTCAATTCCTAAGGATGATGAAATTATCAAGGCTGTTAGCTCTCTAGGAGGAGATAAAGCCCCTGGCCCTGATGGATTCCCTATGTTCTTCTTCCAGAAGCTTTGGAAAGTGGCTGGTAAAGATGTTTGTGATGTTGTTAAGGAATTCTTTAGGGCTAAACAACTGCTCAAAGAAATCAACTCCACTTTTCTGTGCCTAATTCCTAAGCAAGTTGGGGCTGATTCTCCATATCAGTTTTGTTTGATCAGCCTTTGTAACTCTTTCTATAAAATTATTTCCAAAGTTCTCACTTCCAAACTTGTTCAGGTGATCCCGTTGATTATTGCTGATCAACAGAATGGGTTTGTCCCTGGTAGACAAATCCTTAACTCTATCATCTCTGCTCACAAGAATATTCATTCCTTGTCTTGTTCTAACAATCAGGGCTTCATTATGAAAGTAGACATTGCTAAGGCCTATGATAGAGTGGATTCGTCTTTCCTATGTAATATTTTTCTTGCTTTTGGCTTTGATCATAAGGTTGTGGGTTTGATCCGCCAATTGGTTTCTACTGCCTCAATTGCGCCCTTGGTTAATGGTAGCTCCTCTCCCTTCTTTTTTCCTTCTCAAGGGTTGAGACAAGGTGATCCTTTATCCCCCATCCTTTTTGTTATTATGGCTGATTGTCTAGGGAGATTTATTGGGGACTTGGTCCAAAGAGGTTTGCTCAAGGGCTTACAACCTTCTTCTCAATCGTTAACTTGTTCCCATGGACAATTTGTGGATGATACCATCTTCATGGGTAAGGTTGAAGTAATGGAAGCTAGGATTTTAAAGTAGACTATTAACTTATATTATGTTGCTTCCGGACAAGGGGTTAACTAGAGAAAAAGTACTATGTTCTTCATTAATACCCCTATCCATAGAGAAGTTAAAATTGCTAAAATCTTGGGATGTTCTATAGGTTCTCTCCCTTCCTCTTACTTGGGGCTCCCCCTAGGATTGAAGGTCCTTGATGCTTTTTGGGAAGATCTTATTAACAAATTCAGCAAAAAGTTGGCGGGATGGAAAGGAATTCTTTTAAGCCAAGCTGGTAAGTTAACTCTTCTCAAAGCCTGTCTCCAAAACATTCCTACTTATGCTTTAAGTCTTTTTAGAATTCCTTTTAAATTTGTTGAGTCGATTGATAAAATTCAAAGAAACTTCTTATGGTTTGGCTCAAAGGATAAAAGGAGAATGCCTTTAATTGCTTGGGGCCAAGTTTGTAAACCTCGTAGTGAAGGGGGATTAGGAATTCGGAAAACCAGTAGTTTGAATAAAGCCCTTCTAGCCAAACAGGGGTGGAGAGTGTACCATGACAATAAAGAGTGGAGTTCCATTTGGAAACATAAGTATCTCTTCAATGCTCACTCCCTTCCTAATTTCCTCGAATCTACTAATGTTATTCACTCTTCCTCCATATGGGGAGTTGTTTATGGGACCAAGAAAACTTTAAAAAAAGGATGTTCCTGGAAAGTTGGTAATGGACTTAAAGTGAAATTTTGGGAAGATATCTAGCTTATGGATCACCCTTTGACTGAAGATTTTAATGACAAGGCCTTAATTGATCGATGCAAGCAGAGATTTGGCCTTCTTGTTTGTCATTACTGGTAGAATGATTCATGGGTGAATTTAACTGATGTAAGTCATGGCTTCAATAATATCCAATTATCCCTTAATGTTGTTTCTCTTTACCTTTATATGGAGGATGAGATTATCTGGCATGCTGACCCTAGTGGAAAATTTAAAGTCTCTTCTATCTTTGCTCCTAAGGATAAGAATAACCAACCCGTTTGGTCTCAAGCTTGGATAAAGGGTCTCATTCCCAAAATTAACATTTTCCTTTGGACTCTTCTCCAAAACAAAATTTTGACTCTTGATAACTTGCAAAAAAGAGGTATAAATTTGGTTAACAGGTGTTCTTTATGCAGAAAGGGACTTGAAGATAGAGATCATATGTTTTTGAGTTGCTCTTATACCCAGGAAGTCTAGACTGAGATTTTGAATTTTCGAGGCATGACATGGGTACTTCAAAACAATGTGGATCTTTCTTTCAAGAGTTGGAGATGACCCTCAAAGGATCCTGATGCCCAATTTCTTTGGAAACTTACCCTCCCCCACCTTTGGTGGGGCATATGGAAATAAAGAAATAACAGGATATTTAGGAATAAAGATCTTCCAAGATGGGTGCTTGGTCAGAATATCATCAGAGCCTTCAAGGAGAATTTTATGTCCCAGAGGGAGCCTACTTAGACCTTCCAACTTGATCACCCTCTGAGATCTCAAGGATCTAAGTTGAAAATTGATAATCCTAGATCAATTATAAAATGGCTTGTTCCTCCTAGTGGATGGATCAAAGGAAATTTTGACGGAGCAGCTAAGGGTAACCAGGGAAGAGCAGGATTTGGAGGTGTTCTTAGAGATCATATGGGAAATTTTATTGATGCTATTGCTGTCCCTATTGGTCACTCGAATAGTCATATTGCTGAAGCTATTGCTGCCCTTTATACCACTATTTTAGCTGTTGATCCGGGGTACTCCAAATTATGGTTGGAAGGGGATTTTCTGAACATTATAAATATTCTTAGTAATAAAAATTCTATCTCTTGGTCTATAGAGGCAACGGTTATGAAAATCAAAACCTTATTTCAAAAATTTGAAAAGGTGGTCATTTCTCATACTTATAGAGAAGCCAACGAGGTTGCTGATTGGATAGCTAATCACACAGTTCAAATGGGGTAAAAGATGAGGTGCCTCGATGACTTAAACAAACATGTGGATCTTAAAGCGATTATTAATTATGATGTTATTCATTCCATAGTGGGAAAGATTTGCTTGGATTAGAAATTTAATGATTTGCGGGAGTGGCCTTATGACTGTCAGATTTCTATTCCCAAGGAGGTACATTCATGTGAAGGCTATGCACTCTCTGCACGTATCCTCAAAAAGGTATCCTTGATATCGTGTCACAAATAACTGGTCTCACTTCTACCTCTTTGCTATCGATATTTGGGTGTCTCTAGTTTTTTGTTTGCTCTGCAATATGGGAGGTAAACCAAGAAAGCAGGAACCCAAAAAATGTGATGATTAGAAGGCTAGGTAGGACGTTTGGAAGATTCTCCAGAAAGGGAAGGTGGTAAGCTACCTAGAGTGGTTGCATGGATTCAAACCCCATGTCACCACTGCCTTCTTCAAAAACTGGGTGGACAACAAAGTTACTTTACATGGAGTGTCTATAAAGCTTACGAAGGAATTCATTGCCGAGGTCACTAGCCTCCCCATGAAAGGTATCAAGTTTTTGAAGTAGACTAGCATTTCCAATGTGGCCTACAAAAAATTCCTGAAGACAGAAGAAGAGGAATTGCTATTGGAAAAGAATGGCGACTTCTATGATGTGCAACAGATAAAAGGTATATGGCATGATGTGCTTGGTTGTATTCATGAGTACTTCATCCTTGATGGAAGAAATAAAAGGGTGCACAAATTCCACTTTGTCTTCCTTAACCATTTCAGGATCAAGGACAAAATTTCCTTCCCTTTTTATTTGTAGTTTTCTTTGCTCCAAAGTTTGAATGCCCATAAAAAGAAACAGTCTCGACCTATATTACATGAAGGTCTGATTTTACTCATTGAGGGTTTTTGTAAAAATAAGTCCATTGCTTCATCTCCGTCCACTGGTAAGCATAAGAGTCCTAATCTTGTAAAAGGTAAAACAGATGAGAGTGGTAAAGAGAAAATTAAGGCTAAACTGAAACCCTCTAGCTCTCGAAGACAAATTGAGGAAGAGGATACAGAGGTGGAGAGCACTGAAGGCTCAGATAAGGATACCCCTGAGGAAGAGGAGGGGATGGATGCCAGGGAGTTTAGTTCTAACCTGGATGGTTACTCGGAGTCGAAAGACAAAAATGAGGATGGGAGAGAAGAGGATACTACTGAGGTGAATTCGGAATAGAGAAAGTCTAAAAATGAGAACACCCATATTGTATCTGGGGGAGGTGATAAAGAGAAAGAAAATTTAAATGATGATCCAACCATCTTGAGTGAGGAGGAAAAAATGGGGAAAGCTTCTACTCCTATAAAGGAGACTGAGGGACATGATAAGGAGGGCCAGAGCCACCATATTCAAGCAGTGTCTTGTGAGGAGGAGCTGTTGGATGGACGGATTCATATTGATAAAGTTGGCCCCTTACCACACACCACTGCTGATGATGAGGGTGACTCCCCGGTGAGGGAAACCAAACTCTCCTTCCTTCACTCTACTAAACAAAAAGATGACTCTTTCCTTCAAGTCAATTCCTAGTTATATAATGAAATAATGGGGCTGAAGAAGAAAGTGGATACCTTGCAACAAAACCAGGAGGCTAACTGGGCTATTATTCAACACATGGAGGTGCAAATGAGAGATATACCAAAAAAACTAAAGGATTATGAGAAGAATCTTAGAGTGCTCATTAGGGAAAGTGGAACAAAAATGGAGCAAGTGACCTCAAGCATCTGTGCAGCTGCGGCTACATTGGACAAAAGAGTTAATGAAGGAACCATATCTTTGGAAGGCCCTAGCAAGAGGATAAGATAGAGTTTGAGGAAGAAAGCTTTGATTGCTACTGATTCTTCGGCTGCTAACTCCATCTAGGACATGGCTAAGATTGGTAAGGAGGCTGTGAAGATGATAACAGAACTGCAATAGTTTCTTGGGTCTTCTTTTTGGGTCGGGTTCCTATTCTAGTCCTGTTTGTTGGCTGACACTTTTGGTTCCTGTGTTTGGTCTTGTTTTTTGGCTTTTAGTTTTTATCTTGTACTGTAGGTTCCAGGTCCTTGTATAACCTGGGAACTTTATCTGGACTTTTTTAGTGGTTTCAAGTCCCTGTAAAACTTGATTTTGGTTCTAATTTGTAGTAGATTTATGGGCTCTTTCTTGTTGGTTGGCTTGTTTTTTTCTTTTTTGAGGATGTGAAAGGGTTTCGGGGTCTCTTCAATGTATATGAGAAATATGTTATCAAAAAATACTAATCTATTAAGAGAACAAATCATTAACTAGCATAAAAACCATAACATATATGAGAGACAAAGTGAAACCCTCAAATGAGAATATGAGCCATAGAATGGCTCTCCCAATGAGGATGGTCACTTGATTTAGGGATGAGTCTATTTACTTAGATTTGGTATGTATGCTCAAGTTTCTCAAAACTAGCTTCAATGGAGATGGAAAATGGAAAATTGGTAGCTTTGTGAGCTCTCAATTTGGCATCATAAGGGTATGGTTAAGGGCTTTGGTTTCTCAAACTAGCATTATAACTTTAACTCAAGGATTGTGATGAAATGGCTTGGGAGGGGATTCAATTTATAGGCTAAAGGCTTGAGGGATGGAGGGTTAAGATGCAAGGAGAGATGAAAGCTTAAGGAGGGTTGGGATGCACTCAAAGGGGAGCACATGGATTGTGCTTGTTTAGCACCAACCAGGGAGTGACACATGTCACAAGGTGAGTGGATGGAGGCAAGGGGATGGATGAGTCAACAAAGGAGGCTTAAGGGATAATATCTTCATAAAGACCCTTCATAATGGCTTGTAAGAGCAATGAATGGGCTTGTAAGAGTCTTTATGGCCTTTGTAAGAGCATTCATGGCTTAGTGGTTAAGATATTTTGGAGGGAGTTGAGATTGTTGACTTTTCTTGGCTTAGGAAAGTCTTAAGCTTACTTAGGGAATGTGACAAGGTTAGGGGGGGGGGGATTAGAGGTGATTTAGGATTAGACTAAGCTTGTTAGAGATATGCAAGTGGATGACATTCAATGAGGGTGGGTGAGTTAGTGGCTAAGCTTGGTTAGTATGGGTGGATGGGGTGGATTAGGCTAAAAAGGGGGTTTAGGATAGTTTAGGGGTTATTAGATTTGAGGGCTTTATTTATCAAATAGATTTATTTAATAAATGAGGATTTTGGAATTTAGATAGAAGAATAGGATTAATTGATAAATAATAGGTTATTTGATTTATCAATTAGGACTATAGATGATTAATTAAATTAATCAGCTAGGGGATGGCAAAGGATTAATTAAATAGAAATTTAATTAATGATGCCTTTTGAGATAACTAAACAGGATTACCAAAGCGGTGTAATCAAATTTAGGTGTCTACATTCAAAACCTATTTTTACCATAATCTAAAACATAACTTATTTTATTAATTTATATTAAAATACTAGAATAATCATTGTTAGGCATGCATATATCTAACATCATAAACATCACCAATTAAGGAATATCGAACTATCTAAAAGCACAAAACTTAATCATCAAGATACCAAAAACAACACTCTTATCATTAGGTGAAAATGTCTCGTATCATTATTAGTGAAATTTCAATGTTTAAATAGTCAAGATAATATAGTAGTTCTCGAATCACTGAGTATTAAAACATGGATGTATCAACTGCTCTCAATTTTATTAGGACATTCACAACATAAAACATTACTTCATATCCATTCAAATCTCCTACAATAGATTTAATAGAGAAAAATCATATTTAATAAGTACATGTGAGGAGGGACCTTACATCAACATCATTGTTACAATAAGTTGTACACTTTCGTGCTTCAAAATATCCTCAAATGTTGTGGCCCACTCCTACCATTCCTTCAAATTTCCATCATTATCAACAATAGGGGGTAAAGCCATGTGCATCATCAACAATATATTTTATCTTATTTTGAATCAATTGCATTTTTCCAGAGAAAAATCCATCAAGCTCCTTTACCTTGCCAATTATTTTCCTTGTAGGAATAATAATTTGCTTTGGTAACTCTTTCTTTTGGTTTAAAATTGGGACTAGTTTTTCAAAGAATTGGGTATAAGGACCCCACCTTTTAAATAGAGGAGACAATTATGAAAGTGCCTTAGAACATTGATGTTATGCTCATTGCAAAGAAATATATATACCATGAATATTTTGAGACATATTTGTAACACATTTATCCTATGAGCTAACATTCCTTTCATGGATTAGGTCTTCATCTCCCTTTTGTATCTCCTTTATCTATGTCCATGACTCATGCTTGTTCAATTATTATAGTGGGTATTGATCCTTCCTCATCCATTTGAATTTCTTTGTTATCGACCTTTGTGATAGTTCTAGTAGCACTTTTCAAAGTTCTTATTTTAGTCTCTATTCCCATGATCTTTTTCTCCATCACATAATTTCTTTTCATCACTTCCTCATACCATTTCATAGTGGCAACATAGTCTTTAAAAGTTTGATCTAATTGATCCTCAATTTGGATACTTTTATTAGAACTCATTGCTAACACTGCCTGCAACAACCTAGACATCTCCTTACCATGAGTAGATTTTGAACTCCAAAAAATTGCATTTCCTTGAGGTGTGTCCTTCACCTCCATCAACTTTGGTTTATTTGATTCTAGAGCTATACTCCATACAACCATGGTTTGAGCATCTATGTTGTACCCTGCTCCTCTCTGTAAATCACCTAGGCCCAAAGCTTCAAAAGAAATGGATTTTTCTTTCCTTCTTAGATATGATCTAACATGAAAGAAGAACTTAAGTCCCAGCTAGGCAACAATAACATCCCACTTCTCTTCACTAAGTCCCTAACCTCTTCTACATTGAGAGTTTTACTGCTAGGATCACAAGCTTGCAATTTTTCAACTAACTTAGCATCTTTTTCATTTGAGTCACCTAGTTGCAATGTTAGGGAAAAATTTTTCTTCAATTTGAATAAGAAAGTCTTAAACTCATTAGTCTTCACAGAGTCATCATCGTTCAAATATTTTTGGGCTTGAATGATTTTTTCATCCAACCTCCTTTCCACAAGCTCCATCTCATTAGGATCCTTTTCACTCTCACTAGCTTGGTTGATAAGAAAATATTGTCTCATATCAAATAAATATTGATTTCTTCCTAGTAGAATTTGCAAGGCCTTTTCCCTTGCCTTCTGGGGAATCTCAATCAATTTTTGCAACTTCCTCCCTCCCTATGCCCAAGCTAAAGTTTTAGCCTATTCTTATTTTTTATCCAACTCTAATACAACATCAAGTTCAGGGGAATTTGGGTTCACCCTTTCCTCTACTTGATACCCTACCTCAGCTGGCATATGTACCGTTATTTCATAATAATTTTAAATACACTTATCAATTCTAAAAAACATTTCTCTAAAACCCTAGGAAAGAGGGAACACTTCTCATTTTTTCTTCTACCTTTATAATGTCTTTCCATTCCAATTGCATATCTCTGCAAAAATATTCATATAAATAATTTTGAATAACATCCTCCTCCCACAAGGGTTTACTAGGAGGTAAGTTATATCCTCTCATCTACCTCAATGCAGTCCTGATTACATCATTTGGATCATAAATTCTAGTGACTGCGAATGGAAGTTTATAATGTCTAAGGAAAGAATAAATTACATCTACTACATCCTTGCTAATATTGAAATCCCCAATTTTAATGTTTTTGTAAAGGAATGTACCCTTTCTCCTCATAGGGCCTAAGTGTTCTTTGTTCATCAAAATCAATTGCAAAACTAATTCCATGATCCCCAATCTCTCTAGAATAAATCTAGGCAATACATGTGGTGGTTGTGAGCATGAATAAACCCTCATAATAAAACAATTTGCAAATGAGAAAAGGTCTCCCCAATCATGCTCCAACTTACGGTCACCATCATAACACCTACATAGCTTAAGGAGATTTCTTATATTTTGTAGAACTCTTTCTAAATAACCACTTATCATATTAAAAATAGGGAACACAAAGTCATTATAAAATGAAAAATAATTTGCATAAGGGTAAAATTTATTGCATACCCTTGTCCATCATTGTACTAGTAAAGTTTCTCCCATCTCCCCAATTTTCTCAATAAAAATTTGACTGATATGACCAATATTCTTGTACATGACCAAATGCATTAGCAATGAGTAATCATGGAGCAAATTTCCCAATTCTCCTTATTTTGTAGATGTGATCTCATTATGTATAAGTATAATTATGTGCTTGACATAGTCATACCCAACATTTGTGTATTGACCCTGAACATTGATGGCCATCACATATGTCACACTAGTAGCATTCATGGTCCCATCAACTCCTAACAATAAGTCCAAACCAAAAACATTATTTTGGAAATAGCTTCTAAAGTATTCAATATGCATGAAGTCACCCACTTTATTTAGAATTTATCTCTTCTACTTCTTCTCCATAGGAATGTGCTACCTCATGACTTGTCCAGTGAAGAAACTCTATTTTTTGTGACTGGAAGGTATTTTCAAGCTTCTCCAACTTGATTTCTAAACCCATTGGTCCCTCTAGACCAAATGTCTCTATGAATGATTCTCTATCTAATGAAAAAAATAGACTCCTATCTTTCTTGTGATATGAGTGAGTGGTTGGATTATAAGCTTTGATCAAGGATTTTACCAGGTCTACATCAACAAAAACTTTAGGGACAATTAGCTTACCCAAGTTTTTGTACCATGGATTTGAAGCCAGAAGGTTTTTAAGCCTATTGTCATAGAAGAACCATAAAATCTCAGTCTCATTTGTGTCCAACACAAGTGCATCTCTATAGGATCCATAAAGATCTCTTACCACATGTTAATTAGCCCCTTGTGCATTTGAGGATCCGGGGAGAAAATATACCCATTCATCTATTTAAGGGCTCTGACTTTTAGCTTTAACCTATGTTGGACCTAAAGGATCTTCTTCAATCTCTACTTGTGAAATTATTACACCTTCTTCTACCATATCTGAATCGATAATCAACCTTGCAAATCTCTGTTACTCTCCTTCTCTCTGCAAATTTGCAACTCAAGAATTGTGGTGGTAATTTTGGTCTGGAATCTTATCCTATGAGATGGAAATGGCATTAATTTTATCAAAGCTTCATATGCATGAAATCTTGTTGGAAATATGACCAATAATTCAAATAAGGTGAGATATGTGGTTGTCATTTATGGCAACATTTGTTTTGTAATTTAGTCATGATTATTTGTGAAGGAAAATTGTTTAAGTATTAGACAGTGTTACAACAACATGACAAGATCTATTGATGTTGGAATATTCTCTTGCACAATTAACCCTAGATGCATGACATCATCCTGATGATGCATACCAATGTGCATGTCTGTATGATCAACCGAGTTCAAGTTATGGAGGAAATACTGATGCAGATACCTCGCAGTGTAGTACATAGCATGTCAGCAAATTAACTTGTATGACTTGCATAATTGTTTTGATTACTAAATCTTGATGAGCTGATTGTAAGGATGATATGTGAGCCAACTAAGGAAGAATTTATTAATATGTTTGATATAAGTAAAGAACTTCAATTGTGAAGTTAAAATAGGTGTGAATATGTGAATGCAATATTATGATATGTGATGCAAAGCAATGTTATGCAAGATATGATGCAAGTTGATATGTGTGTAGTCACTCTTGTATGAAGAACTGACAATCAGAAGATTTGCAAAGTACAAAAAGTGATCTAGTATTGGGGTTAGTGCAAGAAGTTGGGTCTCACTTTTGGCCAAAAAGTGGAAGTGTTTTTCCTGTTTTTGAAATATTTTGTCAATTGATGCCAAAATTTGAGCCATTTAGATATTAAATATAAAAAAACTTTAGAAATAAAAATTGTAGTGCCTAGAATCTTTTTTTTGAATATGTAATTTATTTGTATACCCATATGATAGATTATTTTTTTGGTATGGATCTTTAAAAACCACTTTTTCAAAATGCCTGTTTCAGGACCATACCACGCTCGTGTACGAACATCATAATTTGACACAAATGAATGAATTTTTGTGAATCCTTTTAAATGGAGTTACCTGACACACCAAAGATTGATGAGAATATTTTTCTTGAATTTTTTAATGAATATGTTTTTTAAAATTAATTTTTAATTGGCTATAAAAGAAAATTTTAAAACCTCTCGTGTACGAACACCATAATTTGATCAAAATTTCACTTTTTTCATTTTTTTTTTAACTTCAAAAGAATTGAATGTAGATTGATGACGTATAAATTAATTTAAGAAAAAATATAAAATAAAAAAGTTATTAAAGTTTTAGTGAACGTTGCTATTTTACATTTAGGTACCACCTTTGATTAAAAGAAAAAAATTAAATAGTAAATAAAAACATAACTCTATAAAATTTATATTTCTGAAATTAGGATAGTGAGACTCTAATGGGTTTTTGTTTCGTAAAAAAATTTGATTGGGAAGACTCTCTAAAAATTATGGCAAGGCATGAATTTGTCAGTTCAATGCCTTAGCCAAATCTTAAGAGGCCAAGGCATAGGCTTGGTCTCACCAAGCCTGTCCCAAACCAAAATCCGAGGCAGGGAAAAAAAAATCACGCCTCATGTTGTAAGAAACGAGCACCCATTATTTGAATTTCAAAAAATGGGTACCTGTTTTGAAAAGCTAAAAGCGGCATGTAAAATCCACTAAAAACTAAAAAAATTGAATTTTTAAGAAACGGGTACCCATTTTTTACTTTTAAAAAATGGGTACCCATTTTTTACTTTTAAAAAATGGGTACCCATTTTTTATTTTTAAAAAATAGGTGCCCATTTCTTAAAAATTTAAATTTAATTTTTTTTGAGAAACGGGTACCCGTTTTTTGAAAAGAAAAAATGGGTACCCGATTTTTAAAAATAACGGCTGCCCTTTTTTAAATTTAGGGTCGGGCACCCGAACCAAAAACAGGTGCCCGTTTTTTAAAATCAGGTACCCGTTTCTAAAAAGTTTCATTTTGCGGATTTGACTTCTGCGAAATTGTGACTCAACTTTGTGCATTCACTCATTGTATGTATATCTATTCTCTTGAAGAACTTACTGTATAGTTGCATGTTAGGGCAATGGGCTCTTCTTGCACATATTTGTATATGATCTACCAACTCCTATCTCTGCATAATACACACACACACACACACGCGTATATATATATATATATATATATATAGATATATATATATATCTTTTTATTATTATTTTTATTTAGGTAATCTTGTCTTTAATTTCTTTCTTTCTTTAATTTTTGTCTTTGTTTTTCCTTTATTTATTTTATTTCTTTATTATCATTATTATTCTTTTATTTTTTTTTACTATCGTTGTTATTACTCAATATTTGTGTATTATTTTTATTATTATTTTTTTCTTTTGTCTTTTCGTTATTTTTTGTATTTGGTAGTAGGTTTATTTATATTTATATAGGTACATATGTATATATTGATACATATATACTTACATTTAGATTTTTTTACTTGTATATATATATTAGTATCAATATCATTCCGCACGCACATGCACACACACACACACACACACATGTGTATGCGCAAGTATATATACATATATACTTACATACTTATATAGATATTAGTCTTAGTTTCTTTTCTATTTTATATGGGTGTATATATATATATACACATATATATATGTATATATATATGTATATATATATATATGTATGTATATATATATGTATGTATATATATATGTATGTATATATATATGTATGTATATATGTATATATGTATATATATACATACATACATATATATATACATATATACATATATACATATATATATATACATATATACATACATATATACATATATATATATATGTATACATATATACATATATATGTATGTATATATGTATATATACATACATATATATATGTATATATGTATGTATACATACATACATATATATATACATATATATATATGTATATATACATACATATATATATGTATGTATATATACATACATATATATATATATGTATATATATATGTATACATACATATATATGTATATATGTATACATATATACATATGTATATATGTATACATATACATACATATATATATATACATACATATATATATATATATATATACGTACATATATATATATATATATACATACATATATATATATATACATACATATATATATATATATATACATGAGTGAATGCACAAAGTTGGGTCACAATTTCGTGGAAGTCAAATCCGCAAAATGAAACTTGTTAGAAATGGGTACCCAATTTTAAAAAACGGGCACTCGTTTTTGGTTTGGGTGCCCGATCGTAAATTTAAA
The DNA here is from genome assembly GCA_028749045.1 of Cupressus sempervirens. Taxonomy (NCBI): domain Eukaryota; kingdom Viridiplantae; phylum Streptophyta; class Pinopsida; order Cupressales; family Cupressaceae; genus Cupressus; species Cupressus sempervirens. The sequence continues at coordinate 236,002,724 of CM053793.1, forward strand.
AAACAGGCACCCATTATTTTTAAAAATTGGGGACCCGTTTTTTATTTTCAAAAAACGGGTACCCGTTTCTCAAAAAAAGAAAAATTTAAATTTATAAGAAACGGGCACCCGTTTTAAAAAAATAAAACAGGGTACTCATTTTTTAAAAGTAAAAAACGGGTGCCCGTTTCTTAAAAATTTAATTTTTTAAGTTTTTGACGGATTTTACATGCTGCTTTTAGCTTTTCAAAACGAGTACCCATTTTTTGAAATTCAAATAACAGGTGCCCGTTTCTTACAACATGAGGTGGAATTTTTTTTTTTTGCCTCAGATTTTGGTTTGGTATAGGCTTGGCGAGACCAAGCCTATGCCTTGGCCTCTTAAGATTTGGCTAAGGCATTGAACTGACAAATTCATGCCTTGCCATAATTTTTAGAGGGTCTTCCCGATCAAATATTTTTATGAAACAAAAACCCATTAGAGCTCTTACTGTCCTGATTTCAAAAATATAAATTTTATAGAGTTATGTTTTTATTTACTATTTTTAAAAAAAAATTTAATCAAAGGTGGTACCTAAATGTAAAATAACAACGTTCACTAAAACTTTAATAACTTTTTTATTTTATAATTTTTCTTAAATTAATTGATATGTCATCAATCTACATTCAATTCTTTTGAAATTAAAAAAAAAAAATTGAAAAAAGTGAAATTTTGATTAAATTATGGTGTCCGTACACGAGAGGTTTTAAAATTTTCTTTTATAGCCAATTAAAAATTAATTAAAAAAAAATATTCATTAAAACATTCAAGAAAAATATTCTCATAAATCTTTGGTGTGTTAGGTAACTCCATTTAAAAGGATTCACAAAAATTCATTCATTTGTGTCAAATTATGGTGTCCGTACACGAGCGTGGTATGGTCCTAAAACAGACATTTTGAAAAAGTGATTTTTAAAGATCCATACCAAAAAAAAATCTATCATATGGGTATACAAATAAATTACATATTCAAAAAGAAGATTCCAGGCACTACAATTTTTACTTTTGAATTTTTTTATATATTTAATCTCTAAATGGCTCAACTTTTGGCATCAATTGACAAAATATTTCAAAAACAGGAAAACCACTTCCACTTTTTGGCCAAAAGTGAGACCTAACTTCTTTCACTAACCCATATATATATATATATATATATATATATGCAAAAAGACGCTGATACTAACACACACACACACACACACACACTTATTCTCATATATTTCGTTATTTTTATTATTTTTATTTTTTAGCAAATCTTTGCATTATTTTTATTGACTATTTTATTTATGTTTTTGTTTTTCCTTAATTTATTCTAATTCTTTTGTTTATTAATATTGCTATATTTTTGTTCTTTATTATTGTTATTATCAATATTTATTTATTATTATTCTTATCCTTTTTATTTATTTATTTATTTAATATTTATATTTTATTTTGTTTATTTTAGTTAGCATATTTATATTTTTATTTTTATATAGGGATGCATGTATATATAGATACATATATGCATACATACACAAGTTCACATTCCTCCATTTTTCTTAGTCTTCTTCGTGTTTATATATATATATATATATATATATATATATATATATATATATATATATATATATATATATATATATATATAAAATTTTCTTATAGCTTGTCTTTTTTGGTATTCCCATCTATTGAGTTATTTTAAGTTGTTATGATTTCTTTTCTGGTGATTTCTTCTCTTGTCTCTTATTTTTTGGCCTCTTTGCTCTCTTTCTTCTTTTTTAATCTTTTCTCACCTTGGCTTACGTGCTATCCTCCTTAGCCCCATCTCCTTTTCTTTTTATTCAGTCTGGGTCTGCAACCTATTTTGTATTTTCTTAGCTCTCTCATCCTGATGATGGATCATTGATTATGATCCAAATGTTGATGCTCATAAACTGACACACAATCTCACCAGAGGCATAAATTAGAAAAGAACAGTTATTGAGAAAAATAAGAAAATAAGGATAAATATGGTGAAAAGCTATGTATTGTAAATAATGAGGAAGAAATAACTTAAATTCTGAAAGGAATAGCACCATTATTGAGAAATAAGAAGAGATCCGTTCTCCACATGGGAGGAAATTATGAAGAAGTAAATGTGGAAACTCAAAAGGCAATAGTCACATACATGTCTACTATGCCAAAGGAGAGTGCGCAGCTAGAGAAGGCAAGCCCTATGCCTAGGAAGTTTGAGAAGAGTGTGTTGACAAAGGAAACAAGTCCTACTATAGTCAGTCCACCTTACAATTTTGAGCAACCAACTAAAACACCAATTCCAAGTGATTCACCACATATTGCCATTGGTAGTGAATCTATGCAAGTGGATGACACCAATTTGATAGTCAATAAAACTAAGGACCCTTTTAAAGATTTTTGTTCCAACATTGTTGGCAATATTATTGATTACAATAGCTCATCTGAAGAAGAAAAAGATCACGAGCCTAAGGAAGAAGATGCACCTTCTGCAAAGAAAATTGAATCTAGCATTGAAGCAGGTACTTCAAGTGTGCCTTTAGCAATAGTAGTAGTAACACCCTCTACACAACCTACACAAGCAGCAATGGTTGCGGCAGCAACAATACAGTGAGATGAAGAAGATGAGGCACAAAATCTTATATCTTGTTTAAGTAAATTTCTTGAAAAGAAGAAATATGTCAAGTCTATTGAAAAGACTTTAACTTCAATTTTGGATAGATTGGAGAAGATAGTAAGTCCTATTGATACACCTACAAATATCCAACAAAGAGCAATAATTTTGTGCAAAACCTTTGTTAATGAGTTTGCAACACTTACCAATGTGGCTACAATTCAAGCACAAACTGAGCATGATGGTACCATGTGTACAAATATAAGGAATGATATAGAAACTTTGAATATATGCATTAAGGTATTGAGGCAGAGTATGGAAGAAGGGAAACATATATATGCTAAGTGCAACATGGCATACCTTCATCTTCACAGTTTTGATGAGAAAATAAAAGAGAAGGTAACTGAGCTTTAGATGCTCATTGATAACCTTCTAAAATAGAATTAGGAGTTAGAAACCATTAAGCATACAATGCAAGCACTTCATGATAGCATCAGGGATACTTAAGCAGAAAAGGAGAAAGTTTTGGAAAGATTCACTCTTTTAAGGGACTGTTTATCTCACAAATTACATTGTTACAAAATTAGTTGAAGGAATGCTTGGCAGCCAAGTCCTCATATGAAAAGTTTGTGGCTATAGATTTGAATGTAGAAGAGTTAGCCACATATTCTCTATGTGTGCTAATTAGTGTGTCTGATGCACTGAAAGATAGTTGGAAGAAATAGCTTGCGCAGTTGAAGACTAACTTCAGTGATTATTTTTCCAAGTTTTGATGCAACTTTCAGATTTTGATAGGATTTTTCCTTTTCCTTTTTTTGGCACCTTTGTCATTGATGTGAAAGGGGGAGAAATAAGGAAAATTGTAATTGTAAATTATATAGCTATATTTTGAAGTATACTAGTAAGTTTTTCTTTAAGAAAACTTTGTAATTGGAGTTATAAGGGATGTAATCCTTTCAAATACATGAATACAATGTTTTTACTATGTTATGGTTATTTACTTTGATTGGTATGACAACATGTTTGGGACTTAGCCAATTTTTTCAAAATGTTGCCATCAATGCCAAAGGGGAGATTGTTGGCAATATGACCAATCAATCAAATAAGGCGAGATATGTGGTTGTCATTTATGGAAACATTTGTTTTGCAGTTTAGTCATGATTATTTGTGAAGGAAAATTGTCTAAGTATTAGACAGTGTTACAACAACATGACAAGATCTATTGATGGTGGAATATTCTCTTGCACAATCAACCTTAGATGCATGACATCATCCTGATGATGCATACCAGTGTGCATGTCCCTACAGTCAACCGAGTTCAAGTTATGGAGGAAATACTGATGCAAATGCCTCACAGTGTAGTACAGAGCATGTCAACAAATTAACTTGTACAACTTGCAGAATTGTTTTGATTACTAAATCTTGATGAGCTAACTCTATAGATGATATGTGAGCTGACTAAGGAAGAATTTATTAATATATTTGATATAAGTAAAGAACTTCAATTATGAAGTTAAAATAGGTGTGAATATGTGAATGCAATATTATGATATGTGATGCGAAGCAATGTTATGCAAGATATGATGTAAGTTGATATGTGCACAGTCACTCTTCTATGAAGCATTGACAATCGAAAGATTTGCAAAGTACGAAAAGTGATCCAATATTGTATTTATATTTATTCTCTTGAAGAACTTATTGTATAGTTTCATGTTAGGGTAGTGGGCTCTTCTTGAACATATTTGTATATGATCTACCAACTCCTAACAAGGTTGAGGCTTCTAACAAGGCCTGGTCTCCTAATAGGGACTCAAGACACTATACATTCTTCATAGACTCCTAATAGGGTCAATATCCTTAACTATATTCTTTTATATAGTGAATCATCTAGTGGGTTTCATCCCCGCTAGGGTTTTCCCTTAGCCAAGGTTTCCCTAGTTAACAAAATATGGTGTTATGAGCTCTCTCTATGTATGGTTGTTTCTACTGTTCAACATTGTTGGTTTATTTTCTTATGCATACGAAAAAGTAATTAATAATATTCAGTTGTGGGTAAAAAGATTGAAAATACTGATTCATCCCCACCCTCTCAGTATTATCTATTTCTAACATATCTTTCAAATTCTTGGAATATACTTCAACTTATACTTTGTAGCATTTTTACTATTCTCTCATCAATTATCCTTGTCATCAACTATACCATTCTTTCTTTTTTGCCTTAAATCTATCTATCTTCATTATCACTGCATGACATTTGAATTTGGAAGTTGCGATGTTATGACCAACTTTTTCTTAACCCTAGTCACATTCTTGCAAGTGTTAGTCTCAACATCTCCTTGGCCTTCATGAATTTGAGCCTTACCTTATTTCTTGTTCATTTGTATTGTGCAACTATGTCTTAATCAGAACTACTAATTAGTATGATATCATGCCAAACTGCTAGCCTTAAAAATCTTAGACATTCAGAGCTTCACGAACTTTAATGTTAATTCTTCTTAGATCCTTGTGAAGTCACACTCCCAGTTAATCTCTCCTTCAGTGCTATTAACTGCAAATTACATGAGTAGGATGAGATTGAACACTTATCTATTCTTTCTTATGTCGTGATATCACAACACTTTATCCTAACTATTTGATTTAACTTGTGGAGTTGTGCTTAACCTCATTCTACTAGATCAGAACCTTATCTTATTGTTTAAAACTTACAACTTCAAAATTGTGCATAGTCACTTGCAAGCAATGATCACAACATCGTAGGAGTTAGGATGTTAAGGTATTTCAAAGAAGAGGTGTTGCACTTAATACTTTACCCTTCTCATCCTAACATCAAAATCCTTACTTTAGGCTATGGAAGATAACCATCGATATTACAATATAGTATACTTAATGACTTCCTCACCACTTTGTAGCTTAAAAATTTAACCATGCATATAATGTTGCAAACATACCCAATTACCGAGGAAACTAACCCACATGATTTAGCACAAACCCTTGATGACCATTGCTCCTTCTTTCTTTTCTCACCATATTTATCCACATGGAAATATACCTATTCATTACTATCCCAACAAGGTTGCACATATAACTATCTTGTCACTTTATCGTAGCATAACATTTTACCTTGAAAAGATAACCTAGATGTAGTGCTCAAACTATTTTATAACCATCAAAACATTTCAACCTAAAACTTTACCAAGGTATTAACACCAGAAATATTTCGCTTGACACTTACTCACCCTATCACCACTTTGCAATTGTCTTAGAGATGCCATGCTTGACTATGGAGAACTCATGGTACCCTGACACATCAATACATTACAACTTCATTGTTTAAAAAGTAATTGTTATGAAGACTATGGCGATAAAGCGCGTGCGGTTAAAACTCTGTTAGTTGCATCCTGGTAACTTGAAAAACTAACTATTAGTGGAGGCCAAAGATGTTACACTCAACTATCAATCGTGCCCTCACAACTTGAGTTATTTAAACATCAAACCATATTGCAAAGTCACTCAATCTTTCACATTGCTAGATCACAACCATAATCTCAAACCTTGAGAATAGACTAGAGATGCTTCAATCTTCAACACATCTCTACTTCACAACTTAGTAAAGGTAAAGCCTTATGTGTTTTGCAAAATTGTGAAACATTTAAGAAAAAATTTAGAGCAAGGGTCAAGATATTTAAAAAGATTAAGGATTAATACGAGGACACCAAAAGATCTAGGGTTTTGACAATTAGGGTAAAAGATATCAATAATAAAACTAGTGTAACCCTTTGTAAGATGAGAGGATGAATATTTCCAAAAATATGAAAAAATATTTTATAGCCTATTTAAAAAGGGGCTAACACTCCCTCTTGGTCATGCATGGATAAATGCACCTCCATTGTTAGAGCTTATGTGAGGTACATGTTGGATTGATAAATTCATGTGCTTACTTGTACCTTCTTCTTCACACTAGTAATGTTATTTCAATAAGTTATTAAGTATATGCTTGAGTGATATTGTAGCTCTTCTTCACCAATTTTTTTTTTTCTATATTGCAATTGAAGAATATTTTGTTGACCATTACCACATTATATCCAACTAGTTTATTAATCAGTGTAGATAGGTTTGATATTTTATTCTCTTAGTCTTATATTCTCTTATGCTAACCACATACATGTATTTTATAATTTTCCATTCAATTAATCATTGAGGTTGAAAGACCAAATTAAGGGCCTGACCAATTTTAGAAATTTCCCAAGAAATGTTTTGAGACTTATTCACTTTCTTCATTGTTCTTTTCTCCCTTTTCTTCATTCTTCTCATTGCCTTCTTGAACTTTCTTTCCTTTTCCCTTACATTCTTTCTTTGAAATTCTTTTGTTATCTTGAATGAAATCCCATCTAGGAAAGTGTCAATGGGAAGTGATATCTTTCCTTACTTTGAATTATCAAAATTTTGATAAGTAGCTTCCATATACATGATGGATTCATTACTTTTTATTTGATACTCATGTTATTACATATTTATTCTAAATTCTAAGTATTAATTTTGAGATATTTTATAAATATTCCTCAGGTCTTACAACCAATAATAAAATCTTGAATATCATCCTTGTAAATGGGAGATGATCCATCTTTCACATGAATCTTCATGAACCTCTTTGTAGGTATTTTTAGAGTTAATGTTAAATATTCAACAAACATAGTAAGAGAACGTCTACAAAGTGACTTCGTAAGGACCCTCACCTTGTGTTAGTGGTAATGCTCATATTTATTCCTCTGCATTAAACTAATACAGTTACCTTGTCTTGAGATAATCACCTGATTGGAGAGACCTCAAAAGGATCACTACAAACATGCAACAAGAGTAAACATAATGGAAGAAATAAGTATACAAAGAGAACAAAGTGAGATTAGCATTTATTCATAGAAAAATTACATGTATGGAGGTTTAACAATATGCCTTCTTACATTTTAGGCTCATACATGTTTGATCGCCTACAATCTTTGGTAAGAGACCTCAGATCCAATTCTAATGACTATACCTTACTAATGACTATCTACTACCTCAAGAGATACATTACATTACAAGACATAGACATATTTACATGCATCTCGACTTAAGATCCAAATCATTCCACAAGAATGTGAAACATATTACAAAATATAGGTAGAGTCCCAAATCAGAAGGAACAAGTTACATACACCATTTAAAACATTCAATCTTTGGATTTAGGTCCTCACATGATCCAATAACATTCCTAGAAGTGCCGCCAAGGATCTAAGATCATAGATTTCTGTCACAAGATCAAAATCCACTAATGGTCATGAAAATTGGTAAGAAAATGCTACCTAAGAGAGAGAAATCATAACTTGAGAAACAAAGATCTAAATGAACCACAAACCTAGGAACATGAATAAGACTAGGTGTAATGCCCACCCATATATTGGTTAAATTCTGTTCGATTTGCCAAACTCTTTTAGGCCTATTTCATACATGCATTAGTTTTAGAGATATTTGATTTATGATTAAATATGATATTATTTCATGACTTGGATTACATATATATCAGTAAAGAATCACTTAGTTGATTATAGTTCATATGTTATTTGATGATTATGGTTACTTGTGCAATATTGATACTTTAATGAATCATAGTTAGTAAATATGGTTGCTTTCATGATGATGTCATAAGATAAGTCTATAAATGATGACTATTTTATATTCATAATGATGAATTATTATAGTAGAGCATGCAATGATTTGTACATGAGATTTATTATGGTACTTACCCCATACTTCCATGTGTATAGTGTGCATGTCTATTTTACTTTCTGTTAGCTGTGGTTGAGGGAGGGAGTCATAGTCACTTGATAGTCAGGATCTACATGATGTATCACTCCCTATGATTGCCTGTTAAGCGTAGACATATATATGTATATGTACATGCTTATTTTTAAATGTAGGTTGCAAGTACTGGGCATCAATTTGCTTGAATTGCCAGGATGAGCATGCCCTATCATAATAACTCAATGGTAATAATGAGAAGTTAATGATAAGATCCAATCCTAGCCATAGCCTAAATACTTGTCTTAAAAGGAGGACCTATATTTGGTTGTCTAACCTTTTTAAACCCGTGAGTCTTTCTATGCATATATTGTTTGACTTTTGCTTTGGTTAGTTTTCCTTTACACTTCACATGGTTTGACTTTGTGATTTTCTTGGTAGAATGCTTTTTTTTTTTTTTTGGATTAATCATTGATATTTGAATTATTAAATGTTATTTGATTTAAAAATGGAAAATATAAAAAATAAGACGATATTTAATTTGTTGCAATTATTTAAATATATGGCTAATTTAAAAGATTTAATTTAAAGTTCTAAATTAGAAAACTAAATAAAAACAATTTAAACATTAAATGTTATTTTACTGTAAAAATTTAATTAATATTGATTAAAATTAGAGTTGCATTTCAATAATGAGCTCTAATTATCTTTATTGATAAAATAATAAATAATTACTTTTAACATGCTTGCATTGAATAATAAAGTCAGAAAATAAAATAAAAGAATCTGTCTAATTAAAAAGTGAGTTAAATATGCATGAAAAGATTAATTAAATAACATAATTATATTTTAAGGCTTCTAGAAATAGAAACCCTAAAGGGAGCTAAGGCTCTATATTAGAGGTTTTTCGATTCATTAGTTCACACACAGGTTTTGGGGAGTAAATTTTTGAGTTGGAATAATATAATTATTGAAAGTTTCAGAGGGGTTTGGATTTGTGTGCATTCATAGATTGTCTTAAATTTTAGTTGTTATTTTGAGGCAGGGTTTCAAAACCCATTGTAGAATTTTGTTGAAAGATTCGTTTCTTCCTAGGTGCTTGCATAATGCTTATTAATTTATTGTATTGATTTTTGGATAAAGAATTATGTTGGAAATTTTGAAAAGAAAAACTTATTGATCAAAAACTTACTGAAGAAAACTGTAGAAAATTATAGAAAATTATTATGGCTATATTCTTTTAAAACCTGTTTTAATATTGAGAAAATTCAATTATGAAAAATTGGAAGAAAATAACAAATTGAACAACTAGGGTTTCAACTTTAAATTTTCCATTAGACCCATGTGATTATAATGAATTCTCTAAATAAAGATAAATATTCTTCTTATATCTAAAATAATTTAGTTACAAAATTTATTGGTAAAGTGAAAGATTAATTGAGAGGAAAGCATGTTGTAACTAAAGTTATACATGCATATGAAAACAAGTATTCTAAAGATAGAAAACTAACTACATTATGCTTGCATGATTTGAGAGATCAAAGGCATGTGGAAATACTAATTGTATGTTTATTTTTATTTTATAAAAATATAATTTAATTTGCAAATTTATTTTAATTTATTTTAATTATTATTTATTAATTTCAAAAGTTTAAAAAAATATTTTAAAAAAATAATATTATTTATTAATTTTGAAAATTGAATAAAATTGCTCATTTATTTGTAAAGTGGAACCCCTCCACAAAATGAAATAGATGAAAGGAGAAATAGATCAATCATGGGCTATGCTAGAACACTAACGATGGAGAAGAATGTGCCATAGAAATATTAGAGAGAAGCTCCAAGTACAACAATCTACACTTTGAACTGAGTGCAAGTCAAGAAAGGTACAAATGTTACACCCTTTGATTTATGTTATGGGAACACACCTAATGTGAAGTATTTTTATTTTTTTGGATGCAAGTGTTATATACTAAAGGAAAATAGAAATGGAAAACTTGATGCTAAAAGTGATGAAGGAATATTCCTAGGATATTCTACTAAGAGAAAAGCTTATAAGTGTTTGAACTATAACAGTAACAAAGTTGTGGAAAGTGCAAATGTGAAAGTTGATGAATATGTAGAAAGAAATCAAGTTGAGTGCAAGAAAGAACCTTAGACTACAACAAATTCATATATGTCAATGAAGGTGTTCCCTGCACCTTACTTGAACTAGAGAATAAGGCTACTGAGTAACAACAAAATTCAAATGCTGAGCTATAGCAATTGGTTGCTGAGAAATACATTTTAGGTGCCAAGTATCAACAGAATGATGCTAAGATACATGAAGATGATGCCGAACATCAAGAAGACAATGTGGAGAAACCAAAACCAAAAGAAAAAATACAAAGTGAACTTGAAATCAATTTTTAAGATGAACCTTTGCAAGAAGAAAGAAGAAAATAATGTACACTAGAAAAGTATGTAAGAAGACACCATGCACTTGAACAATCATTGGAAGCAAAGACTCTAGAGTTATGACAAGAAAAAGACTTAGAAGTGATACATGTCTACTTTTTGAGATTGATCCTAAATCTATAAAACATTGCTTTGGATAATGAAGATTGGATCCAAGTAATGAATGAAGAAATTGACTAGATATATAAGAACAAAACCTGGACACTACTACCTAGACCAAAGGATAAGAATGTTATTGGAACCAAGTGGGTATTCAAGAACAAGTTGAATGACAAAGGAGAAGTCACAAGGAATAAATCTAGATTGGTATGCAAAGGATATGCATAAGAAGAAGGTATTGAATTGACTATGGAGAAACATTTACCCCACTTGCAAGATTGGAAGGATTTAGAACACTACTTGCATATTCTGCTTGCAAAGGATTTAAATTATATCAAATGGATGTCAAATCTATATTTATGAATGGAATACTAGAAGAAGAGGTTACATTAAATAGCCAGAAGGATTTTTTTATCCCAGCAAGAAGAACATGGTATGTGAACTGTACAAAGCTCTATATCAATTGAAACAATCTCCTAGAACATGGTTTGAAAGGATGCACAATTATTTGGTAAAGATTGGATTTGTTAGAACTAATGATAACAATAATCTATACTTGAAGACTATTGATGATAAAGGGATATTGTTAGCTAAAATATTTGTTGATGATGTCATATTTGGAGGACAAGATGCATTATGCAAATCATCTATAGAAGAAATAAAAAAGGAATTTGAAATGTTTATGTTTAGTGAGATTAGATTCTTTTTTGGTTTACAAGTATATCAGGTGAAGCAAGGTATCTACATTACTCAATAAAAATACATCAAGGAGATAGTGGAAACTTTTGGGGTGGAAGACTCAAGACTAGTTAGCACACCTATGACTACATTGTTAGAGTAAGTTATTTATTACTCTAGTTGCTTTAGCTCTCTTAGATGCATATAATTAATATTTTATATTAATTATAATGTGCAAACCTAGTTTTTTTTCTTTAGGGTTTCGTTCACCTTAAAAGGTTGAACTTTTGTATTTTTTTTTTTGATAACTTAGAATACATTTTTGCTCTCACATTCTTGAGAACTTCTAAGCTCTGCTTTTTCCATTTTCTGGTTTCTCTTCATTGTAGGATATTTGCATGCAAGTGTTCTTGAGAATCTATAAAGTTGATTTTCTCAACTTCTACATACATGACATAAGTTATCTAAGAATGATGATTCAGCTGATGTGAACCAAACACTATATAGATCAATGTTTGGAAAGCGCAACTGATATTTCCTTGGTAGTTGGATTTTTGCAAGATTTTCTATAGACCCTAAGGATAATCATATGATGGGAGTGAAAAGCACATTGAGATATCTAAAAGGAACAAAAGTCTATGGTTCATATTACAAAAAGAATGAAAAGTTTGAACTGAAAGTGTAGACATATGTTGATTAGGAAAATAATATTGATGACATAAAGAGTACAAGTGGTGGTGCTTTCTTTCTAGGAAAGAGATTAGCCTCATGGACAAGCAAGAAGAAAAAATGTATTTCACAATAAAAAACAAAAGCTATATAGTAGCAGGAATAAATTGTTCAAACATTGTGTGGATCAAGCAATTGTTGAAAGGTATGAAGGAAGAGACCATTGATCTATTTTATATTAAATAACCCCATGATGTACACAAAGACCAAGAATATTTCTATCAAGTATCATTACTTGAGAGAGTTGGTTCAAGATAAAGAAGTGGGATTGGAATATGTGAACACTAAGGAGAAAATAGTTGATATTTTCACTAAGGCTTTACCTTAGGATACACATGAGTATCTAGGAGGTAAATTAGGGGTGATTCCCCTAGCTAAGGCTACTTAAGCTAAGATGGAGCTCTACATCAAATGTGTTGATTAGAATATCTTACAAGTTGATACAGAGTCATGCTTTAGGATCTGCCTAAAGTAATGAAGAAAGAAGAATAAAATGTTGTATCAGTCATAAGCCAAGATGATAAATGATAAATGAGATTCATAAGTATTGACATGATGATATCTATATAGTAAATATGTATGTAAAGATGAATTATCTTTGATATTATTGTTAAAGAGGGAGAGAATGTCAGTTACCATAATAGGGAGAGAATGCAAGTGAGGGAGATGATATCTAGTTGTCATATGGAGATAAGAGATGTTGCCAAGAAAGAGAATATGGTGTTTCCAATAATACAAAGGAAGATAATTGATTTTATAATCTTATATGATAGAGAGTGTCTATGTGTTGCATATTAGTGCTACATGGTTGAGAATTAGAATGAAACTAAAAAAGGTAGATTGTTGGAGACTAAACATAGAGGGAGATGCTGAAAGTAATTACATATTTTGGATTGCATGGTAACTAGAGGTGTTTCCATCAATACCAAAGAGGGAGATTGTTGGAAACTATAGTTGGAACAATTGTTATGCTGTCATTGATGTCAAACTTTATTGGTAAGAAAATTGCTATCAGAGTAGAGTGACATATTAAGATGAATGATGAAGAAGATTTAAGAAGGACATAAAAAAAGGACCTAGAGGAAAGTTTGAGTTATGGGGAACTATAATGGGCACTTGATCAATTGGACTTTGACAAGATAATGTGATTGTTTAATCACAATACAAGTGGAGAAGAAAATTGCACTGAAGCCTAGAAGAAGTGATCAAGGAATGATCAAATGCATAGGCTTGACTAAGAAAAAAAGTAGAAGACTAATGAAGTTGAAGTTTAAGCCAAGGGATGCTAGTGTTGACTAAGTGCCAACTTAATCTAAGTAAATATAGTGTTGACCAAGCATCACTATTGAGCGAGCATCAGTAAATGCACTGAGTAGAATAGATAGTAGCGATTGTGCAATCCAATGATGACCAAGTGTCAGAAGACAATATTGGTCAAGGGAAAACATTTGATAGATTATGAGGAAATCATGATTTATAGTTGACAAATTTGATTTCTTGGAATATGGAAAGCATGTTGAAGATAAGGATGGATGGCTTGGAGCATTTAATTCAAGGAAAACCATGTTTGAGTTTTTCTATGCAATAATTCAAGGAGAAATTTGAAGAACTTTCTAGAAGAGAAAAGAGGAGATGAAATGATGGAAGGATTCAATAAATCTGACCAAACCCGAAGATGTATAGTGATGTTTAAGAAAAAAAAGATCAGAATTACCTATTTGAGGAGGTGTAAGAGCTAACCTAATAAGGTTGGAGCAATTGTTGATGCTATTGATTTGCAAACTTGAGCAGGAGGCTGAGAAGAGTTATGAAAAGTTAAAGTATAATTTTCTAAAGGGTTGTCAAGCATATCAGAGATAGAGATGACAATGGAGGCTAGTCATAGGATCGACATATGACTGAATTGTGATCTATATTTGTAAAGTGAGGTGTATTTTTTAGATCAACTTACTGCTACTTTCTAAACATTATATGAGTTTTGAAATCTTTTAATCAAGGTTGACCTAACTGTCATATGTAAATCCTTTAATCAAGCTGACATTCTAATGGATTTTTTTTAAGCCCTCTAACAAGGCCACTCCTAATAGGGTGATTAAATCCTTTAACAAGTTCACATTTAACAGTGTGTTTTTTAACCTTTAACAAGGTTGGATCTTCACAAAGCTACTTTAGAAGAGTGAAAAACTAGTGACTTGTTACTAGTGTTATTTTGAAAATTGGGTTTCCACATTAAATCCTCATGTCATACTTGTGTGGATATCATTTGGGATGCTTTATTGTTAATATTATACATTTTGGAAGTATTTTACTATTGGGACAGTGGATTGCAAGTTTATGATATTAATTATTTGATATAGAGACCAAGCTACTAAATATTGAGATTTGAAGTATTTAAAGTGATTAAAAGTTCAAATGTACATCTGGAATTGAGAATAGCTGATATCCATATATAAGATTTAGCAAATGCGCCTAGATGTATTATCCATATATGAGATTTAGCAGGCTTGTACATGCTATCCATATATGATATTTAGCATATGTGTGTAAAAGGGAGAGAGACCCAACCTGAAGGATGCTCTCTTCCTAAATTGAAGTTGTACATGGAGAATCCATTCATTAAGATTGTGCATAATCCATAAAGGGATTCAAAATATGTTTTCAAAATGGAAGGATGGTGAAGCAATAATGCATAGATTTGAGGATAACCTAGAAATCATACCAAGCATCCAAAGCTAAAGTACCCTAAGCCATACTTAGAATCCATATTTAATACTCCATAATTGAAAGCAAAAAGAGTATAGTGTATTCCCCCATGTTAAAGTTATTGCTAACACTTTAATATGAGAAATGACTTTAAGATAGTATACATACATCCACTAAGAGATATTTCCACTATGAATAGCCTCTAAGAGAAGAGAAATCAAGGGAAATAAGAACATGACATATAGAGAGTGAAAGTAGATCTACTAACTTTGGGGTCAGTATTGTACTATCATAAAATGGATGCTCTCATATTTTAGAACCTTTTAGCACCCATTTTATAGTGAATTCCTAAACCATGGATGGATTTGTGCTCGATTCCCTCTCTCTCCTATTTCCTTCCATCTTTTCCTCAGTCTACCTTCATTCCTTCGAAGCTTTTAGAGGCCCATCTCTTATGTTCCTTGAGAAAAGTCAACATATGTTGACCTATTATGGAAGAGGTCAACCCCAAGTTGATCTAGTATGGAAGAGGTCAACCCAAGTTGATCTCTTCCCTACATATTGTGAGACACGAGGCCTAAAGTGTCTTGGGGTTTTTAATTATTAACTCTCACTCTCCAATTAACTTGTATTATTTTCCTACCCAAAAACTAGTATACAAAGAGACTTGGAGGATTAATTTTTTATATCTCACATACATGAAAGATACACTTACACCTTGCAATCAAGACATTCAAGCATTCAAGAAAAAGAGTTTTCATTAAGCGTTGAAGGATTCTTTGTGAGCATTTTCTCTTTGAGATATAGCATATTGTTCAACATCACGCTACATTTAGGCATTCATCATCTTCTTCATTGATGCATACTTACATCCATGGATCCATGATGTACCTATTATAGATCCATTGTAGCTGGTGGAGATATTGTACATTTACATACTGAACTCAACATCTACAACATACAATAAGGAAAAATCCTTATTGATAATGGTTTTTACAAAAAAGGTGAATATTTACATTTATCTTGTTTTATTTACATACATTTACATTTCTCGATTGAAGGTTGATTCCTCAGTCTAGGGCTTGACCAACATAAGCCATCATCCACCGAATAGTAAAAAAACTCAATTTTATGTGCGTAAGAGTAGGATAGCAAAATTATGATTGTAGATCCAAAAGTAAATCTATGAAAGCTTTCTAATGAATTTGGGTCAAACTTGTTACATTGCGCTAGGAATATGGTGAAATAGTGTGAATAATTTTGGAATAATTACCACCAAATCACCCCATTCTTTGCTCCTTGACCGGAAAATCAATTTCTAAGTTTTTTTTGGGTTTTTAATTCTGTTCAGGGATTCATAGTCAAATTTTTAGTTACAAGTCTAGACTTGAAATTTTCAAAGCTAAAATACAACTTCTTATACATATTTCAAGGTAAGTCTTCTATCTTTCATTTTATTTCATAATTTGGCATAATTTTGTATCTTTATTGGGTAGATTATATACACTTTATATTACTTAGTCAATTAGTTCAATTTTTCATACAAATTTTCACACATGAACAAAAGAGATTATTTTCCTATATTGCATTGCTTTCTTCAACTCCAATTTAGTATTGGCATGATTTCCTTCATTTGGGCATTGCTAATCTAGTTTAGATTAAAAAATGAATCATATTTGGAGATCCTTCCTTTCCTTATACACATATTTGAATACTTTACTATGACAAGTGGAGGCATACTTACTAATAAAGAGAAAATGTTTGTTGACTAGACATTTTGGTGAATTTGACATGTTATCCTCTTTCTTGGAGTTAGATCTTTGTTTCTTGACATCTTTCTTATTTGGCATCAATTTCAGCACTAAACATTTTGGCAAACTCAACTTGTCCTCCTTTTTTTTGGAGTTGGATTGTTTCTTTTAGGTCTTTACCTTCTTTTGATGAACCCTTGCATTGTTTTGTATTTTAGAGTTAGATTTAGCTATATTTTTTGTGTGGTTATATCTCTCTTTTTATGTTCTCTCTTACATTTGTATGGTTAGATCTCATTAGAGTTTCCTTTTGTGTTCTACCTTTTTATGAGTTTTATTACACTAAGTCCAACCTATAACGTTCCCATTAGGAGAAGCCATAGACTCATGGGCTCCTTTGATTATGATTCCTCTTTTCTTCCCAGGAATTAGAATGACACTAAAACCTTTCTTCATAATCTCAATCCTATAATGAAGCATAAATCCTCTCACTTGTCCCATGATGAAGATGAATCCTTCGGAGTTCCTCCTTTGTAAGTTGATAAGCTCTCTCACAAGTTTGATAAATTGGAAAATTATCTTGTGCAAGAATATTAAAACCTTGACGGTAATTTTTTTTATTGAGGCTATTAAGAAGCTTGTTAATAATGATGACAACAACATTTCTATCTTGCATGGTATATCTCACATTTCTAATACTTATTCTAAGACTTCAAATTATTTTTTCTCAAGAGTTAGAGAATCCTCCTAATTCTACAACCAGTGAACCTTATATTATGATTTCTACTACTCTTTCTAACATTCCTACATATGCTCCACCTTTTATGATGCCTTATATAGAAGTCTCTTTTCCTCTAAGTGTTGATCTTCCTAGTCTTTCACTTCTCATGAGTGTTCCTCCTACTTCCATACTGTATTCTTTACCTTCATATAATTTAGTTCCTTTTACATATTCCAATCCTTTAATAGTTCCTTCTAATCCCCCACCAACATATTTGCATCTTCCTTCCAATTCTTGCAATTTTCTTAAGACATCTAATATATCTATGCCTAATCTCATGTCTTCCAATCCTACCATTAGTATCATAGTTCAAACCATCATTGCATTGAAACAACAAGTGGCTCAATTCACTCAATCTAAGTACAACATTCCTATATGTAGAATTGTTAATCCACTTTCCTTAGACATACTTCATGTTGTTATACTAGAACACGTTGAGACATCTTTTCTTAAGACTTATAATGGTAAGGGTAATCCCGCAATTCAAGTTAAGACTTCTAGACTATATGTAGTGAATTTTCTCACAAATATAGGCTTATGGCTAAGTTCTTTATGTGCAATATTAGTGAGAGAGCCTTGCAATGCTATTTCTTTCTACCTCCTTATTATATTGATTATTTCCAAATGCTTGCTAAGGCTTTCATTGTGAGGCCTCACCCCAACCTGTCACAGCATAGATATTTTATTATACTTTGATATTTGAGACCTTGATATTTTGGCAACTATTCGAGACTTAGATGGGTATTATAATTTTTTTATATTTTGATTTTGATAATAATTTAGGGGACAATTTGAATTTAATAATAATAATGTATGGGAGTAAATAGGAATGTATTCTTTTAATTATGATTGTCAGGATTTTAATTAAATGGATAAATAAATTATGATGGTTAGAAATGATTGAACCTTAAATTTTATGTTCCTTATGACATTCCATATTCATTCACAAATTATTTAATCACATAAAATTATTCTTTCATTTGGGGTTATGGGTACTATTGAGTAATTAGTAAATAAATAAAGAATTAATTAAAAATAAATTTAGATAAATAAATAAATAAATCATTAATTAAACTTTGATTATAACCAAATAAATAATTACAAATACCTAATTAGTAATGTATTTTTTTGATCAAGGTCAGAGGAGAGGTAAGATGTAAGGAGCCTTTAAGGGAATTTATATATAAATCTAGATGTGCAAGGAATGAAATAAGAGTGCATACATATGCATGTGGAGGGCAATTCGGGTTCAAAACATTTAGGACAATTATTAAACATCTCCATATTCATAAACCCTAGAACCATTCCAACTAAATTTATACAAAAATTGAATTTCACATGCATCGTTGAGTGTCTTAATTAAGAGTATAGAAGGTGAAGGGTTATAACCAAAATATCTTTTTAATTTACTATTGCAACCATTGATGGACAACTAGGTGACCCCTCATAAGAAAATTTGAATCTAGTTTTTAGATGGAATAATCTCTGTTGATTTACCTAACTTTATCATCTCCAAATTTAGTGAAATTACGTTTATAACAAGTATAGATTTATACATCTTATCTTCATATTCATTTTGTAAAAACAAAAATAAACAAAAAAAAAATTCTAGTTGTGTTTTGCCCCATAAATTTAGGGCATGGCATTCTAGTATCGGAGAAATTGGTTACAACACTAGAGCCTAATCCATTATGCTTAACTCTTTAAAATTAAAACTCGTGTGCAGGATGCCTACTCTTACCCGTAATGGTTGTCTAAGGGCTAGAGGCCCTAGAGGTGCACGACTGGAATTTGGAGGGACATGACATGGAATTGCTGAAGTACCACCTGAGAAACCTTAAAATCTTAATCAACTCTTTACAACCATTCAAAACTTTATCCAAGTAGTGTAGGAGAGGATGCCACCTATTGTCCCATAGACCAAACAACAAGGAGTAAGGGAAGAAAGAGCAGATAATAGGGAAAGAACTAGGAGTCCCCCACCTTTAGGTGTAGAAGTACAAGGTGACCAAGAAGAGGCCTCAGTTCATCAAATTGATCTGCCACCAGTCATAGAGCCACCAACAGTGGTGAGAGCACCTAAAGACATAGGGATTGCAATTATGGATTTGATTTGAATCAAACCACCTCTTTTCATTGGAACTATAGATTTTACGTAGGTAGAGGCATGGTTATAGAGCTTAGAAAGGTACTTCAGGTTGTGGCAATATGGGAGCAATCTGAAGGCTTGACTTTCCATCCACTTACTATGAGACAATGCTTCTAATTGGTGGAAATAGGCGGAGACCATAGGTAGAGTCGGAGTAGACACACTTAATTGGGAGGCATTTGTAGCCAAGTTTAGAGACACATATCTTTCAGAGCATTTCAAAAAGAGTTAGATTGAGGAGTTCCAT
The DNA here is from genome assembly GCA_028749045.1 of Cupressus sempervirens. Lineage (NCBI taxonomy): Eukaryota > Viridiplantae > Streptophyta > Pinopsida > Cupressales > Cupressaceae > Cupressus > Cupressus sempervirens. The sequence goes on from CM053793.1 coordinate 236,022,720, forward strand.
GACCTTCAACAGAGGGGTCATACTATAGCACAGTATGAGAGAATGTTCTTAGAGTTCCTTCCTTATCTTGAGTACATGAAGGATGAGAAGTTACAAATCTACCAATTTACCAAGGGTCTAAACTTGTCTCTATAGAATTTAGTACGCCTAGCTTTTTCGAGCACCTTCAGGGAGGTAGTTGAGACAACACTAGTTGTAGAAGAACTCCATAAAAAATAGCAATCCTAAGATTGATCCCACAATTGGAATTACTCCTAGTAGTTAGGACAATAGAAATCCTCATGGAATGATAACCAAGGTCAGTTAATAGGGTCCTCTAAGTCCCCACAGGTGTAGTAAAAGTCACAATAGGATAATAGGAAGAAGTCAACACAGGGGTATCAGGGCTCTAAGCCCAAGCAGTGGTAGTCCTAAGGGTCCCATCGAGATCAGAGGCCACAAGCTCCATATGCACAGCTAGCTAGGACTTAGGAGTCCTCTTTTGGTGGGTATAGTAGATCCTATAGGATAGGTGGTCAACAATAGTCTAGGCCACATGGAATTTAGATTTAGACTTGTGGGCCTTGTTATGCTTGCAGTGTTATGGGCCATATAGCCAGAGAGTGCCCTCATTGACTAGCAGCCAATAATTAGCGAGGAGCCACTTTAGAGCCTATAGTAGGAGACATGGGTAGGTCCCATAGGGTATTTGCAGTAGTTGATAAACATCAACTCGAGTATTAGGCTATAGTCATTAAGGCTATAGGTAAGATTAGAGGTACTAAGGTTTCTATATTGTTTGATTCCAGAGCCACCAATTCTTTTGTATCTCATTTTATAGTGGAATGTTGTGGGCTAGTGGCACCTAGGCAGAATGATGATTGGGAAGTTGAATTGGAATTTAGGGCTAAGGTGATAGTTAATTCCCTTATTCATAATTGTCAGATTCAAATTGGGGACTTGAGCACAATCACAAATCTCTAAGTTACTCCTCTAGGATCATATGATGTAGTCCTTGGTATGGATTGGCTATGTGCACATAATGCTAAGATGGACTGTAGATAGAAGAAGGTTGAATGCCTTGATGATTATGTTTTTCCTATGGTGATTTCAGGGGTACAAAGGCTAGTGTCCCTTCGTATGATCTCTACCATGTAGCTTAAGCAGTGCTTATGGAAGGGATGCCAATTATTTGCAGTATCTATCAGTAATAAGGAGGAAGATGATGAGAGGAATCCTCCTCTAGATGACTACCTGATACTACAAGAATTTAAGGATGTGTTTCCCTCCTCAGAGCTTCCAGGTATGCCACCACCAAGGGCAGTTGATTTTCACATAGATCTGGTGCCAGGAGCTGAACCCATTTCTAGATCTCCATATAGGATGGCTACACATGAACTCAATGAACCTAAGATTCGGTTGGAGGAACTCTTAGAAAAGGGACATATCTATCCTATTGTCTCACCTTGGGGTGTGTTGGTTCTCTTTGTGAAGAAGAAAGATGGGTTGCTCAGATTGTGTATTAACTATCGATAATTGAAAGGTAACAATCAAGAATCAATATCTGCTCCCTAGAATCAATGACCTATTTGATCAATTGCAGGGTGCTCAAGTATTCTCCAAGATAGATTTGAAGTTGGGATATCATCAATTATGGATTGTGGAAAGTGACATTCATGAGACTACATTCCATACAAGGTATGGCCACTATGAGTTTATAGTGGTACCATCTCACAAATGCCCTGGTTGTATTCTTGAACCTTGTGAATGGGGTGTTTTATACATTTCTAGATAAGTTTATGGTAGTGTTCATTGATGATATATTCATATATTCACTTGATGAGAAGGAACATGAAGAACACTTGAGGTAGGTATTGCAATTCTTAAGGGAAAATCAGCTATATGGCAATTTGTCCAAATGTGCCTTCTCCAGGAAAGAAGTTCATTATTTAAGTCATGTGATATCAGGGGATGGAATTGCAATGGATCCATCCAAGATCAAGGCCATCATGAATTGGAAAGCATTGACTAATGTTTAAGAAGTTAGAAGCTTCATTGGATTAGCAGGATATTAAAGGAAACTTGTGGTAGGACTCTCCAGAGTATCTCATCCTATCACCTCACTTCAAGGAAAAGAAAGAAGTTTGAATGGATAGACAAGTGCAAGAGGACCTTCCAAGAACTCAAGAAGGCACTCACTAGTGCACGAATCCTAGTAGTACATGATCCTTTAGTAGATTTTGTAGTATGCATAGATGCTTTGTTGGATGGTATTGGAGCGGTTCTCATGTAGAATGGTTGTGTCATAGCATATGAGTCTAGGAAACTCAAGACTCAAAAGGTCAACTACCCCACCCATGATTTGGAGCTTGTAGTAGTAGTTGATGCCTTGGCAAGATGACACCACTTTTTTCAAGGATATCACTTCGAGCTTCATTTAGATCACCAAATTTTACAGTATATTTTCATACAACCAAATCTGAATGTCCAACAGAGGAGATGGATGGAGTTCTTATGTGAGTATGATTTTGATCTACATTACATTAAGGGAAAAGAGAATGTAGTTGTAGATGCCTTGAGTAGGAGATGTCAGGAGATATCTTCTATGATCATTGAGATAGATTTAAGAGAGTGCATATTGCACCATCTTCCCGAAGATGTATTTTATACAGAAGTTTTTCAGTTAGTCCACTCTCAGAAGTTTGTCAGTTAGTCCACTCTCAGAGACCCCTAGAGGGAAGATTTTTCTAATTTTTCATTGGATCTGGATGGATTGCTATGACCTAAAGGGCACATATATGTACTATTCTCAGGTGATTCATGAGAGTTCATCATTTTGGAGGCACACAGATAGCCCTATGTAGTAGATCCAGGTGTCAAGAAGTTTCATGTAGGTTTAAGTCAGTTATATCATTGGCCAGGAATGAGAATGCAGATTGCCAACATCATACCCAAATGCCGAGAGTGTTAGAGAGTTAAGGTAGAACTCGAACATCTAGGTGGAATTTTGCAGCCACATAAAATACCTGAGTGGAAGTGGGACACTATCTCCATAGATCTCATTGTTGGTCTTCCAATGTCTTCTCATCGTCACAATGCCATCATGGTGACAGTTGAAACTTTGACCAAAGTTGCTCACTTTTCACCCATTTGCACCACCTATAGTGGTACAGGTATTCTTGTGCGATATTGTGAGACTCCATGACATTCCTTTTAAGATAATATCAGATAGAGACTCCTTATTTACCTCCTCATTTTGGAGGGAATTATAGACATCACTAGGTACCAAGCTCAACTTTAGCACAACCTATCACCCTTAGACAGATGGGAAAACAGAGAAAGTTAGCTAGATCCTAGAGGATATGCTACAAATATATGTGATGGACCACCAGTCCAAGTGGGAAGAATACCTTCATCTTATAGAATTTTCCTATAACAATGGGCATCACACTTCCATAGGCATGCCACCCTATCAAGCCTTGTATGGTAGGCCTTGTTGGACACCCCTAATTTGGGATAGGATCAAAGACAATATATCTAAAGGGACACAGTTAGCCAAGGACATGGAGCAATAGGTGGTATTGATCAGACAATGTCTTAGAGAAGCCCAAGATAGACAGAAGAAATATGCAAATACGAATAGGGTGGATAAAGAGTATATGCTTGGTGAGAGAGTATTTCTGAGAGTGCAACCAAATTAGAGCCCAATCTATTTTGGAAAAAGCTCTAAGTTAGCACCTCACTTTGTGGGTCCCTTTGAAATTTTGGAGTGGATAGGACCAATTTCTTATCATTTAGCCCTGTCACCTAGCCTATCACGCATTCACAATGTATTTCATGTATCTCTATTAAGGAAGTATATTTATGAAGAGTCTCACATCATAGATTGGAATGCTTTGTAGGTGGAGTTAGAAGGATAGATAACATTGGAGCCCTTTCACATTTTGGCTTGATGGAACCTTAGATTTCAAGATAGAGAGCTGGATCAGGTTAGGGTTCAATGGGATTGTTATGATGAGGTCACAGCTTCATGGGAGGATGCAAATTAGATGAAGACTCAGTACCCATATCTTTTTGATGAACTCTAGGAGGAAGTTCATGCCTAGGGGGTGAGGCCTCACCTTGACCCATCATAGGTTAGATATTTTATTTACATTTTGATATTCAAAACCTTCATATTTTGGCAGCTATTTAAGACTTAGATGGGTAGTGGATTTGTTTTATCTATTGGTTTTGATACTTTAGTAGTGTTTTACCTTATGATATGCACTAAGAACTTGTTATTTTGTATGAAATGATTGAACACATATGGATTTAGTTTTATGACATGGCACTATTACATTTTGATTGATGCAAAATGTTAATTCGATTATTGTGATGATTTATGATATGTAGATAAATGTTAATTTGGTTATGATGATTTATAATATGCAGATAAATTTGATAATGATGATGATTTATGATGTGCAAATAAATGTTAATTTGATTATGATAATTTATGATATGTAGATGAATGATTAGGATATGTAGATTTTGATATTTTAAGATTTTGAATGAACTATTTGAAATGACTAGGGAAGGAAATTAAATTTTGAATGATGAAATTATATGCATTTATGATATATGTATTTTATACATTCTCCTTGGACTACTAATGCTCAAGTTTAATGTGTAGGAAGTGGAACCATGGAAATTCTTGGTGGAAAAATGTTCAAAACCTTGTGAACATATTTTAACCAAGGTGAATCTTTGGAAGATTCAAAAGCCTCATTGTGAAAGTATCTTTCTTCATAAATGTAAAGTTGTTTTCTTGTGGAAAGGTTTAATCATACAATGCATTTGGAGCATGTCATGGTAATGTGGATGTGTTTTTATGTGTCACTTGACACTTGTGAACTTTTTATGTAATTGACATGTCATTTAGGGTTTTGAACATGGTGGCAATTTATCCTAAAACTAATTACCCTATTAATAAGTAAGTAAACCCACTTGACAAGGGAATGATGGATCTTAATAATAAGAAATTCGAATTTGGAATTGACCAGAGTTTTGAGGGGTCATTAGGTGGTCCCCAAGTGTCTTTTATGTTAAAAAAAGTTACCCATATGATAATATATCAAGTTAGGGACCGAATTTTGACCATGTGAGTGCCTAGATAGCCTAGGGGGCCCCTTTACTGATGCATTCTTCCATCAATTCGAATTTGGAGTTGTCACATGTGTTTTCTCCCATGTTCCCACTAAGTCAAATATAGAAAAGTTAGAGGAGACAAGTTTGTAAGAGGAAGTGGCTAGGTGTCTTTGCTAAAATAGTTAGTGAGAAGGCCTTATTAGAGAGTCTTGGTCAAATTAGTGGGTTGTTCATCCACTCTCTAAGTTTAGAGATAGTTAGGTTTGGAGGGAGATTAAGGGAGCTCTACTAAAAGTATCATTGCCTTTAGCTTTGACCAAGGTTGGTGTTTCAAGCCATGTTTCATTTCTTTCTTCTAGTATCACAAAATAAATTTACAAGTATGGAGGGTTATCAATGGATCATACCTTGTATTGTGAATCTTTGCATTGTGGGTTTGGTGTTTTGTTTTGGCAATGTGAATGTGTATTATGATCTTGAAGATTTCTTGTTTTCTTTCCTTCTTGTTTTTCTTGTTTGGACTTGAATGTTGAATGTGATCATGGGTGTGAAGGCTTCACTCACCCTTGGGAGGGAAGAGAAGCCTTGGGTGAAGGGCTTAGTTGGGCTCAACATTGTAGTTGAGAATATTTACCTCATGATGAGGAGTTGTTTTCTTTAATGGAGTATGGGCTCCATTGAAGCCATATATCTTTGTTGTTTTGGGAGGTACAAGGGATTTGTGTGTATGAAGAAGGAGATTTTATGATGGCCTTGAGAGGCATATGCAATTGCAATATGATATTTTATGTTGGTTATTGCATGTCCTCCTTGAAGAGCCCACCTTCACCCAATGTGAGATGATTCCAATGGTGAATCATAGTGCAAGGCATGGGAGGGAGTTGTGTTGTTCTCATGCAATGGAAAGTGATGTATGTGTGTAACCCATTTGGAACTTGTTTCCCCTACTCAGTGGGTGGCTTCATAGAAGCCTAGGATGGGTGGTGAGCCTCCATGGTTCCTAGTTTGTGTGTGTATGTAGGTTTTGTGAAGATGGATTGCTTGAAGACATTAGGGTTTCACCCTTGATAAAGTTGAAATGGTTCAAGTGTGCAAAGAGAGATTGATTTTCATGTCATCTTAAATGAGTTGTGATTTTAAGACTCCATTTTTATTTCAATTTGTTGTAAAATGAAAATTTTAAATTATTGTATTTTGTTAAAAAGGTGTAAGGATTGATTTAGAAGTTGTATTGTAAGAAAGATTCATTGCAAGTCTTTACATTGAGTGATTGTGAGATTGCAAATAGTTACTTGTAAGAGATATTCAATTCAAGCTTTCACATTTTGTAATTTGATGTAGTAGCAAGCATCATGTGAATGAGACATTTTTCCTTATAAATCAATCAATGGAAAATTTCATGGTTGTTAGATCCTTTTGATATAGTTAACTCAAATTTAATACATAGAAGATTGCATTTGAAATTTATGTGTTATGCATTCAAAATAATAAAAGGAAACTTATTATGTTTTGATAATTCCTTGCATATGTATTAAAAATTTGTTCATTGGAGCTTGATATTTTAATAGGTCCTTAGATAAGGTAAGAATTATAAAGATCATCAATTTACCAACTAAAGAGTTAATAGGAAATCAAACCAATTCAAAGGTGACACATAGTTCCAATTTTCTAAAGTGAAAGTAGGAGAAAATAAGTCGTCATACTAGTTGACTTAAAAATCCGTGAGAAAAGAGTGTTGTAGGTGCACTTTTTCCCTCTCTAGAAAATGTATGGGAAGTGAAAATGATCCACTCCCAGATTACAGAGCAATTAAATATTAGAAAGAATATACTTAGAATCTAGCCCATAAAATATGAAAAAAATAACATTCATGGGAAAACTATAAGGAAACAAATAACTACTCTATAACTCTATTACACATAACGACTCATAAGAGCCACATGACTTTCAAGTCACTATCACACAAAACCAAAAGAAAATAAATATATATTAAGTAAGAGAAATTATAAATAATTATAAATTTGAATTAAGAAAAATAAATAAAGGTGTATGTATATCAATACCAAACTTACATTTCATTACCTAGGCATACCGAGCATATTCAAACAAGATAAAATAAATTCCCAAGAAAAAGTTGGGTTGTGGTCCCCTAGGTGACTTGCCTTGTCACATGAAAAGGTGGGGGCAATAAGAACTATATGCACTGTCATGATTAAAAGAAAAAATTGTAGTCCCTTCCTAGACGCCTAGCAAGCTTATAATACAATCAAATTTGTGATTTGACAATGAAGTAGGAGTCCCTCACTTAGAGGTGCAAAAGGACAAGGTGACTAGGAAGAGGCCTTAGTTCATTAGACTGATCCGCCATCAGTCATAGAGCCACCGACAGTGGTGAGAGCACCCAGGGACATAGGGACTAAGATTATGGATTTGATCTGATTCAAACCACCTCTTTTCCTTGGAACCATAGATGGCACATAGCTAAAGGCATGGTTATAGAGCTAAGAAAGGTGATTCAGGTTATGACCATATGATAACAATATGAAGGCTTGACTTGCCATCCACTTACTATGAGACAATGCTTCCAATTGGTGGCAATAGGAGGAGAATATAGGTAGAGTTAGAGTAAATTCACTTACCTAGGAGGCATTTGTAGCTAAGTTCGAAGACAGGTATCTTTCAGAGCATTTCAGAAAGAGTTAGATTGATCAGTTCCATGACCTTCAATAGAGGGGCCTTACTATAGCATAGTATCAGAGTAGGTTCTTAGAGCCCCTTCCTTATGTCGAGTACATGAAGGATAATAAGTTAATAATCCACTGATTTACCAAGTATTTGAACTTGTCTCTACAAAATTTAGTATGCTTAGCTTTTTTGAGCACCTTCAAGGAGGTAGTTGAGACAACAGTAGTTGCAGAAGAACCCATAACAAACAAGAATCTTGAGATCAGTCCTATAACTAGAATTACTCCCAGTAGTCAGGACAACATAATACCTCATGGAAGGGTAACTAGGGTCAGTCAGTAAGGTCCTCTAAGACCCCACAAGTGCAACAAAAGTCACAATAGGATAATGGGAAGTAGTCAACACAGGGGTATCAGGGCTCTAAGACCAAGCAGTGGCAGTCCTAGGGTTCTTGATAGGATCGTAGGCCACAAGCTCCATATGCACAGCCATCCAAGACTCAGGAGTCCTCCCATGGTGGTTATAATGGATCCTATAGGATAGGTGGTCAATAGTAGTCTAGGCCACAGGGAGTTCAGATTCAGATTCATGGGCCTTGTTATGCTCGTAGTGGTATGGGCCATATAACTAGAGAGTGCCCTCATGGACTGATAGCCAGTAATAAGTGGGTAGCCACTTTAGAGCCTACAGTAGGAGACATGAGCAGGTCCCATAGGGTATTTGTAGTAGTTGATAAACATCAGGCCGAGCATTAGGCTATAGTCATTGAGGCTATAGGTATGATTAGAGGTACTAAGGTTTATATATAGTTTGATTTTGGAGCCACTGATTCTTTTGTATATCCTTTTATAGTGGAGTGTTGTGGGCTAGTGGCAGTTAGGCAAAATTCTGATTGGGAAGTTGAATTGGCATTTAGGGCTAAGGTGATAGTTAATTCCATTATTCATAATTGTCAGATTCAAATTGGGGACTTGAGCATGACTGCAAATCTTCAAGTTACTCCCCTAGGATCATATGATGTAATCCTTGGTATGGATTGGTTATGTATATATAATGCTAAGATGGACTATAGACAAAATAAGGTTGAGTGCCTTGATGATTATGGTATTCCTATGGTGATTTTAGGGGTACAAAGGCTAGTGTCCTTCATATGATCTCTGCCATGCAGCGTAAGTGGTGCTTATGGAAGGGATTTAAATTATTTGTAGTATCTATCAATAATGAGGAAGATGATGAGAGAGAGCCTTCTCTGGATGACTACCCAATACTACAAGAATTTAAGGATGTGTTTCCCTTAGAGCTTCTAGGTATGCCACCACTTCGGGCAGTTGATTTTCACATAGATCTGGTGCAAGGAGCTAAACCCATTTCTAGATCTCCATATAGGATGGCTAGACATGAACTGAATGAAATTAAGATTCAATTGTAGGAACTCTTGGAAAGGGGACATATCCATCCTAGTGTCTCACCTTGGGGTGTGTCAGTGATCTTTGTGAAGAAGAAAGATGGGTCACTTAGATTGTGTATTAACTACTAACAATTGAATAAGGTAACGATCAAGAATCAATATCCACTCCCTAGAATCGATGACCTGTTTGATCAATTGTAGTATGCCAAAATATTCTCCAAGATAGATTTGAATTTGGGATATCATCAATTGTAGATTGTGGAAAGTGACATTCATAAGACTACATTCTGTATAAGGTATGGCCACTACAAGTTTATAGTGGTACCATTTGGTCTTACAAATGCCCTGACTATATTCATGAGCCTTATGAATGGGGTGTTTTGTACATTTCTAGATAAGTTTTTGGTAGTGTTCCTTGATGATATATTGGTATATTCACATGATGAGAAGGAACATGAAGAACACTTGAGGTAGCTATTGCAATGCTTAAGGGAAAATCAGCTGTATGGCAATTTGTAAAAATGTGCCTTCTTTAGGAAGGAAGTACATTATTCTGGTCATGCGATTTCAGGGGATGGAATTGTAGTGGATCCATCCAAGATCTAGGCCATCATGGATTGGCTAGCATGGACTAATGTTTCAAAAGTTAGAAGCTTCAAGGGATTAGCAGGATATTATAGGTGATTTGTGGTAGTATTCTCCAGAGTAGCTCATCCCATCACCTCACTTCAAAGAAAAGGAAAGAATTTTGAAATGATAGACAAGTGCAAGAGGTCCTTCCAATAACTCAAGAAGGCACTCACTAGTGCACCAATCCTAGCAGTACCTGATCCTTTAGCAAATTTTGTAGTATGGACAGATTCTTCTTTAGACACCTAAAATTGTCCAAATCTTGTTTCCTAGCCAATTAAATGAATATTTATTATTTATTTAATTACCCTACCTTTAATTAATTAAATTTACATTTATTTAATTATATTTTCCTTACCTTGATTTAAATAAACTAAGGTTTATTTAAATCCCAGCCTTTCCACTTGCATCCTAACCCATTCACTTTAATTAAGTAAAGTACTTTGTTTACTTAATTAATCCTTTGCTAATCCCACTTGGAATTAAATATTAAATTTAATCCTATTTGAGCACATGGCTCCTACCTTTGACCCTCACCTAACTTCACTATCCTAACTAACCCATCTTTCTAAACCTACCCACTTCCTAACCGCACTTACTTTTCCTAATCATCTTGCTAATCCACTTTTAATCTAAGTGTGTGCTCACACATGTGTGAGGAATCCTCACACATGTGTGAGGAACATTCACACTTCCCACACCCCTCATGCCTTCCACACCTCTTGCACACTTGTTCTCTTGCATGAGAGTCAAAGCGTGTCACACATGTGTGAGACACCATGCTTCTCACACCTCTTGTACACTTTTCCTCTTGCATGAGAGTCAAGGTGTCTCACACATGTGAGAGACTATGCTTCTCACACCTCTTGCACTTTTCATTGATCATGTCACCATCAAAGGTTACTCACACATGTGTGGGCATCTTCCCCTCTTTGAATGGTCAAAAACCCTAATCCACATGGAGTCTACTTGGTCTCCACCTCATGGACACCTCATCAATCTTGAGAGATCCTAGCCCTTCATCTTGCATTCAATCTTAACCATTCATTTCATCTCATTTCCTATATAAGGAGAGCCCTCTCCTCATTTCCACATCTACTATCTACCTCATTATTATGTTGCAGGAATTGTGAGCAACTGCATCCCATAAGCAATGAAATCATCTACACTTGGTGGTTTCATGAGGTTTGCACTAGTGTTATTTTGAAGTAGATTAAGCTATTTTGATTTCATGTTATTCTTATTTACATGTTTATCTTCCATATTTTGAGGTTTGCATGATCATGTAGGAATAGATGTTAGTTGCTTAGTGTTTATTCTGTTTATTACATTTTTATGCAATACATTTTGGCACGCCTGGTGGGACCCATTTCACATGGAGATCAAATCTTATGAAGAGTCTCTAATCAAGCCATAAAGCCCATCATCACCTTTGGAGCACATAAGGGAAGTTTTTTGACATAAAACACTCTATTTTCTTATCACTTTATTTCAAAGTTGTAGAGGTACATATACATTGAATATACTCTTTGTTATTAGGAAAATATTTTAAAAATAAAAAATACTCCCTCTTTGTTGATAGATAAATAGAGAAAAAAAGGGGGGGATTGCCTTATTGTTGCTTTATTTTATTTATGTTTTTTTTTTTTTAAAGAAAATATTTGTTTTATAAATGCTTCTCTTTACATATGTAAATTGTTTTTTAAAAAATTTAAAAAAAAAAAACCTTAGTTTAATATGGAGGAAAGGTTGAAAATTTTATAAAATAAAATAAAATATCTAAATAAAATTTTAAATTTAAAAATAAAAATAAAATGGGGGAGTGTTTTGTGCGCAGGTTTGTTGTTTTCGAGTGCCACCACCCACGAGCAGCCCAACTACTGCTGCGACTCCCCTAGCTACTCCCACCGGTCGCTCCACCTTGTTGTAACCAGCGCTCAGCCCCCACGCCACCTCTGCTCCCACCGTCGTTGCACCTCTGCTCGGCCTGCAGTTATCCCTCATCCCCGTCGTCACTTGCTCAACTGACACCTCTGCCACTTCCTCCAAAGCCCAACTCCTCTTTGCATTCTCCCATCGTTGCAACTTCCTCATTTGCCACCATCTCTTTCTCCCCCTATTTGCAACACCCACAGCCTCCGCCGCTGTCACTTTCTTGCTTGCAGTTCTCACCATTGCCACCCTGCTACACTCTGCCTCGCATCATCTCCACTCCCCGCGTTGCCACCACCCTTTGTTCTCTTGTCTCTCTGTTTGAAACCCTTGCAAATGCCTCCACTCAGTGGCCATCTTCCTTCCTTGTCATTGGCTGACGCAATTGTCACCCAGTGTTGTCAGTTACTCATAGCCTCCTGCTGCCCAACATTGCCCGTTACTTGCAGCCTCCCACGCTTCCCAACTTCTTTGTAGCCGCTGCTGGTTGCTCAACCCACAACCACGGCCTCCTCCCCGCCACACAACCACAAGTCGCGAACCCCTCTACCCTCCACCCTCGCTAACCACCTGCAACTCCAAAACCCTAACTTCCTCCACGCCACTCCACTTGCCACCCAAGCAACCTCCTACACTTGCTGGCCACTTTATTTTTTTTTCTATTTTTAATCTTTCATATTTAGATTAAACTCATATAGTTTTAATAGTTTTTTTTTTAAATTTTGGTTTTTTTTTAAAACAAAAGCAAAAATTTATCTTTTTAATAAAACCTCTGGTTTTCACTTTTTTTTAGCAAAAATGTCAAAAAAATAAAATAAAAATTCTTGACATGCCCCTAACCATCAAATTTTTGCCGTAGGTCTCTAACATCATCACTACATCAGCAATCTACATGCCCTTCTAAGACATAAGGAGTAGCCTTCAATTTTTTGCTCATAACTTGAGCATACAAACTCCATTTTCAAAAAATGAAATATTGCCAAAAAGTTGATTGCAAGCCCATCGTCATGGTGTTGTTTTCATGAGATTTTGATGCTATTTAGATCCCTATTTTTTCTATCAAAGAGTAAACTTTGTGTTAACACTTTCATTGTAAGGTTTTTGATGCACTAACGTGTGGTTTTGTAGGGATATTTTCTCACTAACCATCTTGCTTGTAGGTTTTGCCTTAATTTTTTTTTGAAATGAACTTGTATGCTTAAACACTCATCTTTGAATGCATGGTTAAACGCTAAAACAATCGAATGCAATCTTGAATGCTATAAGGAAATTGAACACTTTTTCTTTGGAATGAATGATCAAACAATCTTGAATGTCTAAGGATCAATGAACATTGCAATACACATTTCAATTTGGTCTTAAAATGAACAATCACTCAATCTTGAGTACATAAATAGAATTGATCTTTCCTTATCGAATTTTCTTATGTTGATGATGCTCAATTTACTTATGTTGGTGAACTCTCGATTTTTATGATGTTGTAAAATTGGAAAGAACATTGTATGTTTTAATCATGTGTCTTCAAGTAGATAGAAAATCTAAAGCTTCATTGGGAAAGAATGCATGTCTTTTGAACCCCAAGGCCACTTATGTATTCTCTCCCCTCACGCCTTCAGGTGGTCTTGGGTGCACAAGAAATAAGTGGTTTTGTTTGTCTTTTTTAGGAGGCCTTCTTGGGGATTTCATCACCCCTTGGGATGACTTGAACTCCAACATTCTGGCAGAGTATAAAAATTGGGAGGTGATTCGAAAGACACCTCTCTTGGAAGTAAAATCTTGTCACTCTTGGCTAAGCCCCAAAGAACTTTATACCTTTGGGAAGTGAAGGAGGAGATTTGGGTTACTGGCTCCCCCCAGCTATGTGGCATTATTTTCTTTCATCTACAGATTTGGGCCTCATGTACCTTGCATATATCGAGGATGCCCGTTAGGTGATCCTTGTACATCCTAGTTGAAACCTTGTAGGATTGTTGGTGTATTTGACGTTCTTGAGTGTTTGAAACACACTTTCCTTGTATGTACTTCCTTGTTTGATTTTGCATCTCAAATTTGAAAAAATCCAAAAACATCATAAAACATAAAAACCCAAAAAAATGATAAAACTTCAAAAATCTAAAAATATCTAAAAATTTAAAAAACATCAAAACAAGTCTTAGTTTAAGTCCTCTTAGTCAAGTTGTCCACATCAATTCCACTTCACTTCTTCTTTCCATCACATGGTATTCACCCTCATACATCTCTTGTCTTCAACATTCAAACCCTTCCTTAATGCCTTCATCATCACCATTTGTCCAAATCATTCCCTCGTCATTCAATCTAATCCATAATCTTCATCCTAGTCATGCTTCATCATCATCTAGATCCAATTTCCGTGGCCAATCTCATAATTTTTCCTTAATCCAATCCTTCAAATCATCATTCTTCTAATCCAATTCCTTGTATATTTCAGTCATTTCTAATCAATTCTTAATTCAGTCCATTTACATCTTCATCCATAATCAATATTTCTAATTTCATTCACGTCTTCTTCTAATTCAACTTTGCATCAAATATTCTACTTTGGACATAGGAGCATTGTAATCACCATTGGACTTTCATTCAAATCTCACATTCACTTGGTTAAGGTTTTTATCAAATCAAATCAAACCCTAATCCAATCAATATCAAATTCAATCAAATCAAGTCCCATCCTTATCAAGTCAAATTCAGTTCAAATCAAATCAATGCAAAGTCCAAGATTGCTCTTAGTCCTAAGTTCATCCATCATCAAATCTTTCGTCACTCTTTGTCTATGATCCATGGATAAGAATTTTCTTAATCAAATGGTTGACGATCTTCAAAGATAATATGGAGTTATACCTCTTGTTCAACCTACATATCAAATCCATAGTCAACACTTCATATCCAACTCTCATCCATCTCATGTTCATTATTCTTCTACCTTTGAAAAGGGAAATCCACCTCATTATCCTTCACCCACATACAATTCCATTCATAGCCCAGACAATTCCTCAAACACAAATGACCTTGCCAAGGAAATGGAGCAACTAAAGAATTATCTCTTAGCAAGTCAATAGAAAGAATCCACCTTCCATGCCATGTGTCCTCTTCCCCCATGTTTTGAAGACCATAGACCTCATGTCCCATCCAACCCCAACCCTCCATGCAATCCCCTACATATAGTTCCACCTTCATAGTATCCTAATCCTCCACAAACATCATCCCCACCTTGTAAGGGGTATTTTTCATCATTCTTGGCTAAGTGTAAAGAACAAGATAAAGTGAGCCAATCACCCAAAGTCATACCCCCAGTTCCATCTCAAGAACTTCCTCCAAAGTATATCATTATAGATTCCTCTTCTCCTCTAGATTTGAGCATTTCTCCATCCCATCACTCCCTTATCCCTCAAGATCCATTTATCCCTCCTATTCCATCTCATGATCCCCTTCTTAATCAAGATCAAGACATTCCATGTACCACACATCTTACCATTTCTACTCCCTCTCAAGAGTTCGCATCTGTAGATCCTCCGCTTCATGTAGAAGTTCCTTCCTCTCCATCCACTAATACTCATCCATGTCAAGATCAAAACACTCCATCTCATGATCCATTCATTCCACTACATGATCCTCTTTTAAGTTAAGATCAAAGCACTCCTTCATTTGCATTTCATGATGCCACTCCATTTCATGATCCTATTATCCCCCATAATCCCCCTTATGATCCTAATCCTCCACATGATCCTATCCCACCTATCCAATCCACTCATGAACCCCATATACCTGGACTCGCATCTTGTATTAAAAATAATACATATCCCATTGAAGAAATAATGTCTCAAGATGTTGGTACGCCTTCCACTCCTTCAAAATCCAAAATTCCTCCATCTAAACCCAAATGTTCCCATCTACCATCTTCCAAGTCCATTTTGGGACCTTATATCCATATTCCAATTCCTTCGTCACTTCTGTCCATTCTAGGTCCTTATATTCCACAGCCAAATCCTTCATCCCTTCCTTCCATTTTGGGTCCTTACATACATCCATCCACCATATCCATGTTTTCCACTTCATCCCCTCATGCTCCTAATAAAGATCAACAAAGACATACATCCTTGAATTCCTTCCAATGTTCACCATTCCTAAGCTCTCCATCCCATTTATGCACCCCTACCATGGCCAATGAAAGCAAATTCGATGCCAAAGAAAAAGTGAATAAAGTCAAAAATCCACAAAAGCCCAAGGATCAACATGTCCCCTCTAAAAGACATGTCCAAGAAAAGAAAAATCTGATCCAAAACAAAATCAAAAGGCCACAAAGGCTAACAATCAAAAATGCAAAAATTTTGTGGATGCCATAGCTACTTAATGTAGCAATGAATCTCAAAGAAAGATTCAAAATGACATCTAATTCTACTAATCCAAAGGCTTCCCTCATGCATCAATCCTCCCAGTCTCCATTTTCCAAATCCATTTTGGGTCCTTATATACCCAAATCCACCATCCTACATCCATCCTCCCCTTCATCCATTTTGGGTCCCTATATCCCAAAATCCAAACATACATATCCTCCACAATTTCCTGCTTTCCATCACCCTTCAATGTGTGTGCCAATGATGATCTGTCTGTCTCCTTCATCCACTCATTCACAATTCTTCCAACCTAGCATCCATCAACCATGTCTTCCTCCCACCCACTCCACCCCGTTAATCCAAACCTTTTCATAAGTCCTTGACCTCCATTTCCCAACCCATTTCAACCTTCTTTTCACTATCCTACCCGCATCTATGAGCAACTAGCAGAAATTCCTTGAAAATAAGAAAGAAAAAGAATTTTTTTTTTATCAAGGGATACCATCCATGTAAATAGATGGTTGATTCCTCCCTTTATTTTCCTATCATGTATCCAATTTCTTCCACTTCAACTTATCCATCCATTCAATTTTCCTCTTCCACTTGCACTCTACACTGGGGGCAAGCTCCATCTATACCACTCTTCCATACATATCTTCCATACTCCTATTTACCGTTCATCATCCTCATCCATCTTTGATCTTGACTTTCACTTTCCTTTCATCCATCCATATGCACTTTCCATATCCCTTGTGCATTGTCCATCCATTATCCTACATGCTCCCATTATTCTTCCATATATTTGATCTTGACATGCTATCCATTTCTTGCATCCCATAGTCCTTGTCATGTTTATTTCATCCATTTTCCATCCATACTCCTACATACTTCCTTCGTTCTTTCATATGTCTTTGGTCTTGGTTATCCCATACCATTCCTCCACTTCATATTCCACATTTCATCCATACCCTCCCTATCATTATCCCTTTTCCATACCCTCCCTCCCATATCCCTTTTTCATTCCACTTTCATATCCATGCTCCTAATTGCTATTAGAGGTACAATACCAAAATGTTCATACATGCTTTGGAAGAGCACATGCCATCTTTTCCTCCATATGCTCACCTTCGTTCCATCTTGCCATTTTCATGCATCCTTGCCCACCATATTTTATTCCATTTTCCTATCTTTGGAATGGGGCATTTGGACTCCTTTGAAACATGGTCCTTGGCTCTGCATTTTTTTGCTACCATATCATTTGGCCCCTCATATCCTTTCACCATTCCTTGCATCCACCAACTCACATTGCTATTCCTCCATTTACCATGGCATGGCTCTCCCTTGTCATTGGTTCCAATCCATTCTATCCATTCTATCCCACATTTTTTCATATCACATTCAATCTAATTCTTCCACTCACTTAAATCAAATTCATTTATCCTCTAATTAAATCAATTTTCCCTTCTTCTTACCCTTTCACATCAAATAAATTTCTATTCTACTTTCATCATTCTTCATTCTATCCACATAATTCTTCTAATCTCATCCATGTTCATTCTTCTACTTGCATTTCAATTTCATCGATTCATCCAAATCTCCAAAATATCAAAAAAATCTCACTATGCAACCAATACTAATTCAATCAATCTAATCTTGCAATCTTGTACATCACTCCTTCATCACTTCATCAATTTGACCCAATCAGTTGATAATCCATTAACCATATTCAAACATTAGCATGGGATGAATCCTTCCCAATCCTTGGATGTGCATAATGCTTATCATTAGTTTTGTCATCCATAATCAATCATCATTAATCAGTTCATTCATGGGTTTTTAGCTTAACTAGGGGCAAAATGTTGATTTTCTTTTGGTTTTTTGTGCATGATTGCTTGTTACTTGTATGCATTAGTATTTTTTGCATTTATCAGTCTTTGCATCCTATTGTCCTAGGAATAATGGTCTTCTATATCATGGTTTCATAAGGCATATGTTGTATTAGACTTTTTTTTCACGTACTTGACACATTGTCATCTTGGTTCGTCATACCTTGGTGCATAGTGTTGAATACAATATCAAACTTAGATTGTTCACACCATTATAGCATAACTCATCACTCTTATCATTTTTCACTCCCTTCTATTTTGAGAGAACATCCATGTTCTCCTAACCTGCATGTCCTCTCGAGGGGGCATACCATTCCACCCTCGTCATCCTTCCTCATCCTTCCATGACTGGGGCTTCACACTACTAGTCTTATCCTCCCCACCACTATATTTTATTCTTCTTTGATATAACATTACTAATGCTATATCAAAGAGGGGCAAAATGTAGACACCTAAAATTGTCCAAATCCTATTTCCTAGCCAATTAAATGAATATTTATTATTTATTTAATTACCCTACCTTTAATTAAATAAATTTACATTTATTTAATTATATCCGCCTTACCTTGATTTAAATAAACTAAGATTTATTTAAATCCGAGCCTTTCCATTTTCATCCTAACCCATTCCCTTTAATTAAAGTACTTTGTTTACTTAATTAATCCTTTGCTAATCCCACTTGGAATAAATATTAAATTTAATCCTATTTGAGCACATGGCTCCTACCTTTGACCCTCACCTAACTTCACTATCCTAACTAACCCATCTTTTTAAACCTACCCACTTTCTAATCACACTTACTTTTCCTAATCATCTTGCTAATCTAATTTTAATCCTAAGTGTGTACTCACACATGTGTGAGGAATCCTCACACATGTATGAGGAACATTCACACTTCCCACACCCCTCATGCCTTCCACACCTCTTGCACACTTGTCCTCTTGCATGAGAGTCAAAGTGTGTCAGACATGTGTGAGAGACCATGCTTCTCACACCTCTTGCACATTTTTCCTCTTGCATGAGAGTCAAGGTGTCTCACACACATGTGTGAGACCATGCTTCTCACACCTCTTGCACTTGTCATTGATCATGTCACCATCAAAGGTTGCTCACACATGTGTGAGCATCTTCCCCCCTTTGAATGGTCAAAAATCCTAATCCACATTGATGTAAATGAAATCAATGGAGTAAACCAAATGTTGGGATAAATTATTATTCCTTCAATATCCATGATATAAATTCCATTTTTAAAGAGATCTCATGAGGAAAAACAAAACTCTTGCCAACACTGGTTTACAATACTTTATTGTTCACATTGTCTGACTGTTATACCTGAGTACATTAACCATAAATCTCAATCCTGACGTTTTATTTCAAAACCATTTTAAAAATTTGTTTCAAATTAGGAATAATAAAACATATCCAAATCTTAGTAAAAAATAATAAATCCACTACATGTTATAGTCTTTGCATGTAGACCCATTTTCTCTATCATAAATTAGAAGTAAAAATAGTAACCCTTCCTTGGCCATCTAATAACTTTCTCAAAATGACTCCAAATAAAACCAATTTTTTTTCCATCAACCCTATATGAGTCTAGTTTCTTAATATATAATCCATTAAGTTTTTTATTTTGTAAATTTTTCTACGAGCACCAATCATTGCCTGTAACTTCAAAACAAATCCTTAAACACTAGTCTTCATTAAAATGAACATAACTGACACATATCTGAATGAAAATGACTCAAACCAATTGGAAATAAAATATGATTCATGTATCTTTTCAATGAATACAAGAAGAGTTTCTATTTCATCCAAATATGCCTGTAAAAACATATAAATCCGACTGTAGCTGGGCATCCTCAAATCTGCAAATAACCACTTTTACCAAAACTAGAATAACTTCTTCAAAACTTAATAAAATTGTTCCAAACCAAAAAGATAAAGAATATTATTCATCCTACTCTTCATAGTATAGAAAATACAACGGTTCTAGGCTGTAAATGGCCGTACAAGGCCTCGAACCAACACTAAAATAGTTAAAACCAATAAAAAATGACAAGTTCTTGAAAACCAATTGCTTCAAAATGATCTATTCTTCTTCTCATTCATCTCTCTCTATTTGGAACAACCAATAAAATTATTTTAAAGTTTTTGTCATGATTTAAAACTTCCCAACCACCTTTTTGACCAACCCAACACATTCTTTTAACCCTTGTACATTTTTCAACGTTTCTTTAAGCACTCCCATTACAATGCAAATGTATTTTTTTTCTTATTTTTAATATATCACAATGCAAAATTAAGCATTTTAACCATTTCTTCAACATGGTTATAGGAAAATCTAAATGACTTAAATATTAAAATATTAGGAAATTCAGCATAATGTATGAAGGGTCAAGATGCTTACGCATCACACATGGAGTCTACTTGGCCTCCACCTCATGGACACCTCATCGATCCTGAATGATCCTAGCCCTTCATATTGCATTCAATCTTAACCATCCATTTCATCTCATTTCCTATATAAGGAGAGCCCTCTCCTCATTTCCACATCTACTATCTACCTCATTGTTATGCTACAAGAATTGTGAGCAACCACATCCCATAAGCAATGAAATCATCTACGCTTGGTGATTTCATGAGGTTTGCACTAGTGTTAATTTGAAGTAGGTGAAGCTATTTTGATTTCATGTTATGCTTATTTACATGTTTATCTTCCATATTTTGAGGTTTGCATGATCATGTAGGAATAAATGTTAGTTGCTTAGTGTTTATTCTGTTTATTACATTTTTATGCAATACAACTTCATTGTATGGTATTGGAGCCATTCTCATGTAGAATGGCCATGTCATAGCATATGAGTCTAGGAAAATCAAGACTCATTAGCTCAACTACCATACCCATGATTTCGAGCTTGTAGCACTAGATGTTTCCTTGGCAAGATGACACCACTGTCTTCTAGGACATCACTTTTAGCTTCATTCAGTCAAAAAATTTTGCAGTATATTTTCACATAGCCAAATTTGAATGCCCAACAGAGGAGATGGATGGTGTTCTTATGTGAATATGATTTTGATGTACATTACATTAAGGGAAAGGAGAATGTAATCGAAGATGCCTTGAGTAGGAGACATAATGAGATATTTTCTATTATCGCTGAGATAGATTTGAGAGAGCACATACTACACCATCTTCCCAAAGATGTATTTTATATAGAAGTTTGTTAATTAGTCCACTTTGAGAAACCCCTAGAGGGAATATTTTCTAAATTTTCATTGGATCTGGATGGATTTCTATACCCTAAAGGGCACATATATGTACCATCCTTGGGTGATTTACTAGAGTTCATCAATTTGGAGGCACACAAAGCACTCTATACAACACATCCAGATGTTAAGAAGCTTCATACAAACTTAAGGTAGTTATATCATTGCCTAGGAATGAGAATGCAGATTGCAAACATCATAGCTAAATGCCTAGAGTGCTAGAGAGTTAAGGCAGAACACATATATCCGGGTGGACTTTTGCAGCCACATGAGATACCTGAGTGGAAGTTGGACACTATTTCCATGGATTTTATTGTTGGTCTTCTAATGTCTTCTCATCATCATGATGCCATCATTGTGATGGTTGAAAATTTGACCAAAGTTGCTCACTTTTCTCCAATTCACACCACCTTCACAAGACCTACAATGGGACAGATATTCTTCTGAGATATTGTTAGACTCCATGGCATTCCTCATAAGATAATATCAAATAGAGACTCCTTAGTTACCTCATCATTTTGGAGGGATTGTAGACATCACTGGGTACCAAGCTCAACGTTAGCATAGCCTATCACTTTCAGATAAATGGAAAAGTAGTGAAAGTTAACTAGATCCTAGAGGATATGCTATGAATGTATGTGATGGACCACTAGTCCAAGTGGGAAGAATACCTCCATCTTGTAGAATTTTCCTATAACAATGGGCATCATACTTCCCTAAGCATGCCACCCTATCAAACCTTGTATGGTAGGCCTTGCAAGACACCCCTAAGTTGGGATAGGATCAAAGACATGATATCTATAGGGCCACAGTTAGTCAAGGACATGGAGAAACAAGTGGTATTGATCAAACAATGCCTTAGAGAAGCCCAAGATAGAAGAAATATGAAGATGCAAAGAGGGTGGATAGATAGTATATGGTTGGTGAGAGAATATTTTTGAGAGGGCGACCATATAAGAGCCCAATCCATTTTGGAAAAGGCTCTAAGTTAGAACCTCACTTTGTGGGTCCAATTTTATCTTCATCTGAAACTTAAAAAACCCCTCCTATTAGCTTTAGTAAGCTCGATATTATGAGTGTTAAATATGGGTCTCTAATTCAACCACACACTTCAACATGATCATTGTTTATTAGTAACATTCCAAAATGAACATGAGATTATTTATCTGACATGTTTGCACAAAGAAATTTTTTGACTTCTAAGTAGATAGGGTTTTACTATACGTTCTTAGAATTAAGAGTTTAGTAACCATACCAAACTAATACGAAGGATTTGAATGAATGTAACTGCAATATTAATCTATGTTTTTGATATTTTTGTATGCAAAGATATGTATTAATCTAGATGATATTCAAATTAACTTAAGAAAAATGATAAGAAAATTAAGCTAAATGAATGCATCATAATCTAAATAACGAGCATGTAAAATAAATAGAGATTTGAATACAAATGGTTGAGTGATCAATCCAATAGTGATTTGATACTCTACACTTGTATCCTCCTCAAATGAGAGGTTGGGGGTCTCCTTTATAGAATATTGGACCCAATCAATGGTCAAGATTAAACCAAGTGTATGCTTTAGATCAAATAAGAGATTGAATCCTCCATTTTTGATGGAGTTGAATGAGATGAAATAGGAGATAATATTAATCCATTCAAATATGTGCTCATAATTATTATTCTAATTAATTAAGTAATTAGTTCTAACAATTATGATACGAATATTTGATTAAATCAATATATTTATTTCCTTTTTCATGTGAGATGAATTTGGAAGGAATATTGATTCATTCAAAAATGACATCATTATTTAATATTTTAATTAATTAAATAATTAGTTACAACACTTATGATGTGTATATTTAATTAAATCAATGTATTTAATTCCTTTTTTAGGAGCATTGGCTAAAGAAGGTGGATTCAATTAAATTAAAGTTCTTAGGACTTATAATTAAATTAATTCAATTCGGAGGTTAATTTAGTCAATTTCAATCAATATTTAGGAATTAAATAAAGTATGTGATTTATAAAGATTAGTAATTTTCTACATCTGACACTTAGGTAGAGTAAAGGTTATAAGAACCAAAAATGCCATGTATAGTAGGACTTAATTGATCAAAAAATTGATGTTGTGATATTGATGCACTAAAATTGGTTTAGAATACCAATGTGCCAATTTAGAGGTATTGCATTTGCTCCACTTTGAATAAATGGGTGAGCATCACGTTGATTCAAAGAAATAAAAAGTCTAAAGCATAGAACAAGAACTGAGATTAATTCTAAGATTGATGACATAGAAACCAACAGATGATTTTTTTAGAATTATCTTCAGAACAAAGCTTAATTCTCTAGAGTCTAGATAGAACACCTAGATATTGGTTTTATTAGCACAAAGATTGTCATAATTCATAGAATCATTCCCAGAATGAGACTCAATCCTCAGGAGTCAGGGTTAGAATACACTAGTACCTATCCATTAGAAGATGACAAGATTGATCACTATTTATAGGATTATCCGTAGAATAAGGCTTAATCCTCAAGAGTCAGGATTAGAATGCCTTGATAACTATCCATTACATAGTGATTTGAAAAAAGCTTGGGATTATCTCTAGAGAAAAGCTTAATCTTCCAGAATCTAGATAGAACACCTAGATACTGATCCATAAAAAGAAGATAACAATACCTAATCATGATTCATAGGATTATACCCAGAACAAGGCTTAATCCTTAGGAATACTCTAGATAGAACACCTAGATACCTGTCCATTGAGCTATGGTGAGAATTGTTAGGAGTTTGATCTGCTGATTAATAAGTAAGATTAGATAGCATATGATTCCATATAGAGGGAAATATTCCCTGAGTGATGAGATGTCCCTAGCAATTAGGACATTATATTGAGATTAAGTTGAAGCCATATTTGAAAGATTTAATATGTAATCATCTTGCCTCCTTGGGAGCAAAATCAAAAGATGACACAACAAAATAGTAATGAGAAGTAATATATGTGAAGATATTGATGTGAGAAAAGATTCAAAAGAATATAGGATAGTTCAAAAGAGCATGCAAAAAATTGTGAGGTTATTCAGATAGATTCAAAGGTTTGGTTGACCAAGTTTGACCATAGTTGACCAAGGTTGACTTTTTTTGAAAATTTTGAAGAAATGTTGAATTTTTGATGAGTGGAGATTTTTAGAGTATAAAAAAGATAGACTGCACAAGCATTTGATTGTTTCAGTCCCAAAATTTTAAAATGCACTTTGAGCTAGTTAAGTGTGTTAGAATTTGATTTTCATCCCGAAAATGAGTTTAGAGTGGTCCAATTAGCCAAGGGGGTGATTTTTTATGTCTATTGGAGTACTTTGAAAAATTAGGTCAAAACCTATATAAGGGCCCAAAAGGTTATTTTCAAATCATTTGATCATTTGTCTTTTATGGAGAAAGAGCTCTAAGGAAAAAATGGTGGTCACGTGCATCTTCACCAATTCGAGAGATCCATAGAACATAGCCAACTAACAGACTCTGAACCTCTAGTGAGTAATCAATAAACCTCAATCTTTTGAATTTCATGCATTGGTCAATTTTTAGCCATTTTTAGATAGTTTGAATTTTTTTGCCATCAATGTCCTCGTTTGAGAACTCGATTTCTTGTGTGAGCCCCTGAGAGACTTTGCACAAAGAAGTGCTACTAGAGAGCATTATTGCAAAAATTGTAAGGTTTTCGTGTGTGATACATATCCATGTCTCACACAAGAAACCCTCTAAATTGAGGTAATTTTGCATGTATGTGAAGTTTTTCTCATGCGAGGGTACTTTCTTGTGTGGTGTGTAAAGTTTCCTCGTGCAAGGATATACTTTTTGGGCATGAAATTGTAAAATCTCACATGATATTTGAAACATGTTGAGGTCATTGAGATGTAGAATCACATGTTTTTCATCCTATGTTGCATCATCTTAGGTCATTGTAGCATGTTTTCAGGATGTGTGAATTGCAATAATATATGATTACCATTTTTATGTTAAGATTGGTTACTAATTGTGTTATGTTGTTCTCATGTTCATAGGTTGAATTTCCACATGTAAGATTTAGGTCAAATTATCTCACCATCAGGGCATTGATTAGGTAGATAGATTCTACTAAGCTCACACATATCAAGGCACTTTGTCTATTGCACCTATTTGATATCCTTGATCTACATGTGAACTATGATTTGTTGACAACTTTAGTAGTGTTTCCATTTGGAGATGAACCCTTTTTATTTTCCCCTTGGAGAGATGATGATCACCTTGGAGGACCTATATAATATTCTTCGGATCCCATTCTACAAGCCTTGGATTCATTATGAAACACAACCACAACCTAGTACATTAGCATTGAGGGCCATCTTCTAGGATGAGATCATCATGGGTAGGGTTATTCCTTGAGAGGAGATGATCTAGGTGTATGGTTCTACACATAGATTGGCAGTTGTGCTAGGGGAATTCCTTGGATGTTGTTTGATTCATGATAGAGGTCAACATGGCCTAGAGTACAGATGGGGTTGGATGTTGTAGCAGATGTTGAAGTAGTAAGCACACTTTGGTTGGGGTTAGTGTATGCTAGCCCATATGTTCCATGAGATGCATGAGATTGTGTACAAAGAGAGGAAGAGCATGGAAACATGGATTTATGTTCTACAAATGTCAAAATGGGAGCACCTTCCCATTGCAAGATTGATATGTGAGGACCAGAGACAAGCTTATGAGCCATACATTTGTAGGTACCAAGGACAGATGACCCAGATTGCACTTGGTAAGATTGAGTAGTAAAGAGCTCAATTAGATTATCTTATAATAGTGGTATGGTGGCCTTCATGAGAGACAAAGGCATGGGATGATACTTGAGAACAACTCAGTTTAATGTTTACCTCTTGACCACTGATCAATTGATCAATTCAGGTTATTGAGTGGTTTCCTCTAACATGTGTGTGGAGGGGGTATAACTACCTGTAGGACATTTCATAGGAGTACTGCACATATGCTTTCTTAACTAAGGAGGTGAAGAAGAGGTGGTCAGTGAGAGTGGACCCTAGGAGGTCAATGATCGATGCATGTAGTATTACACTAAGCTACTAGGACTACATGCTAGTGGTAGTAGATGGAGGGGTGACTCCTAAGTATAGAGAGTATTTTTTCAATCATCCCTTTCCAAATTCTATAGATGTAGTGGGGATGATAGTACTAGTGCAATTAGTCTAGGCCCCATAACAACCATAGTAGCAAGGCCCCAGAGAGAGGACCATGTAGGTGTTGATTCCTCTATGGTAGATGATAGTAGATTTAGGTTCTGGTGGGAGTGGGTCAGGTTAGAGGAGACCTTGGGGAGAGATGGGAACCTTGGGTTCCATCACCAGTGAGGCACATAGGCAAAGAGTGGAGGACCATCCTCTATAGGAGGCAGAGTAGGGTGGAAGCTATGAAGAGATGCAGGATCAACCTACTCCTGAGCCATAGGGTAGACATCTGGGTGTAGAAATAGGATTCTCTAAGGAGGTTAAGGCAGTGAGTGAGGATAGTGTAATGACAACTTGGAGAGCTGCAGATCCACGTAGTGGTGTGAGATGCATGCCTGACAGAGCAAGATTGAGAGATTCAAGAGCAGTTAGAGTGCTAACAAGATGAGGCCCATTCACAAACAAAGAGAGTCACATATTATTATGCAACTTTTGTTGGCATAGTCCTTAAGGTAATAGATAAGGTACCTCATTTTTATGAGTATGCAAGAGCCTTAGAGGGTGCATGGCCTCTAGCTAGAGCAGATGTGCCTCCTCCTCCTCCTCAACCCAAGGATGAATGAGAAGGATGTAGTTAGCCCACTCTCTTCTATAAAGTTTTTGATCATGTATATGTGATGCATCAACATCCTTTTGTATTATTTTTAGTTTGACAGTGCTTGAGAAACACTCATTTGTGTATCAGTGTACATTCTAACTTGATTGGATGTGTACATATATATGAGCTCTTGTTTGGTACCATTGTATGTGTCATACTTTTTTTCTCTTATGAATATTCATACATGATATGTATAGCTAGATGGTTTTTACTTATGCAAATGTGTATGGTGTATGGATATGTAGCATAGATGAAATGGATGTTATTATGAAAATGTAATTAATGAGATATGATGTATGCTTATGACATGAGGTGATGATGTGTAGATAAATGGTAATGCAATATATATATGTACTAACATCTCATTGTTGGAACAATTTAGAATAACTAAGAGGGGGGTGAATTAGTAATCCAAGGTCCAAAAATCCCAATTAAACTTTTTAGTGCTTAGCAAAAATCATATATATATCTCCTTGTTGTGTATCTTGCATGCATCCAATATATCAAAACTTAAACTTGTAGGGTACTATCCTAGGTCAAAACCACTTTGCAGAAATGTAAACATGAAACATAATAGAATTATTCACACATATGACACAAATATTTTACATGGAAACCCAATTTGGGAAAAACCACTAGTAACATGCTACTAATTCTCACTCTTCTAAAGTGATGCCTAGTGAAAGGCCAACACTATTCAAGGTTACGATACACACCATTAAATGTGACCTTGTTAAAGGATTTCAATCACCCTATTAAGAATGAGCCTTGTTAAAGGAATTTAGGTCATTCCATTAGAATTCCACCTAGTTAAAGGATTTACAAATGACTGTTAGGTCAACCTTAATCCAAAGGATTTTATACTAAATTGAAACAATGATTAGAGGGTAATAGTAAGGCTTGATCTGATAAAAAATTACAACTCACTTGCAAATTATAGATCCCTATTCAGTCCTCCATTCTATTTGGCTTCATTCACTTAAGCTCTAATAGCTTGTTCACCCTTCAAGCATTCATCCCTTTATGCCTTCTTTCTTTGCATGCCAATTGTAGACTCTATAGTTCAACCACCATATGAAGGAACACCATAGACTCCTTGTCTTCCTTGGGTTCTCACACATGCCAACAGTTGCTTCATGCCTTGTATTCCCTTAAAAAGAGAATTTAGATATTTTTCTGCTCAACCACAACTGTCTATTCTAGACTTAGGTAGGATTCATTGAATCTAACCATATTTTTATTTTTCTCCCTCTAGAAATTTCCTTTAAAATCCTCCTTGAGTTTGTCTCAAAATGGTTTACCTTTAATTTTATGCCTGCAGCTTATCAAGCTTATCTTCCACATGCTTTACATAATCCAATAATTCAACTTATTGGCTCAGATTCATCAATTTCTTGATCTAACTCATAATTCTAACTTGACATTAACTAACCTCTGATGCTTGACACATACTATGTTGCTCAACATCTATTAGCAATTCGCTTGGCACACACTAAAGCTTATGGATACTTGACACAAACTAAACTTTACTCAACTTACAATATATTCACTTGACATACACTAAATCTTCACTTTTCTTGGGTCTAACTATTTTTTTTCTTGGCTTGCACTAACTTTACTCAACACCTAATGTGCACTCAATCAAGCTTGGTAGACATAATTCTTCTTACTTGTTCTTCCAGACTTAATCACTGTATCCAACCTTTGCAACTTTAAGTAGATAAACAATACACTATATCATCACTATCTTAACTAATCTTTGTACTTTTTTTTTTCATACCATAACTTAACCTTTCCTCTAGATGCTCTTATTATCACATTTAATCAAATCTTCTTCATCAATCAAAGAAATGACAATGCTCTAATCAACTACGTAGCTGTCTTCCTAGTAGGTAGCAGGTTTGACATTAGTGAAAAAAAAATGATTGAAACACATTCTCATACTTGTATCAATCTTTTCTCAATACTTATGTAGGTTTCACATTTGTTGCTCATGATAGGGGCTTTGTTAAATTCAGAATGATTGACCAAAGAATTGAATTCTTGTGCAGTCAAGATGAAATGTGATACATTGAAGAAATCAATGACCTCTCAACTTGAAAGATAGAAGTTAAAAAATCCTGGAGTTATGCCTTAATGCAATTTGAATATGAAATGTAATCTAGATGTAATCTATAGGATTGGTTATTGAACCTATAAGATAGTTTTTATCATAGATCTTTTTATTTAGGCCATTGAATGTCATACAATTTGCACTAACATTGCAATCATGAGAATATGAATATGACACATGTCTTAAATTTGTTGGGATTAGATGTAACCATTAAGCTACAAGAAGCTAGATTAATCAGATCATCTATCCTTTTTAATTGACCAAGTGAACCTAACAAACATATCATAAATGCTAGGATGACTAGAATGTTTCTTGTGTGTAAACACACTAGACACATGAGAGATCCTTCTCATGCTAAGTAATCAATAAGTATTCTAATTGTAATGACCCTTGCATTCATAACCTAAGATAGAAGTGCACCAAGTACGCTCATAGTGGCCCATATGTTCACTTAACATGATGAGTATTAGTATTATATTTTAGCATAGAGAATTTTCTCAAATAGTCATAGAGAAGAGGAAACCTCACTAAAGTGTTCACATAAAATGAGTCGAGGTACACATGGCCATCCAATATGAGATAGAGGCTCTTATAGTGGACACCCTTGTCATATGTACCCTTCATATCATTGGGACTAAACCATCAAGAGGAAAACAAAGAAAAGATCTTGCTCCTAGTCCTTTTTTCACTAGTCAAAATAGATATCCTCGAGTTTCTCAAAGGAGAATGACAAAGAGAAGCAAAAAATACAAAGAAAAAGCTTAGCATAGCTCAAATAGTTCCAACATTTGTAGTTCATTTTTAGTTTTAGTGGATTGATGTCAAGTGTTGATGTTCAAAACATATGTGTAAGAAATCTCTTCAGTAGTAGGATGATAGTATATAGACTTAGTTAAGACAACTAGTCGTTGACGTTAGAGAGAAATATTTGTTGAGAAGAATCTTAGTAGGAGGCTAAGTGACAATAGCCAGACACAACTAGAACAGTTGGTGACTGACATGAAATATATCCTCTTTGAGAGTAATCTTAATAGTAAAGTAAGCAATAATAGATAGACATAGTTAGGACAACTGGTGATTGATGCAAAAGTGATCTTCTTTGAGAGGAATCTCAGTAGTAGCATAAGTAACATTAGACAAACACAACTAGGACAACTGGTGACTAATACTTAAGAAACCATAGGATGTTTCCCCAAAGACTATGACTATTTTTAATCCATGTAAGTTTCAAGTAGAGCCTTGAATATAACTGAGAGTGTATGCATGAGTGAAAGTAGAAAACTAAAGCATGAATGCAAAGTACAAAAAGAAGGAAAAAAACTATACAAGAGCCAGAAGATGTGTTGTAGGATGTAACATCTAAAACAAGATGCGCCTATTTACTAGGTTCTCACCTTCTTGGTAGAGATTCTATTTTTTCTACCATGATGTCTATTTGCTAGGTTTTCATCAATGACACTTTTCTTGTTTTTCAATTTTTTTTGTTCTTTTCTCTTTTTTGGATTTTTTTTGTATTTTTCAAAATTTTCAATTGTTTTTGGTATTATCAAGGTAGCTATTGCTAGGTTGTTACTAGGATAATAATTTTTTTTAGGACATTTTGCAACTTTTAGACTTTTTTCAGGATATTTGGGTATGTACAAAGAGCTTCAAAATCATGTCAACTGTAGAACCTTTTTAGATGAGGGTATTGATCAACTCTTTCAGTGATTCTCCTTTAGTAGTTTTGAAAAGAACCAGATTCGAACACTACAATGACTATGTATGGACCAAGCCAGTTGGGTTCAAACAACCCTTTATATATCCATTTTTGTTGATTCTTAGGGTTTTCACTCAGAATGAGGTCATGCACTTGGGAGCCACATGGTTTTAATTTATTATTATAGCTTTTGGAAATTCTCTTTTGATAAGCTCATAGATGATTGAGTGCCACTTGTTGACATTCATCTAGTATCTCTAGCTCTTGTAACTGAGATATTCTATAGTCACCATTAGTGATGAGGCCTTTCAGATAGATTTACAAAGTAGGAATCTCAACCTCAATAGGAAGCACATCATCTATTCCATATACCAAGGAAAATGGCATTGTTCCTATAGGAGTTTTGATACTTTTTCGATAAGCCCATAGAGCCATATTGATTTAAAGGTGTGAGTCCCTTCCAAATTTGTTGTCTGTATGATGTAGGATCTTGAGAATAGCCTTATTGGATGATTCCACATGTTTATTACCCTGGGGGTAGTAGATGGAAGACCAATGTTTTGTGATTTTGAAATTTGAACACAACTCCTTGAGATCCTTATTTTTGAACTATCCCCCATTGTTAGTAATGATGGAGGATTGTACACCATACCTATAGATGATGTAGTTGAGAATGAATAGAGATACAATTTTTCCATTAGCCTTAGAAAGAAAGATTACTGCTACCTATTTTGTGAAGTAGTCTATAGCTGTGATCATGAACTTGTGTTCATTTGAAGAATATGGATGAATCTTATCCACTAGATCAAAGGCCCATTGTTGGAATGGCCAAAGCATGATGAAAGAAATTAGCTCTTTGGTTGGAGTAAAAATAAAATTTCCATGGAGTTGGCACTATTTGCAGGACTTGGCATATTTGATTGCCTCTTTCTCCATTTTTGGCCAATAGTAACCAACTCTAATAAGTTTTTGAGCCAGTATGAAGCCATTTGAGTGTGATCCACAAATGCCTTTGTGTACCTCTATTAATGCACATTTTGACTCATTGGGTTCTAGACACCTAAGGAGTGTACTATCAAGACCTGTTCTAAATAAGTTGTTAGCAATGATGACATACCATGAAGCATTTCAGATAAGGTTGTGTTTCTCATTCCAGGTTAGATTGTTCGAACCAATCTGCTCATGTGGGTAAGAGTAGATATGATGGTAGAGAGATAAGTCATGTCCTATTGCAAAAAAATCCATTTAAGATTTAGGTGAATCATAGGGAGGGTAGGATAATGTCTCCATTAGGAACTTGTGACAAAAGTCATTTTCTAGCATTTGAAGCATTTGTAACATGAAAATGAGAGTGGCCACTGCATCATATGCCTTGTTATCTACCTAAGGAATCTACTTGAAAGTGACATGTGCAAATTACTTTTTCAAATCATCAACCATTCTCTTATAAGGAGTCAAATTCTCATCCTTTGTCTGATAAATATCATTGACCTAATTGATCACTAACTATGAGTCACCAAATATATTTAGTTCATCTACCCTCCATTCAACTACAATTTTCATGCCATTGATTAAGGCTTCATATTCTATAATAGTGTTTTTACAAGGAAATAGAAATAGAATATTTGTGTGGTGTTATAAATAGAAGTCCAATACCAAATCCTTGTTGTGTGAAGGAGTCATCAAAGAACATTAACCATGTGTGGTGTGTTAGCAATAAAATAGATTGATTAGGGAATTCAATATTCAATGGTACAAGACTTTGCCTTGGTGCTTCTGCTAGTTGATAAGTGATTGCTTGTCCTTTGATAGCTTTCTGTTTGACATATTCATTGTCAAACTCACTTAGGATCATAACCCATTTAACCAACCTTCTTGTTAGAGTAGGCTTTCCTAGCAAATACTTTAATAGATCAATCTTTTTAATCAGTCATGTACTATGAGAAAACATATAGTGTCACAAGTTTTGGAAAGAAAAAACAACTACTAAGCAAGCTTTCTCAATAAATGTTGTAGATCATCTCATAGGAGATCAATGCATGACTGAGATAGTAAATATCTTGTTCCTTATTGTTATTGTCTTCTTGAGTTATCAAGATACCTAGAGACGAGTCTATTGTAGAGATGTACAAAATGAGTGGCTTTCCATAAATAGGAGGCATCACTATTGGTGGATTAGCCAAATACTACTTGATTTTTGTTAATCTTTGATCACAATCCATGTTCCAGTTATATTTTACACCTTTATGCAAATTTTTAGTGAAAGGTTGCAATTTATCTACTAGCTATGAAATGAATTGACAAATAGATTGAAGTCTTCCTTGTAGCCATCTCATTTGATTGATGTTGTGAGGAGGAGGCATTTCCATTATAGCTTGAATCTTTTGTGGGTCGACCTTGATTTCTTTTGCAGAGAAAATGTAACCAAGTAGTTTCCCTGATGTGACACTAAAAGCACATTTCTTAGAATTTAATCTAAGACTAAATTCTTCCATGCGATCATGGATTGTTCCCAGATATTGAAGATGAGTGTTTCATTGCATACTCTTGACTAGAGTATCATCAACATAGTCTTCCATCATTTTATGCATCATATCATGGAATATTGTACTAACTTCACATTGATATGTTGCACCAACATTCTTTAAACCAAATGGCATTACATTCCAACAAAATTTACCCCATGCACAACTGAAAGTAGTTTTCTCCTAGTCTTTTAGTGCAATTTTTATTTGATTATAACCAAAAAAATCATCCATTAGTGAGTAGATTTCATATCCTGCTATCATGTCCACTATTATATCAATGTTGGGTAGTGGAAAGTCATCCTTGGGATATTCTTTATTTAAATATCAAAAATTAGTACAAACTTTGATATACTTGTCATGTTTTGAGACTAGAACTATGTTTGAGATCCATTCAACATAATCAATGAAACAAATATAACCATCTTTCAAGAGTTTTTCTAGTTCAACTTTAACAAGCATCACCACATGAGGGTGCATCTTCTTGAGTTTCTATTTGATAGGTTTTACCCCTGGTGCAATAGAAATTGATACATTATGAGACCAAGATGTAAGCCTCAAATATCTAAGTAGGTCCATGCAAATTTGATCTTCTTTTCCCAAAAGAAAGCAACACATTCTTGTTTTCCTATGCAAATAAATATTGTGCAAGATGTATAATATGAGGATGTTCCTTGGTTCCTAGATTGATTGGTTGTGTTGGATCTATTAAAACTGATGATCTCTCCTAAAATAAACTTGGAAGTGCATTGAATATCTCATCCTTAGGTGCCTCAGAGAGGTTTTCACCTTCAAATACATCTCTTTCTTTTACTATTTTTGGTTCCAATATTGCCATGATGTGGTTTTCACCATTAGAATATCTATTCTTTTTTCTTTTAATTTTATGAATGAGATATTTGATGTCAGCTTTAGTCATATTAACACTATGTTCACTAGTGGAAGATGTTACCGATTTGAAAATGTGTAGGTAGCAAGTGAGAGCATAGTTATTCTAGAACATGGGGACTTCACTAGATGTAGTATTGTAGTTCTAGTCTATTTACTTAGGATAGGTAAGTGAAAGAGAGGTGGTGGGTTCGATAACATTCATAGTATAGTCATCAACTGTGTGGACAAGTAATTTGAGACCTAAAGCAATTTCATCCAAAGGTATGTTCAAATTCCTTTGAGTTCTAACAACATCAATTGAAGACCCATCGACATTAGTAGGATGAGACTCATTCTACCAAATCCTAGATTGCTCTCCTATTTTGAGTTGATTTTCATATGTATGAACTTGATCCATATCATTATTAGAAGTTGCCTCTAAGAGAGAATCAAATTTATGCTCTCTAGAAATAGTGCTACACAGAGTCAAATTGTAGAATTCCCCAATAGTCATGGGTACCCATTCTCCACTTTCATTATCATATTTATTTTAGCAAAGTCATTCAACAATGATAGTATGACTAGACTTGCCCTATTCCTATTGAGTTAGGGGAGTATCAATAGTATTCTTAAAAGAATTGCTGTCATCTTTAGCGATACTAACACGTGGTACAAAGTCATCTGATTTTGTAAAGAATGTAGAAAGATCCAATGGAAG
Source organism: Cupressus sempervirens (assembly GCA_028749045.1). Classification (NCBI taxonomy): domain Eukaryota; kingdom Viridiplantae; phylum Streptophyta; class Pinopsida; order Cupressales; family Cupressaceae; genus Cupressus; species Cupressus sempervirens. Next base: position 236,057,787 of record CM053793.1, read on the forward strand.
AGATAAGGAAAGGTATCCTCATTATTAGAACTTCCCACTTGATTATCAGACTTAGTTTGTGACTCATGGTCAAATGAACTATCAGATTATGATACAAATTTATTGAACCCTAGATGAAAGGGAATTTTCTTGAAGTCTAGGCCTGTTGTGTCACAAGGCCTTCTAGGTGTTTCTTTGACTAGATCAATTAGTCCTTCATTATTACATCCTACAAGACCATTTCCTTTATAGCTGAGGCATTTTATTAGTTTAAGACCATACTTTTTAGGGGTTATCATACAAGATTGGTCTGTAAGATCAGATGGGACTTCTTCTTTGTATAACCATGCAATGATAGCTCTATTTTCATCTTCATCTTCTAGTAGTATAGTGGCCTTTAAAAGGGAACCATTGAATATAGTCTTAGATGATACCACAAAATGCCTCATTATTTCATATGGTCTCTGATAATGATAGGGAGATTCAGGAAGAGATGTCAAAGACAAAACTAGTTTAATGTGATATTCACCCATTCTAGTTTCTATTAATTTGAGAGTCTTTTCTATTTCTTTGAACTTGTTAACATCATTTTTTATAGATTCATTATTATTAGGAACAAATCTATCAGCAAACTTGAGCATGTTACATGTGTAACTGGTATCAATAGGTATAGTAACTCCTGATCCTTAGAATGGAAACTTGACACATTGATGGTATGTTGAAGGTACTTCTTGCATTTCATGAATCCATGATCTTCCTAACAATATGTTGAATGCTAAAGGAATATCAAGGACTTGATAGATAAAATCTCTTTCTATAGGACTAACTTGAAGAGCCAACACAACAAGACCTAGGGATTTGCATTCTACTTCATCATACGCTTTGATGGTTATTTTACAGTGAGGATTTATAGACTCTATATCATAACCCAATATTTTTAAAGAAAAGTACCATAATAGATATTAAAACAAACTCCATTATCTATAAGTAGGTGATGAATACATTTTTGATGTATCATGACTTCAATGTGCAATGGTTGATTATGAGGATGATTCAAAGAATTATCATCCTCTTCAGAAAAGGAAAAATAATGAGATGAGGTCAAGTGACCTACCATATATTGAAACTTGTCAAGATCAAGATCTTGAGGTATGCTTGCCTCAGTGAGGGCTTTTTTAAGAATCTTCCTAGGAGTAGGTGAGATTTTAAGTAGTTCAAAGATTGTTATTTGAGCATTCATTCATTGCAATTGTTCAAGGATACTATAGTTTGTAGCTATGGAGGATGTTGTAATTTTTGTATTTTTTTCCAAATGGACTAGTAAGAGGTATGTCTTAATGTTGATCTAATTTAGGATAAGAAGGTGTAGGGCTTTTGAATGTGATCTTGGCATGAGAACATGTAACAACTTTGGCACAAAATTGTGACTATTTGTGATCATATGTAAGAGATGTAGTACCTTTTAGATCAAACAAAGTCTTAGGTTTCGTATTGCCATTTTTTCCTTTAATTGTGATAACATCACAATATTCAAAGTCTAAAGGTTCAACCATGTTGATTACATTATCATCATTGGTATATGTATGGTTGACCTTGTTATTCTTTTTCTGTTTAAAACTACCTCCCTTGTCATAAGGAGGAAATGGTTCCTTAAAAAGCTTTGTGATCCAAATTCTTGTTATGTCCACCCACAATTATTTCACCATCATAAATAAGGTCTTGAACCTTGTGTCATATATTAATATAGTTGTTTGTTTTTTGACCCTTGTTTTGATGGTATTCACAATACACATTCTCATTCCACCATGTGGCTTGTGGTTGTGGATCACAAGGAAAAGAATTATCAAGTGGAGTAATAATTTTATTTTGAAGTACAATCTTATAGACCACTTCAAGAGGCTCATCCAAAGGTGTGTATTCACATTTAGGTTGAGAAACCCAAGATGATTTTATAGCTTTGTTTCCAAATGTCTTGTTATCCCAAGTAGACTATTAAGTGGTTTTAGACATATGCATGTTATCTGTGAGATTGAAAGATGCTTTAGAAGGCTTGGGAGTGATATTGTCCACCACTCCATCATGTACTACTTCACAATTTTTATTAACATACTTGGACTTATCTTTACTGGAGGTAGACCCTTGTTTGATGTCTTTTTGAAGAAATAATTTACCTTTCTTTACCATTAACTCTTCTATTCAGATACCTTGTGTAATCATGTATTCAAAGGAATGTGGACCTTGATGTTGTATCATGTACCCAAAATTAGGTAAAAGATTATTGATGAAGATATCAAGCTTCTCAGTCTTAGGTGTTTTACGTGAGTATTTGGTGTACAATTGTCACTATCTTTGGAGAAACATTAGGAAACGTTCTCCAACTCTTTGTTTAAGGTTACAAAGATCTCTTATGTTTACTAGATGTTGAATATTGTGTGATTACTATTGTATAAAAATATTAATGATCCCATCAAACTTTTTAATTCTAGTAGGTAATTGTGAAAACAATTCCATGGCTTGACCACCTAGACTTCATGGGAACAAACACATAAGGTATATCTTATTGTGCATGAATTCCATGGAAAAAGAATTGAACTCCCTCAAATGATCTTGGGGAATAGATATTCCTAAGTATTTTTCATATTTGGGTATTTCAATCACTCTAGGAAAAAAATGCATGTACAAGTCTTTGTCAAAAGGAAATGGACAGATAGTATCTAAGGTGTATTGTTTAGTCAATTGATCTTTGTATTTCAACATTTGTGCCAATATCTCTTGCATGGTGTGGAGTTATTTTTGTAACCTTGAGGTTTCAAATTCCTCTTCTTGTATGATAATTGTTTCAACATTGTTGTTTTGAGGTAATTTTTCTCCTTCTTGAGTGAGTTTGAGGATATATTTCTCTTTTTCATCATTTTTTTGGAAGTTTTTATCTTTATGAAATTTCTTTATGTCTTCTAGGGGTATCTCTTTAGTATCCCCTTAATAATTTGTGTAGGCATAAGGATTCTTGAGCCTTTTAGTTCTTTGGAATTCCTCTTTATTTTCTCTCCTACTATTTTCACCTATTTCTTGATCATGATCTTCCATTATAGGGGTGTATAAGTTTTCAGTTTGTTTTGGACATATAGGTGTTTCGAATAGAAGTTTAACTGTTATGTTTAAAGATGTGGGTGTCTTTCAATATCTAGATGTTCTTGGAATAAAAAATTCCTAACTTGTTGAGATTTTATATAAAACACTTGTACATTATGTGAACCAATAGATGAAGGAGATCACGAGGACTACATGTATAACTAGGAATGACCTCTACCATGATTTCTACCTCTATCTCTACCTTGTCCCAGTCTATGGGGAGGAAACAAGTTTCCACTCCTAGTTGCAATAGTCATATACAATGACTTATTATAAAGTTTGAAAATAGATCATAGTTAGAATGTTATCTCAAAGTGAGTAATTAGTAAACGAGTTGTATACAAAGGTAGAAGTAGTCATAGAAATGGCTAGAACAACTAAGAGTTTTGATTATCGTGACACAAGGTTTGAAAAACACAAGAGAGCAAATAGAAAAACACAACAATGAGACTAGTTCATGTGCAAATGGAAAGTGATCAACTAAGAAAGTTGTTTGAGTTTTAGACTATTATAGATAGAGGAATTAATTAATATTCTTGGGCAAAGATGAGATTTGGATCATGTTTTGAGAAGGAAGCTTAGAATAGCTCACTATTTTTTGAAAATTTCTGATAGACTCATAGGAGGAAATGAGTATCAGGTAATTAAATAATGTGAACCAAGTGAGTAAAGAACTTTGATAGACTAATTTGAATAGGTTTTGATATTATGATGACCAAATCTCATGTGAAGATCCTAAAAGACCCACATGAGGAAGTATGTAGATGCATGTGAGGAAATAGAACAACAGTTCCCAAAGTTTTGCTCACATGAAAATGTATATTGAACCATGTGAGGAAATAAAAAATGACAAGTTTTAATATCTTTTGACCAAATTTGGACAAGTTGATAGTGTTTGTGTATATGCTTGGGCAAGAAAACTCAGTCTCTTGTGTGAGGAAGTATACAAGATTGCAAAAAAAAAATGTGAACTGATAGTCCCAAAGGTCCTGAATCATGTGAAAATTTGCAACGAATCAGATGAGTAAAGGATAGATTGACAAGTTTTGACTGAATTTGAAGAGATTCTAATAAGTTCTTGACAAGTTTTGGACAAAGGAATGATGATAATTGTAGTTTTTAGTTAGATGTAGACATCATTTTCAAATTTGACACCATTTTGGATTTTTTTGGTAAGTAGACAGTTGATTTTTAGATTTTTTTGTAAAATTAGACAAGGGGATACAGGCAGTAGTCATAAACAATCATACCAAGGACAATGTGACTCAAAGGGATAGGGGAGTCTTGACCTTTTTTTATGGACAGTTTGGACAATTGTAGACTCAAAAAGATGCTCTTTTATCCCTATAACCAGAAATGGTAGAGGAAACAAAATCTTTTTCTTACAACTTATGTGCATGCATTCACCTCATATAGCCATGTCACCCCACTAGAGGATGCCCATGTTTTTAGTGTATTCCAGTGACTCAATAACATATATGTTCAAAGGTTACCCTTGAGGTAGGGTCCAATGTCATATACCACCTTCCAACATGTAGGCACATGCCTATGGTGAGGATCTATAGGAGATATTCTTCCCCCTCCTTATACAAAGATTATGCCCCCTTTTGGAGGTGAACCAAGTAGCAACTAACTAAAAAGTTTTTAATAGGCTTACATTCACATTAATCCCTAGTAGCCTCACAAATGAGGTTAAGGTCAGTAGCCCACACTAACACCTAAAAGTGCACACATGTGACCATCAAGAATAGGGACACCACTACCTAGTGCAATAGACAAAGCCTTCTCTTGATATGTGATATCAGAACCAAGAGAAAGAAATGAACATGGCTTTAGAATTTTTGATGCTACTTAGCTTCTTTATTATAGTGAGGTGGAATCACTAGTGTTAGGTGTGTTCTCACTTGGGTTATTCATGGAGGTTAGATTTCTCTAGAAGGCCCTCTAAAGATTGACTTAGCTTAGATTCAAGGGTCCAAGTTTTTGATTTTTCCAAAGGGAAAAAATCATACTCCTCTATCTCACCACCTTACCCAAACACATAGAAGATATTCATCACTGAGCTAGCTTATCAATCCCAACTTATCTTTTTCTAGGATTTTGATTTTCCTAAAAGATAAAGAGCATCATCCCTTTATTAAAAGCTTTGCTTGGGAGAACCACTTCCTTTCTTGCCTCTCTTGGGTACCATATTCCAAATGCATCTAGGTTTCTAATTTACTCTTGGGCATCAATTCCAAGTAGCAAAGAGCATACTTCCCTATTCCTTTGTTTCTAGCCCTACAAAGTTCACAAGCTCTATTAAACTATGTGTATTGAAAAACATGGAAACAAATACATTGTTTGAGTAGGTTTGAATTTATCTTTGACAAGTAGATATTTGATGAGTGTCCTAAAATAAAACCATTAGTATATTTTGCATGTTCATTTCAAGGTATCTTCAACAATCATCCTACAAACCATTGTTAAGCTGCTTCAGAAATCATAAATCATAAATTAAGTGCTTCAAAAACAAAGGTTAGACCAAAAATCATGAATGATAAACTCATAAAAATGCAAAATTTTAACACTCTACTATCAATTCTCATGTAAGACTATGCTCCAGGCTATGCGAGGAAATGCTTTTTGCTACATGAGAACACTCTCATTGCACGAGCATATGCAATCCCATGCAAGGAAGTATAGATAAGGGCACAAAATTTTAGGTTTATCGCATGAGAAAACTTCTTTGCACCTGAGAATTCACTATTTTGTATAGAACAAAAACCATAATGTCAAAAATTTACATAAGTGAGGCCAGAAATTTGATTTTTCTGCCCCACGGTGGGTGCCTGAAATGTGAGTGTTAAGTATGGGCCTCTAATTCAACCAAACACTTCAACATGATTATATTTTTTCAGTAACATTTTGGAATGAACATGAGATTATTCATTTGGAATGTTTGCAAAAGGCGATCTATCACTTTCTAACTAGATGAGGTTTCACTATACACTCTAAGAATTAAGAGTTTAGTAACTAGACCACACTAATATGAAGGATTTGAATGAATGCAAATGTAATATTAATCTATGTTTTTGATATTTTTGAATACAAAGATATGAATTAATCTAGATGATATTCAAATTAATGATAAGAAAATTAAGGTAAATGAACACATTGCAATTTAAATAATGAACATGTAAAAACAATGGAGATTTGAATGCAAAATGCTTGAGTGATCAATCCAACAATGATTCGATACTCTACACTTACATCCTCCTCAAATGAGAGGCTAGTGGTCTCTTTTATAGAATCTTGGACCCAATCAATGGTCAATATTAAACTAAGTGTATGGTTCATATCGAATAAGAGATTGAGTCCTCTATTTTTGATGGAGTTGAATGAGATGAAATAAGAGATAATATTGATCCATTAAAATATGTGCTCATAATTATTATTCTAATTAATTAAATAATTAGTTTCAATAGTTATGATGAGAATATTTGATTAAATCAAAAAATTTCATTCCTTTTTCATGTGAGATGAATTAGGAAATAATATTGATTCATTCAAACATGACATCATAATTTAATATTCTAATTGATTAAATAATTAGTTTCAATAATTATGATGTGTAAATTTAATTAAATCAATGTATTTAATTCCCTTTTTATGTATATTAGCTAAAGATGGCGGATTTGATTTAATTAAAGTGCTTAGGAATTATAATTAAATTAATTCACTTAGGAGGTTAATTCAGCCAATTTCAATCAATATTTAGGAATTAAATAAATTATGTGATTTATACAGATTAGTAATTATTTTTATTTGACACTTGGGTCAAGTAAAGATTATAAGAACCGAAAATGCCTAGTATAGTAAGACTTAATTGATCAAAAAATTGATGTTGTGAGATTGATGCACCAAATTTGGTTCAGAATGCCAATGTGCCAATTTAGGGGTATTTTAGATATGTTTAAGGCACCTAATGGTCCTATTTATATTACTGCCAGGGTTTCTCATATTCTTTCATATAGTATTCAAATTGATCTATCCTCCATTGTGAATGTAATCACTAAAGAAAATCTTTATAATAAATGGTTTCATAAAGATACCTATGATACATTTCCAATATGGATTCAAAATTTCAATGATTTTCTTTATCATCCTCGAGGTTCTATTACTCTTCTTGTCTCTCTCGTAGAAATATTTGTTTATACTACCTTTGTTTTCATTCCTACTTTTGATCAATTTCAAGTTAAGATTAGTGTCCCATGGCTTCTTCCATGCAAATTTTCACTTCTCGTATTCATAAGTGTATTAAAATTCACCAAAATGGAGAAATTATCACTATTAACCATTTCCTTTATTAACTTTTGCATATTTGATACAGTGCTGAGATTGATTTTTACTGGTCATCTCTTCTTGAAAAACCACCTACTCACCTTGATCATCTTTAACACTCTTATCAATGATGCACAAGCTTAACCTTCCTAAGGGTGATCCTCCTATTAGAAATGTTTAGAATAAATGAGAGGGCGGGGGGGGGGGGGGGGGGGGGTGAATCAATTACTCAAGGTCAATATGTACCACTTGGACAATTAAACAATAGACACTTCACTATTTTGGTTATCCTACTGATGCTTAGTCTATACTATAAAACTATCATAAACATTACTTGCATTGCATAATGAAAACATTATCAAATGTAAACATACATAAAGCATTCATCACAATTTTGACACTAGGATTTTTATGTGGAAATCTAGTTTGGAAAAAACCACCAGCAACATGTCACTCTTTTTCACTCATTTGAAGTGAGCTTTGTTAAGAGCCAACCTTGTTCAATGTTACGAAACACACTATTAAATGTGACCTAGTTAGAGGATTTAATAATGCTGTTAAGAGTGGCCTTGTAAGAGGAATTTGATCATTCCATTGAGAATGTCACGTAGTTAAAGGATTTATAGAGACTGTTAAGTCTTCAAATTATTGTTAGGTCAACCTCTGTTAAAAATATTTCAATACAAACTTTTTACAATGACTAGAAAGAAAATAGTAGGTTTGATCTATGTGATTACAACTCACTTTTTCTAGTTAGGATCTTTGTTTAGTCCTTGTGTTGACTAGTCAATAAGTTCTTGATTTTCATCTTTGATCTTGATTCACTTGGAGACCCTTCAAGCAATTAGTCCACTCTTCTTATTAACACTCAAGCCTTCTACTTAGATTCACTTAACAACATCAACATCATCTTTGTAAGCTTTCTCTATTAGCTTCACAATCACTCACACTTGTGTGTTACTAATCAACCTTCCTCTGTATGACTCCCTTCACACATTCACACTCACACACACAATACACTTGTTCAGCTCTTTTATCTCTTTAAATAGGCATTTTGTGCTTTACCATTTTCTACATCCACTGTAGGTCTTAGGGTTTATGATCATGGTCAACTCAATTCATTATATCTATCCATCATCTTGATCTTCTTCTTGAAACTTCTTTAAAATTCATTTTTTAGGTCTTTACCTAATCCTTTCCTTGAATTAAATGATCCAACTCATCAACTAATTCAGCTTGATCTCATGATTTTCTTGAATTAATTCATATACCATTACTCGACAATCTCTAAATTCTAGCACTTGGTCATCACTGAAATACTCAGTCTCTATAAAGATTTCTAGCATGACATCAATTGTCTTTCTCAATTGATGCTAATGCTTGGTCAACAATAGATTTTCTTAGCACTAACTATAGCTTAGTTGACACTAGCATTACTTGACACAAATTGTATTTTATACTTCTACTTGGCTTAGCTTATCTTTCTTGACATAAATAATCACTTTATTTTATCAAAGTCTATCTAATCAAATGTCCATTGTAACTTCCTTTTCATAACTCAAGCTTTCCTCTATGTTATATTATTATGAACAACTTCTCAAATCCTCATCATCAATCAAATAGATATGAGATTTAGATTAGGTAGCAATATTTCTTATCAATAGATTTGACATCAATGAAAAAACAATATTTATTTCAATTGTAGGTTTCAAACACCTCCTTTACCTATTTTATCTACCTCATCTATCCCTTCAACCATAACTTCTAAAATTATTTTACCTTCTCCATCCACTCCTTTAACTAATATTCTTGAACCTATAATTGTTCCCTCTTTGAGACCTATGGTAGTTGATCCTAATAGTTTATCTCACATAACCATTCATAATTAACATGCCCATAATTATCACAAGAGCTGCCAAGCTAAGGCTAAGGCCCATAATATTTTTCCCCACACCACGTCTTCATCTCAACCTTTACCTTCCTATGATCAAATCATGGTCGAGTGTGTGAAAGAAGTTAATCAAGGTAACATTATGCAAATGAATAAACATGATGATTTTGTTCACATTTTAGATTCTATTAATGTTGATATGGAAGATACTCTTGATGTTGAACATGTTAGAAGTAATGATGAATATATTGATATAGGTTATGATTTTCTCAACATGATTTCTAGGCAACTTACAATTATTTCTAGTGATGAGCATAGTGACTCACACCAGAGTCCTTGCTTGGAGCTAGTTGTGATTCCTATCATATTGGATGTCATTCCTCTTGTAGGTTTCCATCCTTCCCCTAGAATTTCAAAATTATAGGTTGTGGGGGGGATGCAAAATACTTGAAGTGGACTTCCTTTAGCATGGTAGTCTTTGTATTTTTGTGCTGTATTTTCTCCCTATATTATTCTATTTGTTATATTTTCTATTTAGATTGAAAATATGATCCTTGTTTCTTTGTTGGTGTAAGGGGTCAAATGAGCACCTCCGGTTGATTCTAGGCCACTTTTAGCAACTCCACTTGGTATACCTATGGGTAAGGGTAATTTTAGCCCTAGGATTACCCATAGTTGACTTTGGAGGCTCTTAAAAAGTTGGTTTTCTAAGATGGACAAATCAACATTTGGAAGCATGACCTTATATAGGGAACCGTCCATTTTGATGCAAGTACCCCTTTTCCCTTTTCATAGCTACCCTTTTAGTTTCCAAACATAGTAACCTATAAGGGGTTGGGAGGAGGGACCAATGAGAGATTACACCTTCTCCAAGAGAGATATGGAAAATGTGTAGAGCCTTTTGAGTGGGTTCTTCCATTATTGGCTAAGTGTTCACCCACTCTCCAACTTTGCAGACATTCTAGGAGTTTGAGAACTTTGGAAGATTTGGAAGGAGGCCCTTCATCAACTTCCCTTTCCATAGCTTGGATCAAGGCTGGTTTTTCCTCTCGCCTTATATAATTTATGTTTTTTTGAGAAATTGTAATTTTAAGACGTTGTATATATATTTTTGCCTCAAAATATGTAGTGTTGTAAGATATGTTTAAGAGTTATTACTTAGTGTTGTATTTTTTCTCTTAAGATTTTGTGTGATTTATGGAAGTGTCAAGGTTCATCTCTTCCTTGTGAGGTAGATATGGCATTGGGGGTGAAGGGATGTGATTCCATAATAGTGTAGAGTCATCCTTAAGGATGAGAGGGATGCAACAAGGATGTATGAGATGCTTGTGCTACTTTACAATTGCGGGGCATAAGGGGAGTTATGGCTAGCAACCTTATTGGGGGTATAAGGGTTTGTTGGGAATTTTATGAGATGGAAATTGAATATTGATACCTTGTGAAGGTATTTTTTGTCTTGGTATTTTGTGACATTCTCCTTAGATAGATATCCTCCTTCACTCCATATGTTGACCTTAAAAGATCATTGTGAATTTTGGGAAAGAAAAGGATGTTTCTATGTTATGTGTTGAAGATTTGTAAGTTCTTATGTTTTGTGTGATATGTGTGTAGATTAGTTTGGTATCTATTTCTCCTATCATGAGGTTTACCTTATAAAGGTGTAGGCTAGGATGTGAGCCTTCTGCAACAAATTTGTCTTCTTGTTATTGCATGTTTTGTGTAGAAAATCACTAAATCTTAGAGTGTAGAATGTGCCAGAATTCTTTACAATAAATGCGGGGAGTTGGGGGGGGGGGGGGTGTGAATTAGTTATCCAAGGCCTAGATTTATAGTTAAAACTTTTCATAGCTTAGTGAACCCATATCCATAACACATTTTCATCATGCATCCATCCATTAGATTATGCAATCACTTAAACTTGTAGGTTACTGTCAAATCAATTTGCAAAAATGTAAACATTAAACATAGTAGATTCCATAACACATCTGACACAATGATTTAATGTGGAAATCCAATTTAGGGGAAAAAAACTAGTAACATGCTACTCATTCTCACTCTTTTGAAGTGATGCCCTATGAAAGGCCAACCTCGTTAAAGGTTACATTGCACATTGTTAAATGTGATCCAGTTAAAATTTTTCAATCACCTTGTTAAGAGTGAGCCTTGTTAGAGGAATTTAGATCATTCATTTGGAATGTCACCCACTTAAAGGATTTACAAATGACTGTTAGGTCAACCTTAATCCAAAGGATTTACCCTAGACTGATATAATGATTAGAGAGTAATAGTAAGGCTTGATCTAATAAAAAATTAAAACTCCATTTGTAGATTACAAATCTCTATTTCAATCCTCCATTATGCTTGGCTTTCACACTCTTTAGCTCTAATAGCTTTTTCACCCTTCAAGCATCCATACTCTTAAGCCTTCTTGCTTTACTTTCCAATGAAGTCTCTTCTCTTAGGTTACTAAATGAAGCATAACCCTAGACTCCTTGTCTTCCTTTAGGTTATCACACATGAAAACTCTTGATTCTAACTAGCCATCTCTATAAACAGAGAATTTAGATATTTTTCCATTCACCCTCCATCATCCATTTTTGGGTTAGGTTAGATTATGTAGGATTCAATGAATCTACCCCTCATTTCATTTCATTTACTACTAGAAACTTCTCCTTCTATCCTCTTTGAATTCACCTCAAAATGGTTGACCATGAATTTTGTGCCACCAAATCATCAACCTTATCTTCCATATGGTTCATAGAATCCAAGAAATCAAACTTGTAGGCTCAGATTCATCAAATTATTAATCTTTGTCATAATGCTAACACTCAACATTAATTGACTTCTAATGCTTGACACATATTGTGTTGCTCAAAATCCATTGTAAAAGCACTTGGCATAAACTAAATTTTACTGGTGCTCAACATCAACCAAACTTTAGTCAACTTATACTGTTTTACTTGAATTACTTTGAAATTGACTTTTCACGGCTCCAACTGATTTTCTGCTCAACTTGCACTAACTTTTCTTAGCACCTACTGTGCAAATTGTTATGTAAAATTGTGTTTCAAATTAACTTAAGATTTTTTCTTGCTTTGGATGTTCATTTTACTCCCATTGAATGTCAATTAAGGATCGCAAACTATTGAAAGATATTGGGGCAATTTAACAAAGGGATGGAGATAATGAGTTAATTGGGGATGAGATACAAATCAAAGAAAATATCTAAATTGAAACTACACAAACCAAATATGTATGAATGAATACTATAAGTGAAGCCATACATCACATCAAAGCATAATCTATATGCAATGAAGATTTTATTCTAAGAAAACATTATCAATCTTATTCATGATTAAATCATTAATAAAGCAATCACACATCTATCTATACTCGCTTTATTAATAACCACACTTAAATTCCACAAGAGATATAACCAAATACTAACACATGAATTAGGACTTCAGTAATGTAGTTTGAAGAATGGAAAGTGATAGGAAATGGTTTGTAGTAGGAACTCTATAAAATAGAGTGATTTGCAACAGGAGGTGAGAAGTATTGTGGCAGGAGCTTTGTAGTTATGTGAGGCGGAGGGAGAATTTTTGACAGGAAGTTGTTTGATCTAAAAAATGGGTAATGAATTTATGACATATTAGGAGATTGTATCAATAAAAAATGGTGTAACAATGAATGAATGATTGTAGTGCATTTGGAGTAGAGCAAGGAAAGGATAAACAATGAAGTCATGTGTTTTAATCTTAGTGACAAAGTAATAATTCAATTTCTTGCATATAGTGATATTTAAACCAATTAGTAATCACACATTCATAACTCAATAGAAGAGATTATATAACAAATGGAAAACAAACATATATAACTAAAAAAATCTCACCAAGTTTCTCGAGAGGGGGCCCTTCTTTTGGCTCATGTGGCAAGAATTGAATTAACACACACTGCTACAGAAATTCCACTTCACTATTATGATGAACTTAGAAGAATAATTTTAACAAAGCTTTTCATATATCATAATCTATCTTGTCTTGTGATTAAACACTTTCTTATGTATGTTCAAAATATCCAACTAACTAATAACTAAGCTATAATGGCCAATGGCCTTCATCCTAAACATAGATGAATCCAGATTATAGTTTTGGCCATTGGCCACAAATATTTGATTACAAAAAAAAATTGGCCAAAATAACGTAAGGCCTAAAATCAATTTGTTCAAACATTCTCAAAACTAATTGCCCAAAATAACATAGCAAAACTATAGCCTCTGAACTACTTCTCTAACTAGGTGGCTGGCTCCATATCCATTTACGCATCCTTAGTTCCTACAACAACATCAATCAAAATATATCATTTTCATATAATTGATAGCTTTTAGGAATTATTCTTCCATCTTTAAAGATGTACCAAATATTCTACTTTCCTACCAATAATTTGGAAAAAAGGGAGTTTCATGACAAAGAAGTGAGAGATGTAAGTGGTAAAAGGATAATGAAAAAAAAGTACTGTTATGAATCATCATTTCCCTCCAACTGAGGGATTTGGATGCCCTCATGGAAGCAATGTATACAAACCAGGTAGATTATTATTGTTTATTTGCTTCTTGGAATCTCTTAAGACAACAACTGCACTTGGTGAACTTTTAATGTTATCCTGTAATATTGCCCTGGCCCTAAGTTTTTGAAGTTCTTGTTGAAGCTGACTAAAAGTGTGGAGGAATTCATTGACAATAACTATAAGAGTGCTTGGTGTTTTCATTGTCAATCGAATAGGATTAAGAAGAATACTAGAAGTACCCAAAAGTTCCTTTAGAGGTAGCTCAAAAATGACCAAATACTGTAATGACATGGCCTCATCAGGTTCGAGGTGACAAGGATTTTCCTTATTATCTATAGCTTTTCTTGGAAGTTCTTCCTTCTAAAGTATTTCAACAATGTCCTCCACATCTTTTTCTAGATGGTGTTCACCTTGTTCATAGGCATTTTTGATATTACTTTGTATTATATCATCTTTCCACAAAACACTAGGGTCAAGTTCATGCCTTACATTAGATGTCTATTGACTAGTGTTCCCTACTTCCCTATCAATGTTGTCCTCTAGAAATTCAATACCTTTATCAAGACTTACTTATTCTATAGGTTGGAACTCAGGTTCCTTACTAGAATTCAGAGTTTTATTTGGAAGGGTTTCCAATTTTTTCGGTTGCTTCTGAATTTTCCATTTCATCAAGAGGGTTACTCTGTTCAATAGTATTATCTTCTTTACTATTATCCTTTTCACTAGTAGGGCCTGATAAATCTTCTAGGAATGGTGCATTCTCTATTTCTTTTTATGTCTAGTTTGACATCGGTGTTCTCTATCTACTTTTTCTTTCTATTGCTTTTTGAAACTATTGGCTAGGATTTCAACTTTAGTGGTTGTGGTGGCTTGGGCAGCATTGGCTAAATTTTCTAAGTGACTAGAAAACCATGGAGGGTTTTGGTGTACTAAAAATGAGCTAGGTTTTTTTGTGTTAGAGGGAGTACTTAGACATTTTTTTGGTGTTTGAAAGGATTTATTAGTTGGGCTTTTCTTCAAATTTCTATTTATAGAGGGTTGTTCCTCATCCATAGTTGTAACCTCCTCTAGCTGGGGTTGTGCAATATTAAAAGTAGGTTATACAAATGCATCCCATGAAATGGGGAATTCTTGAAGTTGAAGACCATGTATTAGTAATTTGATCAAACCATGATGTGCCAAAGAACTATCGTGACCTTCCCTAAATTGATTAAATGCTCATTTGAAGGAATGATATAGGTAATAAGGGAGATTAATGAGATGCCCTAACCTCATATGAAGTATGAGCCACAAATGGTGTGCATGGATGAAATTAAAACAACCTTCATATGTAATATACTAACCTATGAATTGGGGTACTACATCCCATGGAAAAGGAAGAGTATTGCATGAAGCTCCTTATCCTTTAACGATTTCCATAGACTCATTATGTTGCAAGAAGTTGGTTCTACCATTTTTTAATTCTTTAACCTAGGTGCTAGCGGTAGGAAAATATAGTTCTCCAATTTGGGGAAAATTGGTTACTGTGGCCACTTTCTGCATCATAACTAAAAAAGTAATGCCCTTTATTGTCACATTGTCCTAGACAAATGCATGAGAAAACTCTTCGGTGATGGCAAGATCCTAACCTTGCAATCTTTAAAAGTAATGATGCCATCTTGCATGGAATTTTTTTATATGGGCCTCACTACTTGTTAGTAGCTTGTCCATGGAGTCAGGTTCAAACTACTTATGTTTTCCACCCATGGCAACTAGAGAGAGAGGATTTGCAGAACATCGTGTTTGAACCAAACTAGAAAGGTTATGTGAACAAACAGGGAATGGAGTGTGTTTTTAAAACTATAATCAATGGTGAAGGAAAGGATAATAATTTTGAATGGAGATGGGACTTCAAGTTATGTAAAGGATCATAAATAGAAAGTGGTAAGGATAGGAATAATTAAATGGAAAGGAAACTTAAAGGAGTAAGATAGAGGTATGACACCCCCTAACTTTAGCAAGAAAATGTCTCGATTTCACCAAAACTAGAGATAAAGAAAATAGAAATAAAAAGTATGACTAAAAGAAGGTAAGAAAAATCCCTAAAGTGTAGAAGGGTGATCATCCAATGATGTCAGCTATTGACATTGTGTGGTTTGAAAGAGCACCCATGAATGATGACGTGCAAAACAAGTACACTGAGGAGGTAGATGTGGAGAAAAATCAAGGAGCACCAATGAAAAGAAAGGCAACAAGAAGCACATGTCTGAAAAATAGGGAAGAGAAATGCTAGGAGCCACCATCAAAAAGTAGGTGACAAGAGCAGAAAGAAGTAAGTAGCAGAGGAGAGAGAAGTGATAGGAAGATTAAGAAGCTCTTGTCACATAAAAGAAAAGGAGTTGTAGATGGATTTTTTTTCTTGGTTCTTTTTTTTCTCTTTCTTTTTTTGTCATCTTTTTTTTTTAATGAGTGTATTGAGCATTAGGGGTGAAGGGAGCCAAAAGGAAACACTATGAATTTGGAGGCCACACAGAGAAGGAAGGCATCCTTTGTTAAAGGCTTCTATTACAATTTTAGACAATGGCCATTGAAAAGTAGCTTACGACATTCAAAGTCCATAGTGCAGAGCTAAACAACACCATTATCAAATACATGAGAAATTTCATAGGGGCCTAGCCAACAAGTATGAAATTTTCCATTGAAATCTTGAAATTGAGAATCATATAAAAGTGCCCAGTCTCGAAGCTAGAAAGAATGTTGATGAATGTGTTTGTCATGCCACAATGCTTGTTGATTCTAAAAAAGTTTAGTGTGAAGAAGTACTTCTTGATATAAATCATCAAGGGAGTGGATTTTCATTATGCATTCCTTTTGAGCATCAGAGAGACTCAATTTGAGTTGAAGGAAAGTTCAAAGAGTCTAAATCTCAAACTCAATTGGAAGGATAACCTTCTTACCATAAACCATTTCATAAGGGGTTAGACTAATGGTGGTCTTCCATGTGGTGTGATAGGCCCACAGGGCTTTAGGGAGTCATGTGGCTCAATCATGCTTATGAAGAGCAATAGTCTTGGTAAGAATATTCTCCAGTTCTCAATTGGTGACATCCACTTGTCCATTTTCTTGAGGATGATAGGTGATGATTTCTGGTGGTGGATTTCATACTCTTTGACTAATGCAACAATAAGATCAAAAGTCAAAAGTGATTTGGGGTCCTTGATTTGTAGTAATATCTTGTGGAAAACTAAAGAAATTGAAAATCTCAGAGTATAAGAAAGAAAAAACCTTGGTATCATGAGCATGCTTGAGGGAAACCACTTGAACCCACTTGGGAACATAATTGGTACAAAAAGAATGTGTTCCTTATTTTTAGAAGGTTGATTGATAGGACCCACAAAGTTGAGACCCCACTTGTCAAAAGGTTCAATACAGAGTTGAGGATGGAGTGGCATTTCATTAGAGCAAGTAGGATGATCCATTTAATGGCATTGATTGCAATGATGAGCATAACTCTTATGATCCTTATGGAGTGTAGTCCAGTAATATCTTTTAGTAAGAATCTTTTGAGTAGTTTTTTGAGCAACAAAGTGTCCTCCATAATCTTTCGTATGGGAGGTAAAAAGAATATCAAAGACACCCTCCTCAGGAATACACTAATGCATGATGTTATTAATGCTAGTATGGAATAGAAGACCCTTGATCCAAGTATATTGTCTACTAAGGCCTACCAACTTACAACACTCTCAAGTACAGAAGTGCAGTGGAAACTTGCATGTAACCAAATAGTTAGTGATTTTAGGATAGCACAAAATTTTGGTGGAAATGGAAAAGAGGCATTCATTGAGGAACGAGTCATCAACAAGAATAGGTTCACTATTGGGCTACTATAACTGGGACAAGAAATTTACAACCACATTTTCTTGACCAGGCTTATGAAGTATAATGACATCAAATTCTTGTAATAAAAACAACCATCTAATAACCTTACCAGTTACAATGGGTTTATTCATTAGAAACTAAGTGATTAGTATGAAAAAAAACTTTATAACTAGTAACGTAGTGCCAAATTTTTTTAATAGCATAAAAAATAGCTAAAAATTCTTTTTTAGTTATCGTATAATTTACCTCAGCATCAGTGAAGTTCTTGCTAATGTAGTAAATTGAATAGAAGAGGTTGTCTTCCTTTTGCCCAAGTACTACTTCCATTGAAAAATTAGAAGTATCGATGTGAATATGGAATGGTACTTCCCAATCAAGGCCTCGAAGAATAGGAGTAGTCACAAGCTTGGTCCTAATAGTTTCAAAGGCTTCTTGACACTTAGGGGTCCAAGTGAAGAAAACATTTTTAACTAACAAAGCAAACAAAGGAGAAGCAATCTTACAGAAGTTTTCAATGAATCTCCTACAATACCCAATATTACCAAGGAAACTCCAAACATCTTTTTGGATCGAAGCTGTGGGGAGCTCCTAGATTAGTTGGATCTTTTTGCGATCAACTTGTATACCTTTTGAGGAGATTAAATGGCGTAATATGATTCCCTTAGTCATTAACATATGACACTTCTCATGACTCAGAGGTAGGTTAGTGTCGATACATATCTTCAGTACTTTCTCCAAGTTATCTTTAGCTTCATCAAAGGTATTTCCATGAATAGTAAAATCATCCATATAAACTACTACACAATCATTAACTAGATTAGCAAAGATGCTTAATACTGGAGTGTAGCAAGGGCATTACATAGCCCAAAAGGGAGAACATTGTATGCAAAGGTTCCCCATGGACAAGGAAAGGTAGTCTTGTCTTGATCTTTTGGGGCAATGCAGGCTTGATTTTACCCACTAAATCCATTCATGAAAGAGAGGAATCATTTTCCTATAATAAAAGGTAATGGAAATTGATCCTTCTTAGTAGAATTATTTAAAGATCGATAATCAACACAAATATGCCACTTACCATTTTTGTTTGGAACAAAAACAAAAGGAGATACCCACCTATTATCTAAAATTGGATAAACAAAACCAACATTCAAGAGTTTTTGGAGTTCTTCCTTGACAATATCGTGCAAGCTGAGATTGAGTCTTCTTTGCATTTGTCAAATTGGGTGACTTCCTTCTTCTATGTAAATGTGATGGGTACAAGTGTTTGGATGAATACCTTGTAGATCTTGATATTCCCATGCAAATGCATCTTTATATTGTTTAAGTACACTTATGAGATCATTAACCTGAGTCATCATTAACTATGGATTAATATTGAGGGTATGCTTAGGTAGGATCTCCATAGGTTTTGACAATGTAGGAATACTAAGGAGGAGTCTTGATGATCTTTTCAATTTTTCTAAAGATAGTAATAGACTATACACATAGCAATGTAGAGAAGCTGATGTAATGTGAGAAAGTGTTGAATAGATTAAGGAATACCAACTAAAGAAAAATTCCCAAAAGGACAATCAACAATCACATGAGAAGAAACTGTAGTTTCTAAGATATTGTTAGACTCATACATATTCTGAAGAAAGTTCACCAAATTTTTTTCATCATTAGGTTCCTCAAGTTTTTGTGCTTGTTTTATGGTAAGGACAGGTGCAATATCTTCTAGATTATTGTCAACCCATACATGATCTTCCGTATCTAACAAGGTTGAGCAGGGGGATAAAGTGTTAGTTGTTTTTTTTGTTCTCCATTAGAAATAACCATATTACCTAACTAAAAATTGATATAGGCATTAGTAGTAGTCAACTAGGGTCTCCATAAAACTAAAGGATACCCCCAACTTAGCTTTTGGTTGCAAAATCATATAATTAGTTGGACAATCCCAACTATCAATGGAAGGAGCAACATCTTCTATAACACCCTTTGGTTTAACTAAGGACCTTTCAGCCATTTGAAGCACTGTAGGAGTAGGTTAAAGTCCATCCAAGGATAATTTTATTTTTGTTTCATTTGTCATCACATTTATAGCAACACCTAAATCTACAAGTGTCTTAGGAATAACAGTTGTACCAATACTTACCTAGATGATAGGGCTACAAGGATTTGCATATTTTGGAATGGTGACATTCCCAAACATTAATTCTGCTAATTGTCCAATAACTTGAACAATATTTGGGTCCTCCTTCTTTTTCTATCATTGGTACATAACTCACATAGCATTTTATTGTATAAAAAAAAATCCTTAAGACCCTGCAAAAGAGGAATTTTGATATTAAAATTATGTAATTCATTTAAAATATCAAATTCTGAATGTGTTGGTTCTTTAGGCTTAGGATTATGAATGAATTGGTCAGGAAAAGGAGGCTCTTTTTCTAACTCTTCTTTAGGTTCATCAAGGACCTATGTGATAGTTGGTCCTTTAAGAGCCTTCCCAGATTTGAGGTTTACACCATCCAACTCAACTGTGTTAACATGATAGGTAGGAAACTTAGCCCTCTCATTATGTTAAAGTGGTTAAGGAGGCTTATTATTAGGATTTGGATTTGATTGAGTTGGCATGGATGTGGGTTTAGGTGGTTGTGGTGTATTTGAAAGGGGATTTGAGAAAGATGGAGTTATGGGAGGAAGAAATTATTGAGGCTGTTGATAGGGGGTTATCATTGGTGGTGGAGGAAGTTATTGCTATGGAAGATAAGGTTGCGTATAAGGTTGTGGAGGTGGATATGAATATTGTGGCCTCCATGCTTGATGTCATGGCTGTATACTAGGCTAAATGTTTTGGGGTCATTGCTGATAAGGTTGAGGCTATTTCCAACCTCCGTACCATGAATCTTGGTTAGAAAATTTTTGATATGGTCTAGAAAAATTTTCATTGGAGAATCCTTTAGATAAAAACTACCATCGTGGAGCCACATACTAAATTGGTTCTTCAGTATACTCCATAGGAATCATCCCTTTAGGAAGAGGTCATAGTGTCAAAGTCTTTCTAGCCTCCTCAAGTGATGTTACATGAGTCTTATTATAAGGGTAGTCTTTCTCTCCATGCTTCTTATGACAGGTTGGACAATATACTACCAAGGCCTTTTCAGCTTCTTCTTGTTTCCTGCGAGTGTACACAGTGTCAATTTGCTTACCTATATGATTTAATAAATTAGTTTTAAGGTCTTTAAGGAGGTTACCAATTTCTCTCTTAGAGATACCTGATGCAATTACCCATGATAGAAAACTTACTTGAATGTCTGTAAACCAATTTATGAGACCAATAATAGTTCTTGCATATATCACAAATATCTTCAAAGGAAATTTTAGAGATATCACATTTACTAATCAAATTTAAGGCATCCATGGTTTCATCATGAATCCCTCTTAAGAAAAGCATTTTGATAATATCTGTAGTTAAATTAGGGTGCCTTGAGCACTATAAGCTAAAATTAAAATGCTTGAAGAAATCTTCAACTAACTCATCTTCTTGTTGAGTCATGCAAAATATTTCATCCCATACTTCCTTGGTCTTACAATAATCCTAATATTTTTTCTAGAAAATCATCTTTCATTTGTTCCCATGCTCTAATGTCCCTTAGACTCATAAGCCATTATAATGTAGCATCTCTCAAGGTAGCTAGAAATAATTTTAGTTTTTGTGCATCACTTTGATAATCATAGCTATTATAAAGGACATCAAATTTAAATAGAAACATATAATTATCCTTAAAGGTTGACCCTCTAAATATAGGAAGTGTTGAGTGAGGGATATTTCTCATAGGGACATTATCCTCAGGAGGATGAATAGGAAACTCAAAGGTCATATTGTGCTAAACAATTGCTTTAGCATTGTTTAGCATTGTTTCCTCCTACTTTGTTATTTTTGGTATTATCAGCCATGACTTCTTCCAAAAATTTGGTTTCCCAAGGTGTATAGTATGTCTTAAAGGGTTGTTCTGGAGAATTTGGAGGTTTACTACACCTAGCTTCTTATGAATTTTTGAATTTTTGAGAAATTTATTAAGGTATAATATGTGAGGTGGATTGAGAAGATGGTTGGATTCTAACTTCATTCTTTGGTTTGGTTTCAATGGTTGATGGGTTTTTATTTTTTTGTGGTTTTTGAATTTTTGAACTACCTATTGATTCTTTCTTGACAAACCTACCTTGATTATCTCTAAGCCTATTCATGCACCTAAATGATTTACTACATTGAAAATCCTAGGTACTAGGCTAAGCAAGGTTGAATCTTGATCAGTCACTCCCACAAACACACTGTTCCTATCTTAACTTGCTACAACTTCACGCTTTTAATTTCTTTCCCCAACAACGATGCCAAAAATGTTAGGTAAAATTGTGTTTCAAATTAACTTAAGATTTGGTCTTGCTTTGGATGTTCAGTTTACTCCTATTGAATGTCAATCTAGGATTGTAGACTATTGAAAGATATTGGGGCAATTTACCAAAGGGATGAAGATAACAAGTTAAGTGGGGAGGAGATATAAATCAAAGAAAATATCTAAATTGAAACTACACAAACCAAATATGTGAGAATGAATACTATAAGTGAAACCACACATCACATCAAAGTATAATCTATATGAAATGAAGATTTTATTCTAGGAAAATATTATCAATCTTATTCATGATTAAATCATTAATAAAGCAATCACACATCTATTTATACTTTCTTTATTAATCACCACACTTAAATTCCTCAAGAGATATAACCAAATAATAACATAGGAATTGGCATTTTAGTAGTGTAGTTTGAAGAATGGAAAGTGATAGGAAATGGTTTGTAGTAGAAACTTTGTGAAATAGAGTGATTTATGACAAGAGGTGAGAAGTATTGCAATAGGAGCTTGGTAGTTATGTAAGGCAGAGTGAGAATTTGCGATAGGAAGTTGTTTGGTCTGCAACATGGCTAATGGATTTATGATATATTATGGGATTGTAGCAATAAAAAATGGTGTAACAATGAACGATGGTGTAACAATGAATGAATGATTCTAGTACATTTGGAATAGAGCAAGTAAAGGATAAATAATGAAGTCTCATGTTTTAATGTTGGTGGCAAAGTAATAATTCAATTTCTTGGATATAATGATATTAACACCAATTAATAATCATACATTCATATTTCAATGGAAGAGATTGTATAACTAATGGAAAACAAAAATATATAACTAAAATGATCTCACCAAGTTTCTTGAGAGGGGACCCTTCCTTTGGTTAACATGGCGAGAATTGAATTAACACACGTTGCTACGAAAATTCCACTTCACTACTATGATGAACTTAGAAGAATAATTTTAATAGATCTTTTCATACATCATAATCCATCTTGTCTTGTGATTAAATGCTTGCTTATATAGGTTCAAAATATCTAACTAACTAATAACTAAGCTATAATGGCCAATGGCCTTTACCCTAAACATAAATGAATCTAGATTGTAGTTTTGGTTGCTGGCCACAAATATTTGATTATAAAACAAACTTGGCTAAAATTTAAAAAAGGCCTTAAATCAACCAATTCAAACATTCTCAAAACTAATTTCCCAAAATAACATAGCAAAACTATAGCCTCTGAACTACTTCTCCAACTAGGTGGTTGTCTCCATATCCATTCGTGCATCCTTAGTTCTGCTAGCAGCATTAATCAAAATATATAATTTTCATGTAATTGATAGGTTTTAGGAATTATTTTTCCATCTTTAAAGAGGTATCAAATATTCTACTTTCCTATCAATAATTTGGCAAAAAGGGAGTTTCATGACATAGAAGTGAGAGATGTAAGTAGTAAAAGGCTAATGAAAAAAAAGCACTGTTAGGACTCATCAAAAATTGTCAATCTTTGAAGACAAACTTTTTTTAACTTGTTCTTCTAAATTTAATTAGTGTTACCAACCTTTGCAACCTTAAATAGATTATCAATGCACTGTAATATCACTGTCTTAACTAATTCTTGTACTCCGTTTCATATCATAACTCATCCTTTCCTCTAGGTTATTGTTACCTCATTTGATCAAGCCTTCTTCATTAATCAAATAAGTGATAATACTTAAATCATATAAAAAATTGTCTTACCAACAAGTAGTAGGTTTGGCATTAGTGACAAAGAAATGATTGAAACACATTTATCATACTTGTATCAATCTATTTTCAACAATCTCCCTCTTTGACATTGAGTGCAAACCAAACTGACCAAACTTAATCAGTATAACCAACAAAATACCAAAAAAAAAAAAATTCCTTGTATTGAAATATCTCCCTCTATCAACAAATTTTATTTTCTCAATAGGTTACATAATTATGTTCTGATCAACAGACAATCAACTCATCCTTATGAATCCATCTTGATCATTTCTTATATCTCCCACAATATTATCTCCCTCTAACTAGGTAGATGTAATCAGTAGGTACACTTTCTCCTTCAGCAGTTAGGATTAGGCAGATCATGATTTCTCCTTCATCTCCCTCAACTTTCATCTCTTAGTACACTTTAATTCTTAGTACACTTTCTCCCTCTTTGACAATAATGCCAAAGACTTTTCAACTTCATATGTAGATATGGATATTTTTAGTCTCTTGCTCTGTCACCTTGCTTGTGACTGATTTGTACTCTTTGATTACTTAGGTAGCTCATAAAATAAGATCCACTACATCAATGTGTAACATATGTCAATCAAGCTTGTTTGATGTAGGGCACTCCTCATGCTTCTTAGATAGCCTTTGATAGGGGTATTGCCCCTAGTTTACCTCTTAGATACTCATGAACATCCATAGAAAATGCTTTTGTGAAGACATAAGCTATTTTCTCTTTTGTGTTAACATATTCCATCTTCACCTACTAATTCTCTCAAGTAGTGATACTTGATTGCAATGTGCTTACTCTTTGTATGCATCAAATGATTCTTTGATATATTTATAGCACTTGTATTATCACAATAAAATATTATAGGTTCAATGATTTCTTTCTTCATACCTTTGAGTAGTTGTTTGATTCATAAAATGTCTATACAATTTATTGCATCAACAACATATTCAACTTCAATAGTAGATTGAGAAATGTAGTTTTGTTTCTTGCTAGTCCATGTAACCAACCTTTTGCCTAAGAAAAATGCCCCTTCACTGGTGCTCTTTTTGTTATCAATATTTCTATCTCATTCAACATCAGTGTAAACCTTCAATTCAAATTTCTCATTTTTTCTTGTAGTATAGACCATGCTCATCTATTCCTTTTAGATATCTCATTATTCTCTTAACAACCATCAAATGATTCTCCCTCGGATTAGCAGATAATCTTGCAACTATCCCTATAGATAATGCAATACCAGGTCTACTGTGTACTACATATTGCAATGTCCCAATCATAGACCTATATAATGTTTGACTCACCTTAGCTAAATCATCATTCTTTGGCAATTTTTATCATATCACCATAGATGTACTTACTGGCTTGGAATCCTCCAATCCAAAAATTTTCAATATCTCCTTAACATAGTTTGACTAAGTGATGTATATACCATATTTCATCTAATGTACTTGCAAACCCACAAGGAACTTGATCTCTCCAATTATAGACATCTCAAATTCTTTCTTCATTTCATTTGCAAAACTCTTACATAAAGTATCTTGACCTCCAAATATGATATCACCAACAAAACCTTTAGATAACAAAATACTTTTTCCTTTGTATATCTTCAAGTACAGATTGATGTTATCATCAATCCTCTCAAATTCAATCTTCACAAGATAATTATGAAGTGTCTCATACCATTCTCTTGGTGCTTACTTCAAACCATAAAGAGCTTTAAGTAGTCTACATACCATGTTTTTGTTGTTAGCATCATTAAATCCTTTTGGCTATTCTATATAAAACTCTTCCTCTAATATAACATTTAGAAATGTAGACTTAACATCCATTTGATAAACTTTGAAACCTTTGTATGCAGAGTAAGGAAGTAGAGTTCTTACTCCTTCTAGTCTCACAACAGGGGCAAATGTTTCTCCATAGTCAATCCTTTCTTCTTGTACATATCCTTTACAAACTAATATTTCCTTGTTCCTTGTGACTTCACCATTTTCATCTAACTTATTTCTATATATCCACTTGGTATCAGTTACATTTTTCTCTTTTGGTCTAGGAACTAGAGTCCATGTTTTATTTTTCTTAATTTGTTCAATCTCTTCTTCCATGGCTTTTCTCTAGTCCACATCTTCTAAGGCATCTTTCATTATTTTGGGTTCTTGCATGCTTAACAAGCATGTATCATTTCCCAACTTGTTCCTTGTCATTGGTCTAGCATCCTTATCTCCAATGGTTTGTGCAGTAGGGTGATGTCTCTTGACATACTTAGACAATCTTGGTTCTATTCTATTTTCTTTATCTAGTTTTTCAAATTTTGAATCACTATGTGCATCTCTGTCAGGTAGTTCAACATCTCTTTCATTTACACTAATCTTAGAATCAAGATGTGCCTCAACTTCCTTCTGTAACTCAACACCTGAATGTAGCTTAGTTTCTAAATACAACTCAACATTCATAGTATGCAACTTGACAATCACTGAAACTTGCTATTGGTTTGGAACTTGATTTACAACATCTCCCTTAGTGGGCATACCTTCATAAAAGTTTACAAATAAATTGTATTCTTTTGGTTCCTTCATAGGTTCAACCTATAATACTTCTCTATATTCATCAAATTTCACATTTGCATTTTCCACAGCTATGTTTCTGTTAGTATTTAAACGCTTATAAGCTTTATCTCTCATGGAATAACCAAGAAATATACTTTCTTCACTTTTTGCATCTAGTTTACGATTCCTAAAATCTTTGAGAATATAACACTTACTTCCAAATACCTTAAAATATTTTACATTGGGTGAGTATCCATACCATAGTTCAAAAGGTGTTGAAGGAGTACCTTTCTTGACGTGCACACGGTTCAAGGTATAGATAGCTATTTTTAGAGCTTCTCTCTAGTATTTCAAAGCAACATTTTTCTCCATCATGAATGTCCTAGCATAGTCCATTACAAATCTATTTCTCCTTTCAATAATTGCATTTGTGGAGGGGTTCTAGGGGGAGATGTCTATCTTTTGATTCCCATGTCATTACAAAACATCTCAAACTCATTTGATGTAAATTCTTCTCCTTTGTCAAATGTCAAACATTTCAGAATTTTAATTGTTACTTTTTTAACTCTTGCTAAGTACCACTTAAACATTTGGGGAGCGTCAGATGTCTATTTCAAAAATATAATTGTGATCATTCCAGAATAATCATCAACAAATAGCATAATGTACTTATATCCTTTGTATATTTCCACTTCAATTGGTCCATACAAGTCAGTATGAACAATATCAAGTATTCCTTTAGAGGTACGAGTCCTACTCTTAAAACTTGAATTTGTCATTTTGCCTAACTAACATTATTTGCAAATTATATTATCAATTTTCTTCAACTTAGGTAAACCTCTAACTCTTCTAATGTTACTAATACTAACCAAGTTATCAAAATTAACATGACATAACCTCTTGTTCCATAGCAATATATCATCAAATTCTACAATTAAACAACTAGCATCCTCTCTATCAAGGTAGAATATATTACCTCTATTTTGATCACCTTTTCTAGTTAGGTTTCCATTAGTATCATATATCTTAGCAATTTTGTTCTCAAATTGAACCTTACATCCTAAATTATTTAGTTGTGACACACTCAACAAATTATAGTTAAATCCTTCCACCTAATAGGCATTGTCACATAAAATATTTTCTATGAGTTTGATAGAACCTTTTCCTTTTATCAGACATGGTGCATAATTACCCAACCTTATACAATTTCCATCATAATAATTCAAGGTAATGAACTTAATCTTATCTCTAGTCATGTGATGCGAACACCCACTATCAATGATCTAACTATCATTCTTGTTCACACAAGACAATAGTACAGTTGTCTCATCCTCATCAAATTCATCCTTAATTGCAACATACACCACTTCATCATCATGATCATAAGATTCATCTTTTTTTTCCTCTTCAACAATGTAGTGAGACTTCTTGCCCTTATCTTTGTAATATTTGCTATCTTCATCTCTTCTACTTTTGTACTTGTCACCACCTCTATAGTTCTTCTCTAGAAATCTAGTAACAATATGACCAACCTCATTGAAATTGAAACACATGATAGGTAACTTACTTTTGAACTTGTCTTTACCTCTGTGAAATCTCCTTACCAGTAGTGCTCCAAGTTGATCTACATCTTCCTCATCTGTATTACTATCACTGGACACATCTTTTAATTTTTTATTCTTCTTCTCATTGGCTTTCTTCAATGACAACCTAGTTTTGAAAGAAGATTCAATATTTTTAGGTTTGTAATTATCAAAATTAGATAGCTCAAAAGCAGTGAGCCTACATACCAGACCTTCAAGAGTTAGATCATTCCTTGACATACATCTAAATTCTTGCATTGTAGAAACTCTAATAACATAGATGGACAATAGTCTTCCAAAAAACTTTCTTATTACAATATTATCATTTATTTTACCAATAGCTCCTCTTATTTCATTAACAACATCTTTTATCCTAGAGAAATATTGAGCAACATCCTCACCTTCTTGTATTCTCATATCATCAAACTTACCTTTGAAACTTTCAGCTTTGGCTCTTAGAACATTTTTGTCACCTCCATAGATAGTGTATAGAGAATCCCACATTTTCTTTTTATTTTCACAACCTTTGATATCATCAAAATTGACATAGCTTAGGGCAGAGACAATCCTAACATTGCCTAGTTGTGTTCTTTCTTCTTTTTTAGATCTTTAGCAGTTAAGACTGCAATAGGATCAACATGCTAAAAAAATGGTAGATTGTGCACGATCTCCAAGTTCTCCTAGCTATAGCTTCATTAGACTTTTCCATGTAGGAAAGTTATCTCTATTAAGTTTGGGTACTTCTCTTTTTGACATATTGATGTTTTTTCTTCTACTACCTTCAAACTAGTCCTCTTAAGCAGATAGATCTGAAACCAATTGTTGGAATTCTTAAGAATAACTAAGAGGGGGGTGGTGGTGAATTAGTTATCCAAGGTCCAGATGTACAATTAAAACATTTCAAAGCTTAGTGAACCCATATCCATAAAAAATTATCATCATGCATGCATCCATTAGATTGTGCAATCAATTAAACTTGTAGGTTATGGGTATGTGCAAGATCATGGTCAACCAAACTATGGCCTTAAGTGACAGTGAAAAAGTAGCAAATTAAGGTTATGCCAACTTGACATATTTTTTAAAAGTGGTTCTGGACTTTATATCAAAAAATTGTAAGAAAATAATCTATAGGACATTAAATTTAGTTTCTAAACTACTAGGGCTTGTCTAGAGAAAGAAATATTTGATTGGTCAAAAGTTTGGATTTTAATGCAATACTACAAAAATTTCAGGTCGAAAATAAAGAATAGGTGTATGTTTGACCACTTTAATCAAAATCAAATGATAATATTTTATAATATAATTATAGATATAAAAAGTAGACTCATGCCTAGATGTGTCGTATATTTTTGGGAATTTTTATTCCAAATAAATAATTGATTGTGAATTTTCTACTATATTGTTTTCAGAATTAAAAAACTCCTGTGATTGACCACCTTAAGTAGTTATAAAAAATTCAAAATTATATCTATTTTTTCTAATATTAGTCAAAGTATGGAATGTGAAGCATCTTTTGGATTTCACAAATCTTATACAGTTTGAAAGTTATAGCTATTTTTCAATTAGTATGTCAATCAACACTTTGTAGCTAACTCTATTAGAAAATAAGTAATGATTATTTACTTAACTCATAATTTGAAAGACATTATATTGATGGAAAGATGAGAACATTCTCAAGAAACACTTTTTCGTTTCATCAAATTTGGATGAAAAAAAGTCGTCAGTTACATTGTTGAAGTCAGAAATACACAAAACACAACAAAAACACATTTTTGGCACTGACCATGGAGGGTTGGCATCCAAAGAAAAACCAAGCCTAATTGGGTACCCGTTCCCAAATTGGATACCTGTTTTCAAATCGGGTAACCATGTTTTAAAAAAATAAATAATTTCTTTTAATAAATTTTTTCTTTTAATTTTTTTTTAAAGTTCTTTTATAATACTATGACCCCTGTTCATGATACTTAATATGTTTTTTAAAGGCTTTAGGTCCCTTAACCATACATATAATGGTTCCAAAGGATCAAAAGGGGTGATAGGGTACCATTTGACACTGTTTAACTCATTCAATCACAATATGTGTGCTTATAGTTCCTAAGACCCCTAACCACATAAATGCTTTGATCTAATGGCTCAAAATGACCTTAGAATATCATATGGCCCTTTTTGACCCATTCAATGATATTAAGTGTTCTTAGGGGTCATAAGATACTCTATTACCCCATTCGACTCATTCATACACATAATATATATTCTTACCACCCCTAAGAATGTATTTTCTTATTTAATAAGGTAGAAGGGGTCAGAGTGAATTTTACAATCCCATTCAACCCATTCAAACACATAATGTATGTCCCTAGGGGTCCTAGGACCCCTAGGAACATATGTGGTCCTACTCATTTGGAACCATATTAACGATTATAATATGTCCCTAGGAGTCATAGGACACCTAGAGACATATGTTATCATGAAATGTGTCAAAAGGGGTCATAGGTTATCATATGACCCCTTTCAACCCATATAAATGATTTTAGGGGTCCTAGGAGCCCTAGAGATATATGTTATAATGAAATATGTTGAAAGAGATCATAGGTTATCCTGTGACCTCTTTCAACCAATATAAATAATTAGAATATTTCCCTAGGGGTCCTAGGACCCCTTTCATCCTATAAAAAAAAATATAATATGTCCCTAGGGGTCTTGGGACCCTTAGAGACATATGTTGTAATAAAATGTGTCAAAAGGGTTCATAGATTATCCTATGACCCCTTTCAATCCATATAAACAATTATAATATCTCCCTAGGGGTCCTTGGACCCCTAGAGACATATGTTACAATGAAATGTGTTGAAAGGGATCATAGGTTATCCTATGACCCCTTTCAACCTATATAAATGATAATAATATGTCCCTAGTAGTCCTAGGATCACTAGAGACATATGTTGTCATGAGATGTATCGAAGGGTGTCATAGGTTATCCTATGACCCCTTTCAACCCATATAAATGGTTATAATAAGTTCCTAGGGTCTTGGACCTCTAGAGACATATGTTGTAATGAAATGTGTCAAAAGGGGTCATAGGTTTTCCTATGACCCTTTTTGACCCATATAAATGATTATAATATTTCCCTAGGGGTACTAGGACCCCTAGAAACATATGTCAAAATGAAATGTGTCGAAAGGGGTCATAGGTTATCCCATGACCCCTTTCATTCTATATAAATGATTATAATACGTTCCTATGAGTCTTAGGACCCCTCAGGACATATGTTGTAATGAAAGATGTCAAAAAAGTTGATAAGGTTATTCTATGACTCCTTTCGACACATATAAATGATTATAATATGTCCCTAGGGGTCTTAGGACCCCTAGAGACATATGTTGGAATGAGATGTGCTAAAAGGGGTGATAAGTTATCCTATGACCCCTTTCAACACATATAAATGTTGGTCTCAGATGGTTTTGACAATTGAGTGTCAACACACTTAATCACTTTTCATATAGAAGTCAAGTACACTATATATGCCAAGCTACAGTATGTGCTGAGCCAGAATTCCAATAGGTGCTGAGTGACTTTAGGTGCTGAGCATTATACAGGTGCCGAGTGATATATAGGTGCTGAGTCATAGTTGATTTCAAGTGAGCCAAAACTATACATGTGCCAAGGAAGATAGAATGTAATAGTTGCCGAGAAAACCATGATCAAACATGTGTCGAGCACTAGTAATCCAGTATGTGCCAAGTTACACAGAATCAACATATGAGTTTGTGGATTCACAAACTCAGATGTAAACCATTTTTCTAGTTAACATAGAAGGATTTTGAAAGATAATAAGGATAAGAATGAATCTTTTATATTTCCTATGAAATCAGCCTGCAACCAATGAGAAAAGTGCAAGGAATGAGTAGGAATTAAAGATTCAATATGGATTGTAGATCCATACCTAACCCTAAGTCTACGAAGCCTTTATAAGAAGGCTTAGAGCCCAAAATTTTATGTTGCTAGATAGGAGTTAAGGAATTTGCTAAGTAGATAACAAAAATTTTGGAACAGGGCAAACACCAGGAGCATCAAAGACTTGTGAATTGAACAACAATTACATAACCAGTTGATTAGAAAAAAGCAAGGGATACAAACAAATATCAGATCAAGCAAGGATCATATTAGAATGAACATATCAAGTGCCTAAAATTGACAATTGAAGATTGTAGGCAATTAGGTCAAAAAATTTCTAATACTTCCCAGCAATTATATTAGATAGTGGTAAATCCTATGTTGATAGGTTAGCTGAATAGCTATTTTTTAGATCCTTTGAAGAGGTGACTAAATCCTTTAATAGGGTGACACTTCATGTAAAGTGTTTTAAATCCTTTAACTAGGTCACTATTGACACAGTGTAAAGCCTTTAATAGGGTAGACCATCATAAGTGGTCAAACATTTATTGCTATAGTGATTTTGTGGGTATCATCCCCACCCTAGTTTTACATTCTTATTCTTGGAGGGTTTTTGGGTTACCAAAATTTTTGTGTTATATGTGTTGATGCATGTGTTTACTTTATGTTTATTTAATATGTTTACATGCATGTAGTCTACTTTTAGTTATTTTTTTTAAAAGTTTTGAAAAGATTAAGGTATGGGGTACTTATGATTCAACCCCCCCCCCCCCCCCCCCCCCTCAGAAGTACTCTTCCCATTTGAATATTCCAACAATTGGTATCAAAGAAAGGTTCTCACAAGGAGAAGCCTAACAACTTAGAGAAAAGATCTAAAGATGGAAGTCTTCAAACTTGGGAAGATCATAGACAATTAGTTGATTGATGTGCACCTCACTCTACACAAATTGGATGAAGTCAGAGAGGAATTGAGGATGTCCTTGAAAAGAAGGAAGGATATAGCCATAGCTGAAAATGACACACACTACAAAGAAATTGACAGCACACAAGTGTTTTCTAATCGATATTCCAAGGAATTTGATGTAGCAATAGCAGAATTGATGGAGAAGAACAAAGCTCAAGCATACAAAATTAGAATAGTCAAGCTTGAACAAGAATCACAAGCCATAATGCTTTGTGAAGTAACTGGACAGAAAAAGAAAGCCATTGAAGACAAGGCTATGATAGAAGATGAAAAGAGAAATCTTACCAATAGACTAGAGGAGAAGACAATTGCATTTGAAAGAATTGCAAACATGCAGCTTGACACCTTAAGCCAGATGATGAATGCACATCATGAGCTAAATATGAAAGACATTGAGATCTCCACCTTGAGAATGCAAAATGAAAAATTGTAGAATGAATTGAGGATAGAGAAGGAGATAGTTGAAAGCTTCAACAAACCTAATGAGGCCATCAAGTACTTTGAGGAATTACTGAAATCACCAAGGGCCAATAATGATACTTCAGGACTTGGTTACACTAGCACTGAACAAGGAGAATCATCCAAGATTGTAGAAGAAAGGAGTAATAAAGCTAATAACACTAAACCTACTTGTCATTTCTATGGTAAAAAGGGGCATACTTCTAATGTATGCAAGAGCAAGGATGGCCATCAACATGGTAAGCCTAAAAATGCAAGCTTTTGTCACAAGTGCAAAAAACAAGGACACCAAGCACATGAATGTAGGACTAGGACTATAAGAACACCAAGATTTGAGGGTCACTAATACAACTGCAAGAAATATGGACATAGAGCTTTTGAGTGTAGATCAAAGCCTATGTGGACACCCAATCAACTTGCAAGGAGAAACAACCATGTACACCACTACAACTGATATTACAATACTAGGTAGAGCTGCCATTACTATGAGGAGTATGGGCACATTCCTGAAAAATGCATAAGGACACATTTTAGAGGGAACTATAGTAGGTGGATAAGCCAAACCACATGTTTTAGTTGCTTGAAGATTGGTCACATTGGAAGGTATTTCTGAACAAGGTCAAAGGCACCCAAGTCAAAAGTCAACAAAGGAAAAGAGAAAGTAGATGTTGAACAAATTAGAGGAGAAATGAATAAGACATGGAAGAGAAAGGATGGAGCCAGCACATCAAATGACGAGATCAATTCACCCAAGAGATCAAGTGATCACACCTCATCTGACTAAGCATGAATAGGTGTATGGAACTGATATACATAGTTATATCATGCATCTGTCCCAAGACAAAGAAGTACTGCAAAGAAGAAATCAGCATGAGCATAGATGCCAAGTCAAAATTTGAAGATGTCAAGTAAAGCTCCAGTGCATGTCAAGTTGCTAGTAGCAACCGAGTTGATGGTTGATGCTGAGTTGAGAAATGTCAATGGTAGCCAAGTGAAGTGAAAATCTAGTGGAAACTAAGTGAATGAAATTCAATGAAAGCCGAGTCATGTTGAAACCTTCAAGTGTCGAGTTTACAGCTGTATGCACTAAGCATTTAATGCTAGGTTTTGAAAGGTATAAGGATGAATTTTGATCTTTTTTACACCATTCAAACGCAGAGCAAAGATGAGAAGAGTCCAGAAGTGATCAAAGAGAAACCTTGAAGCCATTTGCATCGATTTCAATAGTGATTCAACATAAATTTTGTTGATCTAAGGTATTTATCAAGGGTCGAGCTATGTAGTGTTAAAGTTTTAATATATTGAAACCTAGCTCGATATAATGGATTCTAGTTCTAAGAACCCCAAGGGAAAGGAAAGTCATGAGGTCCAGCTAGTTAGTAATGAAGTAAAACAACCTGAGTTTAGAGCCATTCCCAAGGTAGCCTACAAGAATAACCCTGCTGGCACATTGTCCATAATTCCACCCAAGGCTGTCATGGTGCAAGATGTAAGGAAGTGTTACAATTGCAAAATAGGAGTAGTAGGATACCTTGAAATTTTTCAAGCCTATGAAAAGCTGTGTGATAACAAAATACTCAAGGAGGAATTTCAAATAGTCGAGAAAAATGGTTTAACCCATGCCCTAGTTTACCCTACAGGTTTTAAAATAGAGTGGATAAGAATTGTTTTAAGTATGATACATAATGGCTATCTGTGGCTACAAATAGGACTAGTTAAGATTACCAAGAAGATAGTGCATAGGGTTATGAGTTTCCCAACCCTAGATTGGCCTAAGACCTTGAGAAGTGATTCAAAAGAGGTCATTGAAAGGAATATAGGGGCTAAGTGGAATAAGAGGGATATGAAAATTGATACTATAAGAAATCCTCTTCTAGATTTTGTAGTGAGAGTGATATCTCACAAATTTTACCAATCTAGCAGATTAAACAATGTACCATGTATTGCTATTGATGTAGCCTATAAAATTGTAAAGAAAGATCATACATATGATCTAGTAGAACTAATGCTTCAGCTGATATATGAGAACCTAGGAGCAATAAGAAGGTCAAAGGTGCTTAATGCAAGTTTGGTTCAGTTCTTGTCTGCATATTTTTCTATGTCATGGAAGAGTTTCCATCAATAGGAAAGGTGAACTGGAATCCAAAAAAAACTACAATCACTCAAATCAATGAGTACATTGATTAGATGGGTGACAACTTTGAAGCCCAAATGACAAGCTATTTTGAGGATTTTAAGAAATCCATGAAACAAAGAGTGAGAATACCAGTTTCCTTAGTGGAAAAACATATCAATGACATATGCTTCTTGGTAGACATTGACTACACTTACATTCAAGCAGTAGTTCCAAGGGTGAGATGGCTAAGGCCATTAGGATATGAACTTGATGTGGATGAAACCTTAGTAGCAATCACAACATTGCTTGCAGAAGACATTGATAAAGATGCACCCCATTTTGGAACATATGATGTTGTACATTCCAAGGTAGATATGGAACTAAAAACAACCTCCACCCTAAAGAAGAAGGATAAATTAGTGAAGAAATTTGGTACAAATATTGAAGGGGCAGTAGATGCTGAAGAAGAGGAAGAAGAAAAAGGTGAAAGTGAACAAGAAGAACAAGGGCAAGGCCCAATGGAGTTAACCCAAGGCTTAGGAGAAGACAAGGAGAAAGGTGTTGAGGAAGAAGAAGCTAAGGAAGCACCTACACAAGTTGAGTCAAAAAAGAGAAACTCTAAAACTCAGCCTTTAGCCCATCCAAAAGAGAAAAAGAAGGCTACAGAAACAACTCAAGCCAAGCTGGAACTAGTAACAAGAGCTACCACAAGGTCCTCTACTCAAAAGGCCAAGGAGCAAGTAAAAGAGAAGAAAAAGGCCATTAAACAGATTGGTGAAGTGCAAAAGAAAAGAAGAAAGTACATTGCATAGCCAAATTTTGATGATGAGGAGAGAATAGAGCTAGAGGACATCAACCAATTCAGAGTGGTAAGCCATCCTCCCAAATCTGCCATAGATAAAATTTGTGAAAATATTAAGAATGCAGATTTGACTAATTTGAAAAACCTTGAATTTAACAATTTAAGTAGAGAAGAACAAAACAAAATAGAGGAATCTGTATATTCCATGATGGCTAAATTTAAGAACACACCTCTTGAGCCAAACAATATCATGCCTAGGGAGCTATATGAGATAGTTGAAAACAAATGGCATTATTGTCTCAAAATGGAGAAGGAGATCAGAGAACCAAAATTGGCACAAGTGATGCCTGATCTGACAAGAGGTCAAATTACTAAAGCTACTTAGAAACATGGTGGCAAATTTGCACCAAAATATAGAGCCTTCAGTATTTTGCAAAATAAAATTGAGGATGTAGTGAATAAGTCCACACAATTGTGGAAGTCAATATACAAATTGACTGATGACAAGAATGCAGAAGCAGATACAGCTAAAGCCAGTGAGAAAGAAAAGAAAATGAAAGCAGTGGAGGAGGAAAATAAAACATAAGAGAAGACAAAAGAGGAGAAAGCAACAAAAGGAGAAGAAGAGAAGAAAGGAGAGGAAGAGAAGCAAGAAGAAGAGAAGAAAGAGGATAAAGAAACAAGAAAGGGACAAGAAATGAAAAGAGAAGAAGAAAAGGAAGATGAGGAGGATAAAGAAAAAGGAGAGGAGGAAACACAAAAGGGAGAAGACATGGCAATAGCTGAGCATCAGCAACAAGAGGAATAGAGTGTGCAAGACACACAAATGCCACCCCCTATCCCTCCTCATGTAACCACCACACCCACAAACACTATAACAATTAAGGATGTTCCTAAAAATTTTGCTTAGAACATCAATCCCCTAACTACAAAGAATCTCTCCAAGATCCTTCACCAATCAACTTTATAGGCACAATTATGCACAAATCCTATATTGGTGAGTGTAGATGAGTTACAAAAGGTAGTAGCAGAACCAAAAAGAGACAAGGTGAAACCAAAAGAATTTCCTTTCATCTATATAGCTACTACTCAAATTTTAATGCTTCCACCACCATCTCCAACAATTGCAATAGCAGCAGGTGACACCATTCAGAAGCTGAGTGCAGGAGAAGGGAAATTTGATGAGAAGAAGGATGATACATCAAGGGAAGAGGAGCAAGCTGCTATTTAGACATTGGTAGAGCTACCAAAAATAGGCACTCCTACAAAAACTATTTAGAAGCCAAGCACTAAAGCCATACCTTTGCAAATCTCCACACCATGCTCAAGCTCTACAATGGTTACTAGGGTACTTCACTATGGAAACCTTGAGTTAGATGAAGAGATAGTCATACCTTCCTATGACTCTAAGACTATCACAATTGAGTAGATTACAGAAATGTAGGATGCATTAAATAGAAGAAGAAGGCAAGAAATACTCAAAAAGGAGTATAGACATAAGCAAGCACTACTTGAGATAAAGGATATCTATACGGATGCCTTCAGCTTGTAGTCACTAGATGAGTCAAAGCCTATATTGGAACAATTATCAGATATAGTTGACTAGGTGACAAGCGAAGACCATGACACTAACATCAAACTTATGGAGTGGTCTGAGAGGAAGTTTTAGGGAAATGCAAATGAGAGAATATCAAGTGAAATGGCACTTGCACATGTAGAATTGGCCAAGAAAATTGAAAAGGTGAAAATTGTACTTGTGAACATTTTCTCACTTTACAAAAAGCTATGTAATTTTTCCAATTTCACACAAGAGACATGCCAGAGGATATTGAGCTTGGAGAAAAATCTTAATATTTCTAGCATGCAATTACAAAGAGATCTAGCTCAAAGTGAGAAGCATTTTACCCAATTTCTTCACACTCAAAGAGAGTTAGCTGCACTCACAAGTGAAGAGGCCAATATAAAGGCCAAATTGATGCAAATTCAATCCTCCATTACCCCACACCTGGAGGTCCTCCACAAAGAGAAAGTCTATGCTGAAACTATTTTAAAGAAAGATCCTAATCTTTCTATACTTGATGGGCTTGTACATCTTGCTGCAGAGATTTCCATCTAGCATAAGTCACTAGAAATTACTTTGGAGAATTGGGATGCAGCTCTCAAGATGATAATGGAGGTAAACAACACATTTTTGGCAAAATATGGTATTACTCCTTAGCACCCTTTGACGTAAGTATCAAAAAGGGGGAGACAGATATAATGTTTGAGGGGGAGAATACTAAGTATTCTAGTAATTGCATTCTTTCATTTATTCTTTTGGAGAATAAAAGGTAAAAGATTGCAGATAGACAAAAAGGGGGAGATAAGACTTAATGTGTAAATAGTGTGGAGGAGAAATAATGTTTTGGGGGAGATATGAATAAAACATGCAAGTGCAGATAGAACAAAAAAAAAAAATAGAACAACTCAATGCACAGGTATAGACTATAGAAATAAGGCAAAGGAAAAGAATATTAGGTACACTCAACACATAATTTTGGTCACAAGAATAGACAAGGCACAATTAGCTCAGGGGGAGTTATAAGGTATTTTGAACAAAATTTTGAAATTTTGTACATATGCAGAGCAAAATGATTAATGTACTCATAAGGTTAGACCAATAATGTTCAATTAAGTGTTTTTGAGACTCATGTCAAAGGGGGAGATTGTTGGTCTCAGAATGGTTTTGACAATTGAGTGTCAACACACTTAATCACTTTTCATATAGAAGCCAAGTATAATATATATATTCCGAGCTATAGTATGTGCCGAGCCAAAATTTCAACACATGTCGAGTGACTTCAGGTATCGAGCATTATACAGGTGTCGAGTAATATATAGGTGATGAGTCACAGTTGATGCCAAGTGAGCAAGAACTATACATGTGTCGAGCAAGATAGAATGTAATAGGTGCCAAGAAAACTAGGATCAAACATGTGTCGAGCACCACTAATCCAGTATGTGTTGAGTTACAAAGAATCAACATATGAGTTTTTGGCTTCACAAACTCAAATGTAAATCATTTTTTAAGTTGACATAGAAGGATTTTGAAGGATAATAAGGATAAGAATGAATCTTTTATATTTCCTATGAAATCAACATGCAACCAATAAGAAAAATAGAGAAGGCATGCAACCAATGAGAAAAGTGAAAGGAATGAGCGAGAGTTAAAGATTCAATATGGATCATAGATCTATACCTAACCCTAATTCTACGAAGCCTTTGTAAGAAGGCTTAGACCCCATGATTTTATGTTGCTAAATAGGAGTTAAGGAAGTTGCTAAGCAGTCAACAAAAATTGTAGAATAGGGCAAACAATAGGGGCATCAAAGACTTAGTGAATTGAGAAAAAATTACATATCCAGTTGATCAGAAAAAAGCCAGGGATACAAACAGATATCAAATCAAGCAAGGATCACATCAAAATGAATAGATCAAGTGCATGAAATCAGCAATTGAATATTGTAAGCAATCAGGTCAAAAAATTTCTAATACTTTCCAGCAATTGTATTAGATAGTGGTAAATCCTATGTTGATAAGTTAGCTTAATAACTATTTTGTAGATCCTTTGGAGAGGTGACTAAATCCTTTAACAAGGTGACACTTCATGTAAAGTGTTTTAAATCCTTTAACTAGGTCACTATTGACATAGTGTAAAGCCTTTAATAGGACTGACCATTAGAAGTGGTCAAACATTTATTGCTGTAGTGATTTTGTGGGTATCATCCCCACCCCAGTTTTACCTTCTTATTCCTAGAGGGTTTCTAGGTTAGCACAATTATAGCGTTATGTGTGTTGATGCATGTGTTTACTTTATGTTTATTTAATATGTTTACATGCATGTAGTCTACTTTCAGTTATTTGTTTTAAAGGTTTTGAAAAGATTAAGGTGTGGTACTTCTGATTCACCCCCCCTCTTAGAAGTACTCATTCCATTTGAATATTCCAACAATAAATAATTATAATATGTCCCTAGGAGTTCTGGGACCCTTAGAGACATATGTTGTAATGAAATGTGTTA
This sequence comes from Cupressus sempervirens, assembly GCA_028749045.1. Lineage (NCBI taxonomy): Eukaryota > Viridiplantae > Streptophyta > Pinopsida > Cupressales > Cupressaceae > Cupressus > Cupressus sempervirens. The sequence continues at coordinate 236,098,094 of CM053793.1, forward strand.
AAATGGGCTATAGGACATTCTATGGCCCATTTTGACCCACATACATGATTATAATATGTCTATAGGGGTCCTACAACCCCTAGAGACATATGTTGTAATGAAATATGTCAAAAGGGGTCATAGCTTATCTTATGACCCCTTTCAACCCATATAAATGATTATAATATTTCCCTAGGGGTCTTGTGTCCCTTAGAGACATATGTTCTAATGAAATGTGTCGAAAGGGGTCATAGGTTATCTTATGAACCCTTTCAACCGATATAAATGATTTTAATATGTCCCTAAGGGTCTTGGGACCCCTAGAGACATATGTTTTCGTGAAACGTGTTGAAAGGGGTCATAGGTTATACTATGGCCCTTTTCAAATCATAAAAATAATTATAATATGTCCCTAGGGGTCCTATGTCCCCTAGAGACATATGTTATAATGAAATATGTTGAAAGGGGTCATAGGTTATCCTATGACCCCTTTCAACCCATATAAATGATTCTAATATGTCCCTAGGGGTCTTGGGACCCCTAGAGACATATGTTGTCATGAAATTTGTCAAAAAGGCTCATAGGTTATCCTATGACCCATTTTGAACCATATAAATGATTGTAATACATCCATAGGGCTCCTAGTACTCCTATAGACATATGTTGTAATGAAATGTGTCTAAATGGGTCTTAAGTTATCCTATGACCCCTTTCAACTCATATAAATAATTATTATGTGTCTTTGGGGGTCCTATCACCCCTAGAGACATATATTGTCATAAAATGCATCAAAAGGGTTTATAGAACATCCTATGGCCCATTTTGACCCATATAAATGATTATAATATGTCTCTAAGGGTACTACGACTCCTAGAGACATATCTTGTAATGAAATGTGTCAAAAGGGATCATAGGTTATCCTATGACCCCTTTCAACCCATATAAATGATTATAATATGTCCTTAGCAGTCCTACGACCCCTAGAGACATATGTTGTAATGAAATGTGTTGAAAATTGTCATAGGTTTTCCTATGACCCCTTTCGACCCATATAAATGATTTTAATATGTCCTTAAGCATCTTGGGACTCTTAGAGACATATGTTGTCATGAAATGTGTCGAAAGAGGCCATAGGTTATCCTATGACCCATTTTGAGCTATATACATGATTATAATAAGTTCCTAGGAGTCCTAGAACTCCTAGGGACATATATTATCATCAAACATATTTAAAGGGGTCATAAGGTTATCCTATGACTCCTTTCTACCCATATAAACAATTATAATATGTCCCTAGGGGTCCTAAGACCCCTATAGACATATGTTGTAATGAAAAATGTTGAATGGTGTCATAGGTTATGTTATGACCCCTTTTAAAGCATAGAAATGACTATAAGATGTCCCTAAGGGTCCTATGACCCCTAGAGACATATGTTGTAATGAAATATGTCAAAATAACCTATGAAACCCTTTCGAGCCATGTAAGTGATTCTGATTTGTCCTTAGGGGTCCTAGGACCCCAAGAGACATATGCTATCATGAAATGTGTTACTAGGGGTCATAGGTTATCTTATGACTCTTTTTGACCCATATAAACTATTATAATATGTCCCTTGGGCTCCTAGGACTCCTAGAGACATATGTTGTAATGAAATGTGTTGAAAGGGGTCATAAGTTATCCTATGACCCCTTTCAACTGATATAAATAGTTATAATATGTCCTTAGGGGTCTGATGACCCCTAAAGACATATGTTGTTATGAAATGCATCAAAAGGGGTCATAGGACATCATATGGTCCATTTCAACCCATATAAATGATTATACTATGTCGCTAAGGGTACTTCAACTCCTAGAGACATATGTTGTAATGAAATTTGTTGAAAGGGGTCATAGGTTATCTTATGACCCCTTTCAACCCATATAAATGATTATAATATGCCCCTATGGGTCTTGGCACCCCTAGAGACATATGTTGTCATGAAATGTGTCGAAAGGGTTTATAGTTATCGTATGACCCCTTTTAACCCATATAAATAATTCTAATATGTCCCTATGGGTCCTGAGACCCTTAGAGACATATAATGTCATGAGATGTATTGAGATAAGCTATGACCCCATTCGACCCATATAAATTATTATAATATGTTCCTAGCGTCTTAGGATCCCTAGAGACATGTTGTCATGAAATGTGTGAAAGGGGTAATAAGTTATCGTATGACCTCTTTTGACTCATATAAATGATTATAATATGTCCCTAGGGGTCCTAGGACCCCTAGAGACATATGTTGTAATGAAATGTGTTGAAAGGGGTCATAAGTTTTCCTATGACCCCTTTTGACCCATATAAATGATTATATTATGTCCTTAGGGGTCTTGTTCCCCTGAAAACATATGTTATAATGAAATGTGTTTAAAGGGGTTATAGGTTATCCCATGACCCCTTTTGACCCAGATAAATGATTATAATATGTTCCTAGGAGCCTTAGGATGCCTAGAGACATATTTTGTCATGGAATATGTCAAAAGGGGTCATGAGGTTATCCTATGACTCTTTCAACCCATACAAACAATTATAATATGTCCCCTGGGGTCCTAAGACCCCTAGAGACTTATGTTGTAATGAAATGTGTTGAAAGGGGTCATATGTTATACTATGACCCCTTTCAAACCATAGAAATGATTATAATAAGTCCCTAGGGTTCTTATGATCCCTAGAGACATATGTTGTAATGAAATATGTCGAATGGGGTCATAGGTTATCCTATGACCCCTTTCAACTCATATAAACGATTCTAATATGTCCATAGGGGTCCTGGGACCCCTAGAGACATATGTTGTCATGAAATGTGTCAATAACCTATGACCCCTTTTGACAATATAAATGATTATAATATGTCCCTAGGGCACCTGAGACCCCTAGGGACATATGTTGTCATGAAACATGTCAAAAAACATCATAAGGTTATCCTATGACTTCTTTTGACCCATATAAATGATTATAAAATGTGCATAGTGGTCCTAGGACCCCTAGAGACCTATGTTGTAATTAAATGTGTCGAAAGGGGTTATAAGTTATCCTTTGAGCCCTTTCGACCCATATAAAAAATTATAATATGTACCTAGGGGTCCTAGGACCCCCAGAGACATATGTTGTTATGAAATGTGTCAAAAGGTGTCATAGAACATCCTATTGCCCATTTCAACCCATATAAATGATTATAATATATCCCTAGCAGTCCTACGTCCCCTATAGACATATGTTGTAATAAAATATGTTGAAAGGGGTCATAGGTTATCCTATGACCCCTTTCGACCTGTATAAATGATTCTTATATGTCCTTAGGGGTCCTAGGACCCCTAAAGATATATGTTGTCATGAAATGTGTCGAAAGGGTCCATAGTTTATCCTATGACCCCTTTTAACCAATATAAATGATTATAATATGTCCCTAGGGGTCTTGGGACCCCTAGAGATATATGTTGTCATGAAATGTGTTGAAAGGGGTCATAGGTTATCTTATGACCACTTTTGACACATATAAATGATTATAATATGTCCCTAAGGGTGTTGGGACCACTAGAGACATATGTTGTAATGAAATGTGTCGAAAGGGGTCAACCTATATAAATGATTATAATATGTCCCTAGGGGTCCTGGACTGCTAGACATATATGTTGTCATGAGATGTGTTGAAAGGGGTCATATGTTATACCCATATAAATGATTATAATATATTCCTAGGTTCTTGGGACCCCTAGAGACATTTGTTGTCATGAATTATATTGAAATTGGTCATAGGTTAACCTATGACCCCGTTTGACCCATATAAATGATTATAATATGTCCCTAGCAGTCCTGGGACCCCTAGAGATATATGTTGTAATGAAATGTGTTGAAAGGGGTCACAGGTTATCCTATGATCCCTTTTGACCCATATAAATGATTATAATATGTCCCTAGGGGCCCTGAGACCCCTAAAGACATATTATAATGAAATGTGTTGAATGGGGTCATAGGTTATACAATGACCCCCTTCAAATGATAGAAATGATTGTAATATGTCCCTAGGGGTCCTATGACACCTAGAGACATATGTTGTAATGAAATATGTCGAAAGGGGTTATACGTTATGCAATATCCCATTTCAACCCATATAAATGATTATAATATGTCCCTAGGGGTCTTAGGACCCTTAGAGACATATGTTGTAATGAAATGTGTTGAAAGGGGTCATAGGTTATCCTATGGCCCCTTTCGACCCATATAAATGATTATAGTGTCCCAAGGGGTCCTAGGACCCTTGAAGACATATGTTGTTATTTAATGTGTCAAAATAGGTCATAGGTTACCTTATGACCGCTTTTAACCCATTTAAACACATGATTTATGTCCCCAGGGTTTCTAGGACCCCTAAGAACATATATTGTCATATAATGTATTGAAAGGGGTCATGGAGTACACTATGACCCCTTTTGATTCATTTGAACACATGATATATTTTTCTAGGGGTTATTGGACCCTGATCAATGTATGCTATCATTCAATGGGTCAAACCACATTATGTATGTTCCTAGGAGACCTAGGACCCCTAGGGACATACATGATGTCTTGTACTAGGTAAAAAAAGGTCATAGGGCATTGCATGACAACTTTTGACCTATTACATGACAAAACATTTTCATAGGGTTTGTAGGACCCCTAGGGATATACATGTTCTGTTCCAATGGGTTGAATTGGGTTAAATGATATTCTATGACCAATTTCAACCCTTTACATGACAAAATATGTTCTTGTGGATCCTAAGACCTCTAGGGACAAACATGCTATGTTGAAATGGGTTGAAAGGGGATAACCTATGACCCATTGCAATCAAATACATGAAAACTTATGTCCCTAGGGATCCTAGGGCCCCTAGGGACATATATGTTGTGTTCCAATGGATAGAAAGGGGTAATTGGGTATCCTATGACCCCTAGGGACATACCTCATATATTCCAATGGATAGAAAGGGGTCATGGGGTATTCTATGATCCCTTTTGACACATTACATGAGAACATATGTTGCTAGGGGTCCTAGGACCCTTATCATCATGTTTGTTGTGCTCCAATGGGTCAAATTTTGACCCATTACATGATAACATATATTCCTAGGGGTCCTAATACCCTAGGGTCATACATATTGTGTTCCAATGGTCAAAAGGGGTCATCAGATACCCTATGACCCCTTTCAACTCATTACATGACAACATATGTTCCTAGGGGTTCCATGGCCCCTAGGAATGTATGTTGTCATGCAACTACTTGAAAGGGTCATATGATACTCTATGAACCCTTTTGACCCATTGAAACACAACATATATGCCTATAATGGTCTTAGGCCCCCTAGGAACATGTATTATCATGTATTAAGTCAAAAGGGGTCATAGGATACTGCATAACCCCTTTCTACCCATTAAAACACAAGATATATTTCCCTAGGCATCCTTTGACCATTAGGAAGATATGTTGTCATATAATGGCTCAAAATGGGTAATAGGTATCCCATGACACATTTGGACTCATTAGAGCACATGTATGTCCCTAGTGAGACCCATAGGAACATATATCATCATATAGTTTATTAACTTAGGTTACTAATATATATATATATATATATATATATATATATATATATATATATATATATATATATATATATATATATATATATATATATATATATATATATATATATATATATATATATATATATATATATATATATATATATATATATATATATATATAAATAATAATAATAATAATAATATATATGATATATGATATATAATTAGGGTATTCCATGATGCATTTGGACTCATTGGAAGACATGTATGTCCCTAGGGGGACCCCTAGGAAGATACATCATCATATAGTTTATTAACTTAGGTTAGTAATATACATAATATATAATACTAATATATATGATACATAATTATATAAATAATAAATATTTTTATCTATAATAAGTAATAACTATATATAAATAATTATATAATAAATAAATAATATTATTTAATACTATATAATAAATTTTAGTAAATATATGTAGTAATTGCCCCCCCCCAATTATGCTATAACTATATTATACTAGGACTTCATACAACTTGAAAATTGGTCCTCCCTTTGAGTTTGGTAAATAAAAACCAATATTTAACTTAAAAATTGGTCCCTACTCCCTTTACATTTGAATTTGGGAAAATAAATTGGATACCCGTTCCCAAATTGGATGCCCATTCTCAAATTGGATATCCGTTCTCAATCAGGTATCCATTCTCAAATCAGATACCCATTCTCAAATTGGATACCCGATTAGGCAAGGTATTACATTTTTGGTTTGGTACCAATATCGGTGGGAAAAAAGTCAAAGTGCATTTTGAAATGCTTTTAGGCATTTCAAAACTACATGTTTTTCACATTGCCACTTTTTGGCACACCATAATCTTGCACATACCCTTATTGTCAAAACAATTTGCAAAAATGTAAACATAAAACATAACAGATTCAATAAGACATTTGATACAATGATTTAACGTGGAAACCTAATTTGGGAAAAACCACTAGTAACATGCTACTCATTCTCAATCTTTTGAAGTGATGCCCCATGAAAGGCCAACCCTATTAAAGGTTACAATGCACACTATTAAATGTGACCTGGTTAAAGGATTTCAATCACCCTATTAGGAGTGAACCTTGTTAGAGGACTTTAGATCATTCACTTGGAATGTCACCCAATTAAAGGATCTACAAATGACTATTAGGTCAACCTTAAACCAAAGGATTTACACTAGACCAATACAATGATTAGAGAGTAACAATAAGCCTTGATCTAATAATAACTTACAACTCCATTTGTAGACTACAAATCTCTATTTTAGTCCTCTATTCTGCTTGGCTTTCACACTCTTAATCTTTGATAGCTTGTTTGCACTTCAAGCGTCCATACTCTTAAGCCTTCTTGCTTTGCTTGCCAATGCAATATCTTCTCTTAGGTCACTAAATGAAGCAATACCCTAGACTCCTTGTATTTCTTAGTTTCTCACACATAATAACTCTTTCTTTTGACTAGCCATCTCTATAAATAGAGAATTAAGATATTTTTCCATTCTTCCTCCATTGCCCATTTTAGGGTTAGGTTAGATTAGGTAGGATTTAATAAATCTACACCTCATATCATTTCATTTTTTTCTACAAAGTTCTCCTTCAATCTTCTTTGAATTCACCTCAAAATGGTTCATCATGAATTATGTGCCACCAGCTCATCACCCTTATCTTCCACACATTTCACACAATCTAAGAAATCAAATTTGTTGGCTCAGATTCATTGAATTCTCAATCTTTGTCATAACACTGACACTTGACATTAACTAGCTTCTGATGCTCAACACATATTGCATTTCTTGGTAGGCACTGTCAAAATACTTGGCACAAACTAAAGTTTAATGATGCTCAAAATCAACTAAACTTTACTCGGCTTACACTATTTTACTCAGCTTACACTAAAATTGACTTTTCTCAGCTCCTAGTAATTTTCTGCTCGGCTTGCACTAACTTTTCTCGATACCTATCATGTAAATTGTCAAGCTTGGTAAACAAACTTTGTTTAGCTTGTTCTTCTGAACTTAATCAGTGTAACAAACCTTTGCAACCTTAAGTAGATTATCAATGCACTATAATATCACTATCTTAACTGATTCTTGTACTCCTTTTCATATCATAACTCATTCTTTCCTCTAGGTGCTATTGTTACCTCATTTGATCAAATCCTCTTCATAAATCAAATAAATGATAGTACTTAAATCATATATGCAATTGTCTTAACAACAAGTAGCAAGTTTGACATTAATGACAAAATAATGATTGAAACACATTTATCATACCTGTATCAATTTGTTTTCAACCGAATGGTGGTGGTCATTTTTTCCTTTGAATAAATGTCTTGTTGTAATAAAGTGTGGGAGAGTCTCTCGAATCAATGTGTTTTTTATGCAATGTTAGTGGATGGAGAAAGAATTAGACATTTAAGTGATTGTTGTAAAATAATTGTGTGATTTGTTATTGTTGCTAGAAAGTTCACTTGTAGGATTTGTAGTTTAAATATGTTAGTTGTAAAGCTAGAAAAGTTTTCTTATTAAAAAGAGTTGCATTTTTGTTTTGAAATTTAGAAATATTCTCTATATAGTTGAGCTATGAAAATAATTAAAGACTCTTTTATGTTCTTACTAAAGTTTCTAATTAGGCCTATTAACTAAAATGGAAAAAAGAAGAAAATTGAATATTAGATGTAAAAGTTTTGAGTGTAAAATGTGAGGTACAACTTATGTTAGCAATAGTCTCCTTTGTAAAAAGGTAGAGTCAGTTTTGGAAGTTGTATTCATAAGAGCTTATTGTTTTTCTAGTTTAAGAGCCACTTTAATTCACTTTATTTATTGTATTCAAGGTAACATTAGTTCAAAATTTTATTAGATGGAGAATATTTTTATTTAACTATCTTAAAATTTATATTAGTTCATATCTATTACTGTATTGAATCATATTGTGGTTGGAAAGTATTTATTTGTCCACCATTACTTGGCTGCTATACAATTTTTTTTTCTTTAAAAGATAAAATAGTTATGATTTTGAAGGAATAAAATTGAGTAGTGAGTAATAGTGTTGAATGTTATATTCAAGAAGAAGATGGTTCATTATTATTCCTATTCATTTGACTGTAATAAGGTGGATTAAAAGACCCCTTTACAAATTTCAACATTGTTAATATAGAAATAATAATAACATTGCCAAAGCAAAATAATGATTTACTTCTTTAAGTTAAAGTATTCAATAAAAAACAACATATAGAAAAAATACTTTAAACACATTGTTAATATATAAATAATATAGAATTACCAATATTATGGATTTAGAATGTTCTTTGAAATAGATCAACAAAAGATATAAAAAGATTTAATAACTCTTTCTTATATTTAAAAAAATTGATCATTACATCCATTTTGAAAAGCTTTCAAGAAGTTTCTCTTTTTACACATTAAATAAATACATAAATAAATAAATAAATATATACATACATATACATATATACATACATACAAATATAAATATATACATACATATATACATATACATATACATACATACATATATACATATGTGTGTGTGTATAGTTTTCAACAAAAATGTGTCTCATTGAAAAGGGTACATAGGCATAGACTAAATGAAAAAAATATAAACAAATTTAGTTGTCCTTGTGTGAATCCAAAAATAAATAAATTAAAACACTCTCTTCATTCCTATTCTCTTATGTGCATGTAAAAGTTGCCACACTCCCTATTAGCCAATAGATGTGTTTGTTAGATAACTAAGAGGGGGGTGAATTAGCCATGTCCAGTTATCTTCTTGTTCTTGACTTAAGAGTAGCTTGATTTAAAGGACTTACAAATGCCACTAATCGATGTTACCATATAGGATTTCACAAACTTGTTAGGTCCACTTAGTACTTCTAAATTTTTTTGCTATAATGGTTAAATAGTAATAGTATAAAATGATATGTTAAGAATAACAACTACCTTTTCTTATTTAGATCTCTATTCTTTTCTCTTGTCTCTATCTGATCTCACTCTTGTATCTTCTTTCACTCTATACTCTGATTTGGTTGATTAATTCCTTCTCTTTCTCCTTCCTCTTGCGAGATTCACCTAGCTCAACGATCTCTTTCTCCTCCTTCAACTTTGCATTCACAACAACTCAACACTTCAATAATATGATCAACAACTAATAACATCACCCAACAACCTAAGAATATATTTTTCTCCTATTTAAATAGTTTTCCTAATGCTTCCAGACTTTGATCTTTTACCTCTTAATCAAAGTCATCAATCTTAGGTTTAAACTAGATTTATAGATTCAAAAATTTATACAATGAATCTAGGCACTCAGACAATATAACTTTCATAGAACTTCATTTCCATCCTTATCCTTCTTCAATCTCTATCATTAGATCCTTATCAATTTTTTCTAGCCATAGATATTGCAACAAACTCTGAATCATGGCTTAGACCATCTCAAACTTTTCAAATTTCCATCAAAAGTTACCCTTAGATTTCAATTCTCAAAACTTGTTCTTCCAATTGTTTCTCAGTAAACATAACATTTACTTTTATAAAATAGAACTCGGTTAACACTAACTCACTCAGGAAACAATGTGTTTCTCTTTTTCCTTAGCCAGTCACTTGGAAATTATTGCAATCACTCGGTGAATATAGTCTCCCTTTATTAACCTTGTCACTCAATTAAGCTTAGTTTTCTTTAATAAATTTCAATAATACATGATCACAAAATAATCAAACCAATATTACAATATTACTAGCCAACTCATTCAAGTACCCCTTCAATAACATGCATAACACTTTTGTCTTCATCATACTTTCTTCAAATCCTCTTCATCAATCAATGATACGGTACCCTATTGAGTTATCATAATGTCTAGCCAACTAAGACTTTAACATCAATGACAATAAAACAATTGATATGACTCTCTTACATACATTCATAGCATTATTAGCTAGCAATCTCAAACTATAAATTGCAGTATCAGTTGGACATAAAAATATCTCCTTTTGGCATTGATGGCAACACATAACATATTATTTTACATTACAAAAAATTACATAAGATAATCAAATATATGCATTGACACCAATACAACTTTTCATCTTTTTTTCCTTCATTTGTAGAAAATAATAATATTCAACATCTCCAACATTCCTCCCCCTTAGGACATGATCTATTATTTTAGGTTTTAGTCTTTAATATAATCTTCATCTCTATAGAAAATTTCTCTCCTTAATATGTTCTCTCTTGCTTTGGGTAATCTTCTCTCTTTAATCTTCTTTTGTTTATCTTTTTCCATTCAATTACTCCCCGCCCCCAACAACAATGCCAAATGTCATTATAAATTTTATTATGAAACTTATAAAACCTTATAGTTATCCTTGTACCTTGCATGTAATAATTACATCAGTTTCATCACACTCAACTTTAATATTTTAGAAATGCTCCTAAAGTGTGAACACTTTTGCATCAACTCCATAAAGATATTATAATTCATACATGAATTGATGAAAAATGTGTCTTCACTTAGTGAATTTTGGATAGGGGTAGGACCTCCAATTTACAACTTAGATACTCAAAAACATTCTTAGGTAGTGGCTTAGTAAATATGTCAACAATTTGTTCCTTAGACTTCACATATTCAAGCCTCACTTGTTTCTCTTGAACCTTTTTCTCACAAATAATGATATTTGATTGATATGTGTTCTCTTATTGCATGTATCACCATATTTTTTGAAATATTTATGGCACTAGTATTATCACAATAAATAATGACAGGCTCAGTTACATGTTCTTTCATTCCTTCCAACAATTGTTAATCCATACACTTTTTGAACAATTTATTGCAGCAACAACATATTCAACTTCAACAGTAGATTGTGAAATACAATTTTGTTTCTTTCTTATCCATGTAATCAATCTTCTCCTAAAAAGAAAGATCCACTACTTGTCCTTTTTCTTTCATCAACATTACCAACTCAATCAATACATGTGTATATTTTAAGATTAAAGTCATCCTCTTGTTTATAGCATAGGCCATAATCTTTAGTTCCTTTGAGATATTTGAAAATTCTTTTCATAATAGTCATACGAGTCTCCTTTGGATTAGATGAAAACTTTGCAACACTTCTAGCCAAATGTACAAATCTGGTCTATAATGTACAATATATTGTAGCTTTCCAATCATAGATTTGTACAATGTTTCATTTACCTCATTAGCAATGTCTTCTTTTGTCAATTACACTCTAGGCACCATAGGTGTATTGACTGGTTTTGACTCATGTATTCCAAATGTCTTCAACATTTCTTTCACATACATACCCTAAGTAATACAGATACCTTTATTTGCTTTATGGACTTGTAGTCCAATGAAAAAAATTATGTCTCAAAAAATTGACATCTCAAATTCAATACTCATTTTTTCAGCAAATGTCTTACTCAACATGTTATTTCCTTCAAGTATTATGCAATCAACAAATATTTTAGCAATCAATACCATATCTTTGTTCCTTTCAATTATTCTATCAAATCCAATCTTAATCAGATAATAGTGTAATCTTTCATACCATGCTTTAGGGGCTTGTTTTAGTCCATACATGGCTTTCTTCAACCTCTAGAACATGCTCTTGTTTTCAAGTTTGATGAAATCTTTAGGTTTTTCAATGTATGCTTCCACCTCAAGTATCCCATTTAGAAATGTAGATTTGAAATCCATTTGATATACTTTGAATTTCTTGTATGTAGCATAAGCCAATAGTGTTCTTACTCCTTCCAATATTGCCACTTATGTAAATTTTTTACCATAATCAATTCCTTCTTCTTGTGCATAACCTTGGCAAATTAGTCTTGCCTTGTTTCTTACCACTTAACCATTCTCATTCATTTTTCTAAAAATAAAATTTGGCTCCAACCATATTTTTATCAATAGGTCTTAGTAATAGTGTCTAGGTATAGTTCTTCTCAATTTGATCAATTTCTTCACTCATAGTATTAACCCAACATTCATCATCCAATGAAACCTTTACTATTCTTGTCTCAAAATCATCTTTTAAACATGTACCATCTCTTACCTTTCTTCTTGTTTGTACTTCACTACTTCTATCTCTATATTTTTGTTCAGGTGAATAATTATAACTTACATATTTGGCCAATACAACTTTAGTTATTTGATTCTCAACATTTCCTTCACTTAGTACATGTTCAAATTCCTACTTGGGTTGTACTATTTGGTGCTTGGGTATAACTTTCTATGATGTGGTAGCAACTATTTGGTTCCTAGTAGCTCTGTATTGTAACTTGAGTACTATATCACATGCCTCTTCATAGACATAGCCAAACTTGTGTAATATTTAGATTCCTTCTTTCTTTTCACATCACTCCTCTCTATAAACTCATTAACTCTCACATTTTCACTTTCAATAATCTTGTTAGTAGATTTGTTCAAACATTTATAAGCTTTACTCTTAGATGAATAACCATGGAATATACCTTCATCTCCTTTAACATCAAGTTTATCATTCTTTGCATCCTTATGAATGTAAAACCCACTTCCAAAGATTTTTAAATAACTTACATTTGGTGTATGACCATACCACAATTCATAGGGAGTCTTGTTTGTTCCTTTCCTCAATTTAACTTGGTTGAGAGGGTAAATAATAGTGCTAATTATTTCTCTCCACAATATATGAGAGACCTCATTCTGGATCATTAGTGTCCTTGCACAATCCATAATTGATATATTTATCCTTTAAATAATACCATTCTATTGTGGTGTCCTTGATGCAAATAACTTCTTGTAATGCCATTCTCAACACAAAAGTTTGTGAATTTAGAAAACATAAACTCACCACCTCTATTAGATATTAAACATTTCAAGGATTTACCAATTTTCTTTTCAACTCTAGCTGTATGCCATTTGAACATATCACAAGTATGTGATTCCACGTTCATGAACATTACATTTATTATCCTTAAATAATCATTAACAAACACTATGGAATATTTATCACCATAGTAACTGTCAATGCCAATTGGATCACATAGATTTCTATGCACTCATTCCAATATGTTGTTTGAAGTGTGTGTCTTGCTAGAAAAACTAGACTTTTTCATCTTAGTGAGCTGAAATTATTTTCCATAACCACACATCCTCAACTCCAGAAAATAAGTGCATCTCAGCTACATGATCAAGTTAGAAGAAGTTACCTTTTTTTTGCACTCATGTTCCAATTAGATTTTTGTCATCATCAAAGTTCTTAACCTTCCTATTCTCAAATTCCAACTTGTAACCTGAGTTATTCAACTGTGAAACACTCTAAAGATTATATTTGAGTCCTTAAGCACAATATGAATAATCACATATGATCTTATCATACATTATTATTGATCCTTTACCTTTCATCGAGTATGGAACACCATTACCATACTTAATAGTTTCACCATCATCAATTTCTTTAAGTTTATGAAAATTACTTAGATCACCAGTCACGTGATGTAAGAAACCACTATCAATAATCCATGAGTAATTCTTACTAACATGTGAAATAAGATAAGTTTCATTCTCATACTTTTCACCGTGTTGATCCTCCTTGATTGTAACATAAACTATTTCACCTACATTCTTGTCATCATCAGAACTAGACTCGATATGCTCTTCCTTAGCAATGTAGGATGACTTCTTCCTTTTGTCCTTGTAATCTCTATTCTTCCTGTACTTGAAAAATTTGTTGTCATTTCTATTATTTCTCCTAGACTTACTTTTGTTAGGACATTTAGCAAAAAAGTGACCAACCTCATTACATTTGAAATAGATTAAGGGTAGTTTATCTTTATATTTACCTTTACCTCTTGAAAACCTTCTTGCAAGAAATTCTTAAAGCCCATCCAGATCATCTTCAATTTTAGACTTACTTTGTTCTTTAGTTTTCTTCTCTTTCTTTGAATTGTTGATGGTTAGTGAAGACTTAAATGTGTTTCCCATTATAACCATAGTATTTTCATAATTGCTTAGCTCAAATGCAATCAACCAAACAACTAGACTCTCATGGCTTATATCATTTCCATGCACTACTCTTACTTCTTGAATTGTAGAAACTTTGATAACATAAAAAGGTAGGAGAGTCCTAAGAACCTTAATTACAATTTTAGAATCCATGATAGTTCCTCCAACATCTTTGATTTCACTTACAACATCCTTTATTTAGTTCACATATTGTGCAACATTCTCACGTTCTTTCATTCTCACGTCATCATACTTACCTCTTAGACTTTCAACTTTGTATCTTCTAACATTATCATCTCCTCCATGTACTAGTTTTAGTTTATCCCACATTTTTTCAACATTGGTGCAGTTCTTGATATCATGAAATTCAAAGTCATTGAGAGCAGATGTAATCTCAATGATCAAACTATTGTAATTCCTCTTCTCATTCATTTTCTCCATAGTCAGGGACCAACAGGTGTAGCATATTCATTCTCCAACTAGTGTGTGGCATTATCTCCAATGCCATAAAGATGCAACTTCATTTGGTCTTTCTATTATGAAATTTTATCCTTGTTCAACCTTGGTACCTCTTATACATCTTCAATCTTAATCTTAGATTCCTTTAAACTTCTTTCTTCAAGCATTATGCTCTAATACCAATTCTTAAATAACTGAGAGTGGGGGTGAATTAGTTATGTCCATTTATCATATAGTCCTTTCAAACATTTTAGTACCAATAAAAAATCGTATAGTTTAACAACATCCACTTAATGTAAACATTAATCAACTCTTTCAAACACTTTAATCCAAAATGTTAACTCACTATAGTTTGCATTACCAAGTATTAGTAAACTTATCAATTATTACCTAGAGATTACTAAGTTATTACAGAGGTACAATAAACTATAAAAACATATAAAATAACTTGCAACACAAATAAAATTCACAATTTTGAAAATATTATTTTAATGTGGAAACCTTATGAAGGGAGAAATGACCTAGGACTAGAAACCCTAAAATTTCACTCTTTTGAAGTAAGCTCTGCTAGGAGCCAACCCTATTAAAGGTTACATACACATAGTTCATGTGTCTTTGTTAGAGAATTTCACCAAAAGATCATCTAGTCCTTATCACTCCTTGTTCTTGACTAAAGTGTGACCTGAGTTAAAAGGACTTACAAACACCACTAATCGATGTTACCATATAGGATTCACAAAATTGTGTTGACAATTGGCTATATGTAGTGATGTAATTGTTGTCATTAATGGAAACACATAATGAACACATTTGTAGAAAACCTCAAAAATAAATATAATTAGCTTTTTGTACTCAAAAAATTGTCTAAGTATGAAATTGGTTTACAACAGTACATTATTTTATATGTAAAATGTTTTTGACATCATATTATGACTAGCAAGGATAGATGGAGATAGCATATATGTTGATGATGATGTGTATAACCTCAAAAATCAATATTGATAGTATGGAAAAGAGATATTCATGATTTACCAATGAATAGAAGAACAAAATTAAAGGTAAAGGAATTATTTTTTTTACAAAATAATTACTTGACCAATTAGGGCCGACATCCAAAATGTTTACTCTTGGTTGGAAAAGTATATTGTGGTCTTAGTTGACCTAGAAAAAAATTGTGAAAAGGCATGATATTTATGCAAAGGATATCTTGTGATATTAAGTGTGTATTTTTGATGTAAACAATAATATGCAAACTTTTTGTGAAGCAATATATGCAAAGTTTTTGAGAACCTAATTTTGTGATTTGAGATCAAGCTAAGGTTAGAGATCAGTTGAGAAGAAGTTACAACATCTATACATCTATATTTGAGGAACTTAAAGTTTAGTTACTTGTTTGGGTAGTGAGCTCTTCTTGTAATTGGAAGTGCATGTTTGGGCAGTGAGCTCTTCTTGCATCTATTGTACTACAACTCCTAATAGGGTTGGAATTTCCTAACAGGGAATTCTATGTACTGAATTTTCTCATTGATAGCTAATAGGGTCCATCCTCTAATAAGGAACATATATATCAATACATCATCTAGTGGGTATCATCCCCACTGGGGTTTTCCCTTGGCCAGGGTTTCCCTAAGTAACAAAATATGGTTTTATGAGTTCTCTTTATGCATGGTTATTATTACTGTTCACCATTACTTGTTTACTTTCTTATGCATGGTTCAAAATAATTAATAATATCTAGTTGGCAACAAAAGTTTGTAGAATATTGATTCACCCCCCATTAGTATTCCCAATTTCTAACAATTGGTATCAAAGACTAGTAACTTAGAAGAGGCTTAATAGCTTGAGTAAGATTCCTATGGATATGGAATAGTTGATGAAGAACCTTGAAGAGGCACTTGAACAAATTGATCTCCTTATTGAAGAAAGAGATAAGCGGAAAGATAGATATGAAGATTCCAAAGTATACGTTGGAAAATTGAAGGTCAAGATTGAACATTTCAAATCCAAGCCCGAATCTACTAAATCTAAAACTGGTGATGATGAATACTCAAAACTAAAAATAGAGTACAAGATCTCAAAGCGTGAATTGAAGATTACTATTCTGAAGTTGAGTCTAAAGAATGATCCTAGTAAAGTTAAATCTGATTTGAAGACTAAAAATTCAGATCTTAGAGTGAGTCTAACAAATAAGACATCTAAATTTGAAATGTTAAAAGAAGATCATGAAGAACTTCATAAATACAACACTATTGTTAATAGAGAAAATCTTGATGAATCAATGTTAATACAAATACATACCTATGAAAAGACTGGCCTTGGTCATTTATTTAACATGTCTGCAAAGAAAACTAAAAGCATAATAGATCTAAAAGAGAAAGATAAATCTGATAATAAGATTGGATCTAGTCAATCTTTTGATAAATCCAAAGAAGTTGGACAAGAGAAGGAAACTAAGAAATTGGATAAAATTAAGCAAGTGGAATCTCCTAAGGAAACTAGGTATGAATTTTGAGGTAAGTGTTTTTTGTCTAATGAAATAGGTCATATGAAAAGAGATTGTACAAATAAGTCATTTAATCATGTTACAAAATTTTACTGTCATAATTGTCATGGTATTGGTCATAATGCAATTGCCTATAGGAAACCTAAAGATGATAAAGATAGAAGAAATAGTAGAATGTATGGAAACACTAACCCTATAGATAGAAGAAGATCTAGTGAAAGGACATCAAGAGAAAGAAGACCTTATGATGAAAGAAAGAAGATTGTGTGTTATAAGTGTAACAACTTTGGATGCATAGCTTGGAATTTTCAAGTACCTATTGATCAATAGAATCCTAGAAGTAGAAACCCAACATGTCAGTTATGCAATAAATTTAGACATACAACAAAGTACTATAGAATGAACAAAAGGAAAAATGGAAGGAACTTCAAAAATCAAAGAAGGAATCATGAAAGAACCTTTGGAAACAGAAGCAACAATGGAAGGAAATTTGGAAATGACAGAAGGAATCATGAAAGTAACTTTAGAACTAAGAAAGACAATAAAGATCAAACAAATGTAGTAAGTGAACTTTGAGAAGAACTTAATGAGGAATTTGTAAAGGGATTAGATATTTTAGAGGAAAAGTTAGATGATAGTGAAATAGGAAAATCAAAGTTAGCAATCGAGTTTGATTCAATCAAGTTGAATTAAGCTTGTTCATTGCACCAAAATCTATAACTTCATTTAGAGATCGAGCTATGAGTAGTGAGGCTGAGAGAAGATGCATCATGATGAGTTTGGATTGTAGCTAAGATCACTTGCAATTTGGAGCTTATTGAAACAAGTTATGAAGGAAATAAGAGTTAATGTTATAATAGAGAAAGTTTATTCTATGACAGAAGATGAAATCTATGTTTCTACGAAAAATTTTGTGGAGCAAAGTTTTGTGTAGTATTCTCATGATAACATGAAGCTGGTGAACCTTGGATAGCATTAGAAGATCAAATAGAGGATCTTTAGCAAATATTTGATTTCAGAAAAAAAAAAAAAAACAACTATTGGCAAAGTATGCAATTGATGCAAGTTCTAGCTGAATAAATAGAGTACAAACTTGATTATTTCTACATTGCAATCATCTTAAAATCTTAGAGAATCTAGAAGCAATTTGGGAAAAGTGATTTTGAGCAAAGCCCTAGTACAAAAAAAAGGTATTTAATCACTTTTCACAGATAAATTCTTTGATACATTTATAGTTAGTGTAATCATGGATATGCCAGTTGTTTAGAATGTTCAAGATGTTGAGAGACTCAAATTAAAGGTTTTTCCTAT
Source organism: Cupressus sempervirens (assembly GCA_028749045.1). Classification (NCBI taxonomy): domain Eukaryota; kingdom Viridiplantae; phylum Streptophyta; class Pinopsida; order Cupressales; family Cupressaceae; genus Cupressus; species Cupressus sempervirens. The sequence goes on from CM053793.1 coordinate 236,116,998, forward strand.
GAAACTCCTAGAGGAAAACCTTAATTCAGTTTTATCAATTAATATAAACAATGTAGTTTTCTTGGAAGATGTAGGAAGCTACTTGTGCAGTAAGTTTAGAACCATTGGAAGTGAGTTTGTGGACAAAGATATGGAAATTGTTTTCAATCATAATTTGACTATTAAGCTTGGATATGAGAAACTAAAAGACCTAGACTTGGTCAAATATCATTTTTATCGTGAAATTGATACTGAAAAATGGACTCAAATAATATTAAGAAAAAATCATAATGGAAAGATTTGGATGGGAGAAAATATAGTTGACATCTTTGTCGACCTTAGTCATGAGGTCACTAGTCTTAGCAAAAAAGGTAGTATACCTATTGGCGATAAACTAGTTAAGAAAAAGGTTAAAAGTTACACTAAATCAATTTATAATGGTAAAGCAATGGTGATCAACACCATCAAACAACATGATGTGAGATTCTTGCGAAGAATCATTGCATATTTTATTTGTGTAAGTTCTAAAAATGATGAGTTGTCAGTAGGTTTTATCTATGTAGCTTACAAGATTTGAGTGAGATTCTGAGAGTATAACTTCTTGAGAATCTGGAAAAGATTAAGAGAACTAAGAATGGTGTACTCAAATTCTAGTATTTGATTAATCATATTTTCTTTCATGTACTTAAGAGATTTACATTTTTATGAGTTATTGCTATTATGAGTAGTGAAAGATGCACTATGGACAAGATAGCAGATGTGTACAAAAGGCATCGTATAGAGAAAATCTTGGACAATGGAATTTGGTTATGAGGACATTTCAAAATGAGATGAAACAAAGATCTAGAATTTCCCCTGCAATCATTGACACATTTAAAAATTATATATGTTTTATGGTCGATATTGACCTAACCTATATTGAAGCAATAGAACCTCAAGAAACATTTCTTGAGGTCCTAGGTTATGAATTGAATGATGATATAACTATTGGTTATATTGATTTATTGTTGAAATTTGAAATAGATCAAGCATCATACAAATTTGGAATGTATAAGGAGATAACCCAGTTAGCTTACCAGGCATCATTAGTGTTAGATTATAGTGATTGATCAAGGAAGTACTATAAATACTCCATAGTTCCTCAGTGTGGTTTGGGGCTGGGTTGGGCCCCATGTGGGGGTTTGGGTGTGGAGCCCCTGAGAAACATCTCCCACTTGGGGACTGATCAAGCTCCATACTAAACAACAATCTCCCACTTGGAGACTGATCTTGTAGCTATGTTGCTACTCCATGAGGCTTTCACTAGATCAAACCACCCTGGACTCCATTGTTCAATTATTCAGTTCAGTCTAGAAGACCAACTGAAGCTAAAGAGGAGTTTAGCTTCTCCCTTGTTACTACCTTTGTAAACATATTTGCTGGATTGTCATCTATATGTATCTTGTCTAGCTTTAACTGTCCATCATCTAGAATTGGCCGAATGAAATGGTACCACAACTATACGTGTTTTGTCTTTGAATGCAGAGTTGAATTCTTCACAAGACGAATGACACGTTGACTATCTATAAACAAATAATTATCCTTTTGAAGCCATATCATCTCCTTGACTACCTCTGTAGTAGCAACATACTCTACCTCTACAGTGGATAAAGCATTAACCTTCTACAATCAAGAAACTCAACTCATGGCTACCTCACCAACAATAAATACATAACCTATAGTACTATGCCTAGTATCAATATCCCCTGCCAAATTTGAGTCAACATAGCCTAGTAAATTAGTAGTAGAGCCCCAAAGTGTAAACACTAATTGGATGTACCTCTCAAATATTTGAGAATCCATTTTACTACATTCCATTGCTCAGTTCTGGGATGATTCATATACCTGCTAATGACTCCCACTACATATGCAATATATGGCCTTGTACATACTATAGCATACATCAAGCTTCCTACAACTGAAGCATAAGGTACCTTGGAAATATTATCCTCCTCTTCTCATGGCTTTGGACACATATCCTTAGTCAACTTCAAATGACCAAGTAAAGGTGTGCTGACAACTTTAGCATTCTCTATGGATAAACATTGCAACACCTTCACAATATAATCAACCTGAGATAATGTCAATTTCTTGATCTTCCTATCTCTACAATTCTTCATACCAAGGATTTGTTTTGTTGACCCCAAATCCTTCATAGCAAATGCATGTACTAATTGGCATTTCAACCCCTAAATGTGATCCATGTTAGACCCAACTACAAGCATATCATCAACATATAAACATAAAATATGTTAGTTGTCATCATTTAACCTCTTAAAGTAAACACAATGATCTGAATGACACCTACTATATCCATGCTCATGCATACAACTGTCAAATTTTAGATACCTTTGCCAAGGTGCTTGCTTCAAGCCATATAAACTTTTCTTAAATCTACACACTAAGTTCTCCTTACCTTTGACATCAAATCCTTGTGGTTGTGCCATATATATATATATATCTTCATCTGAATCACCATAAAGGAAGGTTGTTTTAACATCAAGATACTCCAAATGCAAATCTTCTGTAGCCACAATACTTAAAACAATACAAATTGAAGTCATTTTAACAAGAAGAGAGAATATCTCATCAAAATCAATGTTTTTTTCTATGCAAATCTGTTTACAACTAACCGAATTCAAATATTTTCTTACCTCTATCCTCTTCTTTTTACTAGTAAAATCACTTATTTTGTAAAGCCCTTTTACCTATAGGCAACTTGCATAAATCCCATGTCTTATTTTTCATAAAAGAGTCCATTTTATCTTTCATTGTAGACTCCCATTGAATCGTAGTATCCACCTACACAACTTTTTCATAACATTCAGGTTCACCAACATCTGGTAGTAAAATAGAATACAAAGAGGGAGAAAATCTTTTTGGAGGTCTACTTAGCCTTGATGATTGTCTAACATTCACTATGGTGTGTGGAATTTCTTGTTGCAATTGTTGCACATCATGAGGAATTTATAAAACATCATCTTTTGGAGTATCACCCAACAGTACATAATCATCTTCTTTCTTCTCATGTTGTTCCAATAGATCTTTATACACCACTTTCTCATCGAATATGACATCCTTGCTTCTTAAAATTTTATAATTTTCAAAATCCAAATCCTATAACCAAATTCATAATTCCATATCCAACAAATCCATATTTTTTTGACTTAGCTCCCAGCTTTGTTCTATTTTCATAATATGTATGAGCAAATACTTCACAATCGAAGGTTTTGAGAAAAGAATAACTCACCTTCTTACTAATCCATGATTCCCCTAGTATACCACAACCCAAAGGAGTAGAGGGATCTTTATTAATCAAATATACAAAATATTGATAGCCTCTACCTACATGTTTAAAGGAAACCCAACATGCAACCTCATTCTCCTTGCACACTCTATTATAGTCCTATTCATGCATTTAGCCAATCGATTTTCCTGTGGAGTCCTTGGAATAGTTTTCTATCTATGAATACCATTAGTGGAGAAACAATATTCAAATTCATGACTATAATACTCACCACCATTATGAGATCTCATACATTTTAATTTCTTACTAGTCTCATTTTCAACCAAGCATTTCCATTTCTTAAAAGTTTGAAATACATCATATTTCTATCTAAGGAAATAAATCCATACTTTTTTAGTTTCATCACCAATAAATATAACATAATAATGAGAGTCACTAAGAGAAGATTCTTGAGCTGGTCCCCGTACATCTATATGCACAAGCTCTAACTTCTCACTTTTATTTTCCTTCCTAGTCTTCGCAAAAATCACTCTATTTTGTTTTCCATATACACAACTTTCACAAAAATCTATATTAACACATTTCAAACCTAGTAAAACTTTCTTTGAATGAAGTGCTTTCATAACTTTCTCACTCATGTGCCCAAGTTTGTTGTGCCACAACATTGTTTTAGAATCTACAACAACTATTTGTTCTCCCTGCTCAACTACAACAACTGTTCCTGAACATTCATTTTTCTCTAGAAATATTAAAGTAGAAGGAACAATATGACCTATACAAAGATATAAGGTGCCTACTTTCACACCTTTTGCTAGTATAAGGGAACCTTTTGCAACCTTCCAATTTTTACCATTAAAAGTAACTACACAACCCTCATCACCAAATTGCCCTGCTAAAATTAAATTCCTACTCAGCCTTGGAACATGTCTTACCTCATGTAGTAGCCAATGATTCTTATTCTGCAACTTAATCTTAACTTTTCCCTTTCCAACAATCTGACAAGGTTCATTATCCCCCAAATAAATAAGCCCAAAATCCTCTTGGACATAATCAATTAAATAACCTCTACAAGGTGTAGCATGAAATGAAGCACTAGAATCTAAAAAACATGAATCATCAACACTTTCTAAAGACAAAAGCAAAACATCCTTTTCATATTTGTTACTTACCACATTTTCCTCCTTGTCTCCATCTTTCTTTTCTTGTTCATTTTTCTTTCGAGTCCAACAATCTTTCTTCTTATGTCTTGGTTTCCCATAGTACCAGTACTCATTTGGTCATCTCGATGAGACCTCTTTCCTTTTGACTTTGCTCTTGATTTCCTATGATTTCTAGAATTACTTCCTCTCTTAGTCATTCTACCTCAACTTTGTACATTCAAAGCACTTCCAGATGTAGATCCACCTGAGGTTTTCCTATGAGTTTTCTCACTCAAAATAACACTAATCACATCATCATATTTTAAAGTATTAGATCTAGAAATGAAATTACTCACAACCATTGCCAAGCCATTCCTACTTTTAGGAAAAGAAGATAAAATCAAAAGAGCCCTAATTTCTTCATCAAAATTAATACCCACAGAAGATAATTGACTAGTAATAGTTTTAAACTCATTTAAATGATCTACAATAGATCCACCTTATGCCATCTTCATATTAAATAAATGCTTCATGAGAAATACCTTGTTCAAAACAGAGGGCTTTCCATACAATTTTGCTAGGGTTTTCATCAACTCTTTTGACATCTTTAATTTTGTAATATTAAATGCCACTGATGGTGCTAGGAATAATCAAGTACTTCCAAGTTCCTTTCTATCTAAAATATCTCAGTCTTCATTTGCCATAGATCCTTGATTCTTAGTTTTTCCTTCCAACGACTTCCATAAATCCTTCTAGTAAAGATAGTCTTCCATTTGCATCTTCAATAACTGAAAGTTTTTCCCATTAAACTTTTCAACCTTCAGCTTACCTTCATCTTCCATTGCTCCTACTGAGCCATAAGACTTTCCTATAGAGGATAACTAAAAAAAAACCTTGATCTGATACCACTTTTTAGAATAAAACCAAAAACATAAATAACAATTACATGCGCACGCGCACACACACACACACACACATATTAATAGAAAATAATAAATTACATAGAAGAGAACACAAGACACCAAGATTTAACATAGTTCACCCAATCCCTGGGCTACGTCCACCAAATAGCAGGTCAAATATTATTACGATCTAGTGATTACAACCTGATTACAATCCTAATCCCTTACAGCTCAATACAACTGCAAGAAACAATTTTGACATCACCATAATGAAACAATCCCTAACCCTAAGCCCTTTTATACAATTATTTTTGTCACTTTAGGGTTAATATTAGTTACAACATGTCTAATAATTTAGGAGTATATACAATACTTCCTTGATCAATCACTACAATCTAATAATCTCCCACTTGGGGACTGATCAAGCTCCACACTAAGAAACAATTAGAAAAGACATCTCATAAGAAGATTGTATTTGTAATGAAGAAAGTACTATTTGAGGCCAACATGTTAGAAGAAGAATCATAGATAATTAGAAAAACAATCTTTGGACTAAAAAAAATTGGTGAACAAGGTGTAATGTATGTGACACCTCTATCAGTTGGCCAAGCATTCAATGTATCTATTGTAGAAATTCCTATAGAGAAATTCATCCCTTATGCTGCTATATTAGCTAAAAAATCAAGCGAACCTAAGAGGAATTTTGAAAAATTAGTAGAGACTCACAAGTTTAAAAGAGTTAAGCATCAAGCTACTAGACTAGTGAAAAGAAAGAAGACATTATTGACAATTGAAGACTCTAGTGATGAAGAAGAAGAAGAGGAACAAGAAGACAACCAACCAAAGAAAGTCATTATTTCCAAGCAGCCAACAAGTAACAAGGAAACCCTTGAAACCAAAGATAGAGAATATTAACATAGCCTTTGTTAATGAAGGTAACTTTGTGCAGATGAATAAGTTTTATGATTTGTATAGTGATATTGAGAAAGAAAAGATTGATATCTCTATTGTGAGATATATGATTCTTAATAACTTGAAACTTGAAGATATTAAAGGTTTTGTTAATTAGAATTTATATGATAGACTTATATCAAAGAAGGTACTGGTTCAGGAAGAAGATATGAAACTTTAGAAATCAATGATAAGAACTATGTGCAAGACTAAAGATGAAGAAGAAGTAAAGAAATTGATGGGTAAACTAGCATCCTATCTATGGAAAAAAAATGAGGCCTATTCTATTTATGGGTGGTGATAAGAAATTGCTAAGAAGTGAAACGGTTGTAGCTATAAATAAAATGATGATGGAGGTAGAGGCAGCTCCTACCACTATAGAGAAAAGTTCAGAAATATCAATAAGTGGTGATACTATGCAAATTAGTAAAACAAGTGTCATAGTTAACATTGATGATAATCCTTTTATAAGTTATGATTAGCCTGCACCCCTTTCCAAAGATATTCAGGATAAGTTGAGACTAATTGAGGAAGAGAAAAGATAGCTAGAGGAAGAAAAGAAGAAGATTGGAGAAGCCAAGCTAAAATTGCTTGAAGAAGAACAAAAGTAGAAAGAAGATGAAAAGAGGAGAAAAGAAGAAAAAGATAAGAAGTTGGAAGAAAAAAAGAAAGAAAAAAGAAAAGGAAGAAAAAGAGAAAAAATAAAGAGAAGAAAAGGAAGAAGAAGAGAGAAAATCAAAGAAAGCATTAGAGAAGAAACAATAGGAAGATGAGGTGAAAGCATCTAGCTCATCCTCTCCTATATCTCTTGCTAATCTTATAGGTGATGATGAATATCAATCTAATTTGATCTCATGCTTGACAAAATTATTTGAGAAGAACAAAAAGGTCAAAAGTCTATAGAAAGCATTAATGGAGGTAACTGATAGATTACACAACACCCTCTCAGCCAAACATACTAAAGTAGAACCCATATAGAGAGCACAAGTAGTTGCAAAATCATTAGATGATGAATATAAAAATTTAGTGAATTTTACTAAGTCTAAGGCTCAAATTTTACGTGATACTAATCTTTTTAGCACCATTTGTCAAAACATTTAGAATGGTTTGCTGAGTCTTGATACTTGTATCAAGGAACTCTAAAGATGTCAACAACTTGGCAAGGTAATATACATCAAATTTAATTTATCTCATAAGTTGACCAAAGATTTGGATAGAAAGATTCAAGGGAAGTTGAGTGAGCTGGAAGCTCTAACTGGTTAGATACAAAACCCTCTTGTAGAGTTGATGAATTAGAAAGATAAGTTTTTCATGATCACACTAACATCAAGAAACTAGAACATGAAAAAGAACTAATTTTGAGAAGACTGTTAGAATTTAGAGAATCTATTTCTTTGAAGGTATCAGCCATTGAGAGATAGTTGTAAGAATGTGTCAAAGCAAAGGACACTTATGCAAATTTCACCTACTCCAACCTTAATGTAGTTGAGATTGCATCATATGCCTTATGTGCAATTATCACCATTGAAGAAGAAGAAAAGGACACTTGGGAGAAAGGTATGAATAATTTGAAGTCAAATTTTGATGATTTTATGAAGATATTAGTAGCTTGAGACAGCGAGACAAAATTTTTGACAGTGTTTGATAACATACAGACAACATTTTTTGATAGTTTTCAGACTTTCCAACCTTTGTCATTAATGTCAAAGGGGGAGAAATTGTAGAAGAAAATTGTGTAGAAAGTTATGTATGTAGTAATCATATTCAAAGGGGGAGATATTGAACAATTGAGCATTTGTAATATGAAGTATATGTAATAGATAATAGGTATTGCAAGTTTTGTTAAGTTTTTGTCATTTAGCCAATTTTCCTTACTCTATTGCTATCAATGCCAAAGGGGGAGATCATTCACAATTAGCTATATGTAGTGATGTAATTATTTTCATTAATGAAAACACATAATAAACATATTTTTAGAAAACCTTAGAAATAAAAATACTTAACTTTTGGTACTCAAAAAATTATCTAAGTATGAAATTGCTTTACAACAGTACATTGTTTTTAATGTAAAATATTTTTGATGTCATATTATGACTAGCAAGGATAGATGAAGACATTATACATGTTGATGATGATGTGTATAACCTCAAACATTAGTGTAGATAGTATGGAAAGAGATATTCATGATTTACCAGTGAACAAAACAATGAAATTAAAGGTAAAGGAATTATTTTGTTTACAAAATAATTACTTGACCAATTAGGGCCACCATATAAGTTGGAAAAGTATATTGTGGTCTTAGTTGACCTAGTATAAATTTGTGAAAAGACACGGTATTTATTTAAATGATATCTTGCAAGATTAAGTGTGCATTTTTGATGTAAAAAGTAATATGCAAAATTTTTGTGAAGCGTTATATGCAAAGTTTTTGAGAACTTGATTTTGTGATCCGAGATTAGTTGAGAAGAAGTTACAACATCTATACATCTATATTTGAGGAACTTAAAGTTTAGTTACTTATTTGGGCAATGAGCTCTTCTTGTAATTTGAAGTGCATGTTTGGAAAATGAGCTCTTGTTGCATCCATTGTACTAAAACTCCTAACAGGGTTGGAATCTCTTAATAGGGATTCAAAGTCTCCTAACAAGGACTCTATATACTAAATTTTCTCATTGACCCATAACAAGATCCATCCTCTAACAAGGAACATATACATCAGTATATCATCTAGTGGGTATCATCCCCACTGGGGTTTTCCCTTGGCTAGGGTTTCCCTAGTTAACAAAATATGGTGTTATGAGTTCTCTTTATGCATGGTTATTATTACTCTTCAACACTAGACTTGTTTACTTTCTTATGCATGGTTCAAAGTAATTAATAATATCCAGTTGGTGACAAAATTTTGTAGAATACTAATTCACTCCCCCTCTCAGTATTTGCTATTTCTAACAACTTGTTAGGTCCACTTGGTACTTCCAAGATTTTATACTACAATGGTTAAATAGTAACAATATAAAATTATATATTAAGAATAAAATCTACCTTTCCTTGTTTAGATCTCTATTCCTTGCTCTTGTCTCTGTCTAGTCTCTCTCTTAGATCTTCTTTCACTTTATACTCTAACTTGGTTGATTAAATTGTTCTCTTTCTCCTTCTTCTTTCTTAGTTCACCTAGCTCAACAATATGTTTCTCCTCCTTCAACTTCACATTCAGAATAAAAATCAACACTTGAACAATATGATCAACAACCAACAACATCATCCACTAACCTAAAACTACCTTATTCTCCTCCTTAAATAGTTTTCTCAATGCTTCTCAATTCTTCCATACTTTGTCCCTTAATCACCGTCATTGATCTTAGGTTTAAACTAAATTATCATATTTTAAACTTTATACAATGAGTATAAACACTCAGACAATATAACTTTTATAGAACTTTGTATCCATCCTTATCCTTCTTCAATCTCCATCATTAGATCCTTATTGAATTTCCCCAACTATAGTTCTTGCAAAAAAATTTGGCTTGTACCTTATGCCATCTCAAACTTTCCAAAGTTCCATCAAAAGTCGGCCTTAGATTCCAATTCTCCAAACTTTTTATTCCAAGTATTACTTAGTAAACATAACATTTACTTATGTAATATAGAACTCGATTAACATTGACTCGATCGGGAAACACTATGTTTCTCTTTTTCCTTTACCAATTGCTTGAGAAATATTGGAGTCGCTCAGTGGATACAACCTCCCTTCATTAACATTTTCACTCAATTAACATTAGTTTTCTTCAATACATTGCAACAATACATGATTATAAAACAATCAAACCAATATTATAGTATCACTGTCCAACTCATTCAAGTACCCATTGAATACCTTTCATAATTTTTTTGTCTTCATCATACTTTTTTAAAATCCTCTTCATCAATCAAATGGCATGGTACTCTACTAAGTTATCATAATGTGTAGCTAGCTATAATTTTGACATCAATGAAAATATAACAACTATCTCTTACATACATTCATAGCATTATCAGCTAGCAATCTCCCACTATCATTTACATTATCAATTGGGACTAATAGTACTATTGTACCACTTTAGAACCACTGCACCCAAAAACAATTTCCTTTCCTATGCCATTGGAATGATGCCTTTTATCTAATAAATGTGTAATCAAACAAAAAAAATGAAACAAACATATTTCAGTGAGTTGGGTATTCTAAACTAAAGATCATATGATAATAACAAGTGTAGACTTTTGAAAAAATAAAAAATTAACTAATATTTCCATACAATAAAAGATAGAACCCTAGTTGCAAAAAAACTAGAAATAAAAATGACGGTAAGCTCCATTAATAGAAACCCTTACCCTAAACTGAGTTAGGGTTAGTGTCAAGCTATTGTTTTTCATGATTCTTAATGACAAGAATCCTTTTGAACTCCTTTCTTGAAAAGCCAATCTAGGATCAACTCCAAGATTTTGGGTAATCTTGTGATCTACTGGAATCCACTCAGTTGAAGATAAATGTATTTGTTCATAAGGAGTCTTTTTCTAGTTCTGACCAATTTTGGATAAGATTTTGAATCTACTTGCTATCTCAAAAGAATAACCACAAAAAAGAAATATATTTTTCTATTTTTCTATTTTTTAAATGAATGCAATCTAACAATGCAACTATATGAATTCCTAGTTTAACCAAGGGTTAGTAAAGAAAATAATGAAGATAGGGTAACAATAAGTTTAAATTAATGACTTGAGAAGTAAATTCCTAACAAACATAAGCTATGGAAACAACATGTCTGTGAATTAAGCCTTTGAAAAGATTGTTAGGTAATCGATGAAAATAGGAACAACACTTCCCTAATTCCACTAATGATGGGAATTTAGTAACCATAAGATGTTTCACTTTTCATCAAGTCATAAGGCCACAAAAAGTACACTCATGTGAGACAAAAAGCTTTGCAGGAACAATATGATGATCTCTTCTCAAACTAAGTACGTCACCATAATTTTTAAAATTGTAGAAAACACTAGAATAAAAAGATCACACAATCAGAATAATGAAATGAAACTATTGGCTCCATTACACTCCATGAACGTACATTCACAAAATATAACATACTCAGGCAAGAATAACTACACTCCAAATGCAAGCACACAAAGCATATATTATTACATCAAAATAATGACCCAGAATACATATTACATTCCTAAATTTATAAGAAATCTTCTCCTCAATTTGTGTTGAGAGTGAGAGATCTCTTTATGCAAACATATGCTTATAAAATAATAGATTTGAGAGTGAGAGATCTCTTTATGCAAACATATTCTTATAAATTGATAAAAATAATCTATTTATGTACAATCTAACTCTCCAATTGGTGCTAAGTAGGACTCCATCCATATTTATATCATTAAATGGATGCATGAGCCTTTACATGTCAAAACAAAGAAAGCATGAGAAAATAAGAAGAAGAAAGCCATTATATTATTGGAAGTCTTTGGAGGTGCCAAAAATAGAAGTTCAACCTTCACTGGATGTTTGTAGGAGTTAAACTACCATCAGAATGCATTTTCGGTGCATGGAAAGTTCTAAATTTAAAACTGGCATTTAACTATCGGTGTACCTCTAACTTCTTCAAAAACTATTAGTGTACCTTAGAAGAAGTGCATCTTGGAAGAAATGCATCTAGTGCATCTACGCACCTTGGAAGCTAGCACACCTAGGAAGTAGGCCCAAAAAAAGAAAAATTTCACCAAGTGTCAAAACTGGAATTCTAGCTTCTAGGTTTTATTCATCTTTATACCAGAGTTATGTATAGGTTTTTTTTCTTGAATTTCTATAATCTCGGTGACTTGGGTTGCATCAAAAAAATCTAAAGCTTCATATTTTTCCTTTTCTTTTTCCCTATTGTTACCCACCTCGATGTGAGTCACTGCAAAATCTCCCAATTTTACATCCAAATCTAATAATGCCTCTTCTATCCTAAATGCCTATCTAATATCATAATCACTGGAAGATTCTTCAAAAGTCTTCTAAAACTATTCAAAAACTACTTCTATAGTCATCAATTTATCCGTTGAATCATCTTCAAAAATGTCTAAGCACACATCACTATAATGCCTCTTTGCCTCCAAAATTTTCTCTTGGGTTTGATCGTTGAGCTTATGAATATATACATGTAATGTTTCAATTAATTTATTTCCATCCACAATCTTCTCTATCCAATCATCTATTTTATCTAACTCATCCACTATATATACATCCATTAACATCCAATACTTCTGACCCTTGATAGATTGTAACACTTACAAGTCCTTACCCTAGGTATGTACTTCATCCATTAACCCAAAATCTTGGTTCAAGATAGTGACTAGCTTATCCACATTATTCTGCATATGGTGTAGCAATTTAAGTTTTCCTTGTATAATCTACACACCTTTTCTTCAAAAATTTCTCACCATTGCTGACAAGCCTTCCAAAATGGATCTAATTGCACATTCTCCTTATCCCTCTTCTCGAGTGTTGCATTTAGAGTCTCTTCAAGATTTTTTGGATGAAATGAACCAACTAATTCATTTTGATATCCCTTTAGGATCTCATTTTATTTTCAAAGAGTTATTAGTTCAATCTCATCCTGCTCTAAGTGCCTAAACACTTCTTTGATTCCCATTATAACCATCAATTTGGTAGTATGCATAGTGGGCTTTCCAAGAACAACCTCCCTAATTTTATAATATTTTGGAGTCAAATCTTGAATGTCTACATGTGGAGGAGGGATAGCAACATGGGAAAACAAGTCTTGATTCTGATTAGTCATGATAAAGGCCAGTGTTTGTGCATCATCTGTAGGTGACTTAGGCTTCTTGAGAGCTTCAATTAATTCTATAATTTCCTCTTCCTTAGTAGAATATTGTTGCCTCTTGTTTCTAATCACCACCTCTTTCCTTGACCATCTCAGAGTACGTTCCATCGAAGATTTATCTTTTCAAGAAGAATGAGTTTTCTTTTCTAGGCTTATTCCCTTATCACTCCTCTTTCGAGTCTTCTCCTTTTGTGAGGGATCCACATCAAAAGCCTATGTGTCTATCGAATCCATAGTCCTGACCTTTATATCATGGGAAGTCTGTTGAGGCTCGTCACATATTTTCCCTTCCTTTAACACTCCATCAATGGGTATTTATTGTGGATCTTCATCTTGTTCAATTTGTACTATTCTTCATTACTGGAGGAAGAGGAGTGGCTGAACATTTATCCAAGCAAGATAAATCTTGACTTGATGATGGAGGAACACTTGAAGGTCCTAGTGATTGAGGTGGAAACTGACTCCAATCCTCTTGTGGAGGTTGATTTGTTAGAGTATCCCTTATTTTGTCACCTACCAACTCAGTGCCCACTAGTATAAAATCAAAATCTGACATTTGTAAGACATCAACCCCTTCATCTTGTTGTTCATCAATCCATTGCGACAACTCATCCTTAGAAGTTGTAGATTGAATAGGTTGTGTGGGAATGGATGGTGGTGTAATAGTCGAGCTAATTCTCCATTATAACTTTGTTACCCTAGAAAGATGAGTCCTCTTAGAGAAGATTGTCTTCTTCATCTTCATCCTCTTCTTCTTCTTTTGGAATAACTTCTGGAACCGATGGAAAAGGGATGACTTTTCTAATCACATTTTTTTTGCTCTTTATAGGAGGTTTGATCTTTGTTCTCTTGGGAGCCAATGAGGAGGCTTGTAACTCTTATTTAGGTGGAGACACCTCTTGCATTTCTATTTCAACTCCTCCTTGCACTTGTTTTGGTGGTGCCACTTGAGGATTATCCTAAGTTTGCATGACTTCTACATTCTCTAACCCTTGTTGTGGTGGTGCTTGAGTTGTTCCTTCTTCTAGCTTGGCTTGTTCGGAAAAGTTCATTTCCTCTTTCCTTTACCCTTTTCAGCCATATAGTATGCAACTTCTCTATCAAGTTGGTGCCCTATTTCTGGCCTACTGAGGACTGAGCCATGAATGTGGGCACTATCACTTTTGCACCTCTACCTTTTACTGGATGAGTTTTGGCTTGAAAAACTACATTTTGAGGAATTGGATCTAGTTGAATGGTCTTTTGATCCAATCCTTGGTCAATTGAATGACATACCTCACCCTATGATTAATATTTGAATTTTCCTCTTTATCAATCTCTGCATTCATGATAGGTTGATAAAAAATCTTATCTCTATTATATAATGGATCTAGGACATCTTCAGTGTCTTGTTGCACTATCTTTAAAGGGACCTTTATCTTCAACGTACTACCTACCAGATAGAGAGTCATCCCACAATAATCCCTTATTCAAATTTCATAGTCATCCACTGCGTTCATCCAATGGTCCTTGATGACATTTTCATGCTGGAATTATTTTCCTACCAAGTACTACACTTTGCCTATGGTATCAAAGAAGGGACGAGGAGAGTTATATTCATCCAAGGGATATTGATCCCACTCAAACTCAAAAGTTGGGATATCCTATTTCTAGACCACACTAAATGGTCCTATACTAATGGGCCATACCCAAGTTTTCTTATGTTGATTTCTTACTCTCTCATATGTAGACAAGAGTTGTCATGCAACCTCCAGCAATATGAGTTTGTCACATAGATACCTAGGGAGCTTCTTTAGATTGATAGTCATACCCACTACCCTCAAATAACTGAATGTTTTAAATTGGATGTAGTAGGAACTAATTTCTATAATCTTTTCCATTGCCTCATCAGACATTCTTTTTGCATAATCTCCTTCAATGAATTGGATGATTGTGAAAATAAAGGCATTTTTCACTATTCTATATTCTTTGTTGTGCTATGAAATATTTTTCTTCACCAACTAGGGGTATACTATATAAGGTCATGCCTTTGCATCTTTCATGCTACCTCTTTTGAACAATCCTAGATAGTTTGTTGATCTTGTAGCTAATAGGTACACCAAATAGGATGTCATATAGAACTTATGGTTGTTCTTTACTACCACCAGTTGCTCATCCAAATTCTCACTAAGAATCAAAGCCCAATCAATTGGCATCTTTGTTGTTCTAATGGTCTTAATGAAGTGTACCATCCATATATTTAGGTTTCCTAATGCTGGTAACCCCATGACTCTACTCAAAAGTATTATAGAATATCTAATGTGATCTTTCATATAGCCCCTTGTCATGTCCACTTTTCCTACTTTGTGTCCAAGAGGAGTCTTCTCAATGAGATACGAGGATTGAATGATTTTAGATGCTTCCTCACCATGTTCTTTGTACCACCTTTCTATTTGATGATACATCAATCTAATATACTAATCTATTCTTGGAAGATGAAATACCTTCTCTATGTTTTGAGGTCTTAGATCGAGCACAATCTCTCTAGTTATGCTTTTTGCAACCCTTTCTTTTGAGACATAGTTCTCCACTAATGTCATGATCAATTTTGAATACTATACTAATACCAAGAGAGATGCTATGTTGACTAACCCTGATTTGATAAGAGATGATATCATTGAGGAACTCTCAGTTGGTTTATTTCATAAAACTATGAAAGAATTCCAATTAATATGGCTGAGTTTAGTGTCCCAGATCTCTAAATACTCATCTTGGAAGCATCATTTTTTTGGAACACCTTGAAACTTGAAAAATTCTATTTTCATAGACATCTTTGCAGTGAAGGAGGACGAGGAAGAAGCCATTGAATCTGCATAAAATCAACATCCATTAGTCCAGAGGTGGAAAAAAAAAACTAACATAAACCCTAATTAGTAAAAATTATGATCTAGAACGTTAAAACTTATAAAAACAACTAAAAAACCTAATTACTAACTCTAGAAGACAAGTGAAGGAACACCTTGTGCACCTTGGAGGTGTGCTCAATGCACCATCTCCTATGCAAAAACCTAAATACTAAGGGTGCACACCTAACACACCTCATGGGGTGCACTACATGCGCACCCTTATTGTGCAAAACATAAAGATAAGTGCAAAGAAAAAGGGTGCACACTTACCACACCTCATGGGGTGCGCTAAGTGCTTACCATTTCTATTCTTAGAAAAATTCTTATCATTAGTAAAGGTGTGCAGGTGTACACCCTGGATAGGTGCACACCCACGTACCTATATCTATGGTGAAAACTTTTCAAGTTTTAAAATTTTAAAGTTTTTTGTTTTAATCAATGAAAAAGGTGCACACCTTGCACACCTCAGGACGTTAGGTGTTTTTTGATTAATGTTTTGTGTGTTTTGTGTAGGAAAGTGTAGAGTGGCACACCTCAAGTGTTGTAGAGGTGTAGCAGACGAAGCTGGGAGGAGAGAAAATGACAAGGAAAGAGGGGGTGTCCCAAGATTTATAGGCTCGAGTCTTAGTGCACCTCTTGGATGTGCATAGATGTGGATTTCCAAGGGGTGTGCTCTTACCTTAGGCAACTTAGCACACTAGTGCACCTGGTGAGGTGCACTAGGTGCGCTAGTGTGCATCTTTATATGCAAAAATGATTTTCCTCCTTCAAAACATGGTTTTCAGGAACTGGGTTTCTAGGTAGAGACCCCAAATTAGGTAAAAACACTGGGCAAAAACATAAACAAGACTTAGATGATCTAGGAAGCTAAAAAATTAAAGTAGGGGGTCCCCATTTCTATGAAAAATGAGGCGTGCATTATGAAACCAAAACCATTAGTATTGAGCATTTTGAGTGGAAAAATAAAAGTAATAATGAATTTTGTCAAAAAGGATTTCCCTTTATAAAGGCAAGGTTTCCCTAATTAGGGCACTTGTGTTTTCAGAGAGAAAGTGACTTTTATAGATTTTATCTTATTATGTTTACAAAGCATGAGATGACTTTTAGGGAAGTTGTACTTATATTTTAGCTTTTATGTCTAGAAGTTAATTTCGATCTTGTTGATGATTTTAATGTGTTAAGTACTTATTGGACCCTTAGTAATGTTAGAATTTTATTTTATATATATATATATATATATATATATATATTCCTTTTAATTACTACTAATAATTTTGCAAAAGTCGTTATATTAACCAGCTATAAATTGAAACAGATTTAATACTAATAAGAAAGTAGTATTTTTATGAACTTATTAGATTTAATTAAGAAAGTATTAATTTTAGATTATTTAAATATTAATTTAGCCTTGTAGAAGATTTTAATATGTTAACTAATAGATGAGCTTTGCACTTTAGGGGATATAATGTTGAAGTTATTTACTTAATAAAAAGTAATAAATTAATTGATTCAAGTTAACATAAATCTGACTTTTAAAATAGAATTATTAGTTAAATTAGGGTTATTAATTGTTAGTGCTTTAAGTGAGTTTTATAATGTGATATTTAATCGCATGGAGAGATAGTATTTAAAATAATGATCTTTTTAAAGGATTTTGAATTTGGAAAGTTTAGGCCTAGAGGATCTATGATAATACAAGGCTATTAGATAATTGAATTATGCAATTAAGCTATTCCAACTTCGTATTAATGTTAAAGGAATTTATCAAAATATTCTTGTGCTTTAAGAAAGATTATATTCAAGTTAAATTAATCAATGGAAAATAATATAGTATTTAACCTTAGTAGTTATAAGTTGACTTTTGATTAGGGTATTTAATAGACTACTATTATTAAAAATTGTTATTTTATTTGAACCTAGGTTAAATATTTTAAACCTAGTTCAATAACTTTGATGACAATATTTAATGAAAAATTGCAAAATATTTTATTGTATTAATAAATTTAGTTAATTAGATATTAGCATGAGACCAAACCCTAGAAGGAGGTTGGCTAACTCAGTCAAGTTGATGGGTCAACCATGTGACTAAAGACTAGCCATGATGCCCCTCAGAAGTCAATTATTAGAAACACAATTCACAAATTTAGTTTTATTCATTGTGCATTTATTCACATAACAAACCTTAGAGTTTCAAAAAAAATTGGGTGTATTTTTACCCTAAATATTGGGCATGACATTTAATTAATAGGCCCTCCAAATGCTTAGAAAGACCTTAGATCCTAATATAATAACATTGAGAGTTATTTTAAGTCTTTTTGGTATTAAGGAGGATCTGAGGGGTCATATTGCTGTAGAAATGGGTGATCTTGACAATGAACTATTGGTTAAGGGGACCTTGTTGAGACTATTATGGCACATGATGTTAGCATACACTCAATATGGTCTTTCAAAAATTTGGTAAAATGTTCTTAGGTTTGAGGGTGCTGAATTTTATATAAAAACATGACCAAAGCTAGGTTGCATGCAATGTGAAGATGATCTTATTTCATCCCTTGATGTAATTTAGTGTGGTGTTAAAGTTACCATGGGTGGTGGAAATGTATTATTGAACCTTGATGATGATTATGTATTGAGGGAGGTCGACAATGTTTTAGTTATTGTAGAAGACAATGATTCTTATCTTTCTACATATCTATGAGAGATTGGTATTTATTTGGAGGGGTCTAACATCAAGAAGTCCAAAATTTTTAGTGATGAGGAGTTTGTAGAAGATTTTGAGGTTGAGTAAAGTATTAGAAATTTGACCAAGAGTGTTGTGGTTGCCTTGTTGACAATTGGCTAATAAGGATATGTAATTGTTTTCATTTATAGAAACACATGATGAACATTCTTATAGGAAACCTTGAAAATAAAGATGCTTAGCTTTTGGTACTTAGGAAATTTCCTAAGTATGAATTTGGTATACAACAATGTATTATTTTGTTTGTAACTTGTTGCTGATGTATATTATGACTAGTGAAGTTAGATGGAGATATTATACATATTGATGATGAGGTGTATAACCTTGGAAGTCAGTACAAACTGTATAGAAAAGAGATATTTGTGTTTTACTAATGTAACGAGACAACAAAATCAAAGGAAAGGAATTATTTTTTTTACAAAATAATTACTTGTCCAATTAGGGGTGACATCCTAGATGTTTACCCTAAGTTGGAAAAGTGTATTATGGTCTTAGCTGACCTAGTAGCAATTTGTGTAAAGGCATGGTATTTATGCAAATGACATCTTGTGAATTAAAATGCACTATCTTGGAGAAATTGTGTTGAGAAATTGTATGTGAACTTTTATGAAAGCGATATATGTGAACTTTGTGAAGCTATTTTATGATCTAAGATCAAACTAAGAAAGAATCTATATTCCAAAAGTCTAATTACTTATTTTGGAAGTGAGATCTTCTTTTAATTAGAAGTACATGTTTGGGTAGTGGACTCATCATGCATCTCCTGTACTACAACTCCTAACAAGGTTGGCACAACTCCTAATAGGGTTGGAATTTCCTAACAAGGATTCAAAGTCTCCTAACAGGGACTCTCTCTATTGAATTTTCTCATTGATTCCTAATAGAGTCCATCCTCTAACAAGGAACTTATATATTAGTATATTATTTAGTGGGTAAAGCTCAACAACCTTGGAAGCCAAAGATAGAGAAGATAAACTCAACTATTGCTAATGAAGGAATGATTTTTTAGATGAACAAGTTCTATGATTTGTATAACAATTTTAAGAAAGATCATATTGATATCTCTACTATGAGATACATTATAGCCAAAAATCTGAAACTAAAGGATATTGAAGGCATAGTAAACCAAAAGGTCTATGGCAGACTCATAGAAAAGGAGGCACCAGCTAGAGAAGAGGACATATAAATTTGAAAGTCTATGTTAAGAATAATATGCAAGACTGATGATGAAGAAGACGTCAAGAGATTGTTAAAAAAATTTAGCACCTTAATTAAGAAATAAGGTAAGACCATTTCTATTAATCATGGGTGAAAAAGATAACATAGGAAGTGAGACTGTAGTAGCTATAAGTCAGATGATGACATAGTCTAAGGAACCATCTTCACTATCACCCAAAACATTGGAAGTGTTAATGAGCGGTGACATAATATAGATAGATTAGACCAATGTTACCATTAACATTGATGATACAAATCTATTTGGAGGTTCCAAACACAATGAACCTCACATCAAAGATATTCAAGAACAACTGAGACAAATTGAAGAGGAGAAGAGGTTACTAGAAAAAGAGAAAAATAAAATAAAAGAGGCCAACCAAAAATTGCTTGAAGATGAGATAAAAAAAGGAAAGTAGAGGAAGAAAAGAAAAGAGTAGATGAAGAAGAAATGAAAAGGAAAATAGAAGAATATGAGAAGAAGACATTAGAAGAGGAAGAGAAGAAAGAAAAAGAAAGAAAGGAAGGGGAAGAGAAAGAGGAAGAAGAAAGAAGAGTGAAAGAGGCAACTAAAAAGAAGCAAAGGGAAGATGACACTAAACCTTCTCATTCATCTACTCTCCTTTTGCTTGCTAGCTTGGCAACTAATGATGATGATCAAACTGACTTGATCTCATCTTTGTCAAAACTTATTTAGAAGAACAAGATAGTGAAGAGCCTACAGAGAACCTTGATCAAGGTTACTGAAAGATTACATAGTACTCTGGTAGTGCAACACATAGATGTAGATCCAACATAGAGGGCACTGGCAATGCTAAAGAATTTTGATGAAGAATTCACAATTTTTTTTAATATTGTAGAATCTAAGGTACAAATCTCATATGATGCTAACTTGTTTAGCACCATTTGTCAAAATATTAAGAATGATTTGATAAGTCTTGATACTTGTATCAAGGAACTTTGCAACTGTCAATAGGATGACAAGATATTGTACATCAAGTGTACTCTATCTCACAAGCTGACTAAGGATATTGATAGTAAGTTTGGGGGGAAAATGAGTGAGCTAGATGCTTTATCTAGCCAATTCCAACATCCTCCTGGTAAAATTGATGATTTTGAAGGACAAGTGGTTAGTATTTAGAATGATATCTAGAAACTGGAACTTTAGAAGGAACAAATTTTGAAGAGAGTGTCAGATTTCAAAGAGTCTATTGCTCTAAAAATATATTTTGTTGAGAAATAGTTGGAGGAATGTGTCAAGGCCAAGAATACTTATTCTAGCCAAGAACACTTATTCTAACTTTTTATACTCTAACCTTAATGCAGTTGAGATTACATCAAATGCCTTATGTGAAATTCTCACCTTTGCTGAAGCAACCAAAGATACATGGACTAAAGGTATGGATAGTTTGAAAGAAAATTTTGATGATTACATGAAGATACTATCATTTTAAAGTAGAAGAACATAAATATTGACAACTGATGGACAATTTTTGACATTTTAACCTTTGTCATTGATGTCAAAGGGGGAGAAGTACAAAAGAAAATTATAAATCAAGTAAAGGGAAAAGTATGAAATCATATTGTAAGGGGGAGCATATGTAAGATAGACAAATTGTAATAGATATAATGTTAATGTGTTATTTATTTTAAAGTTTTTGATACTTAGCCAATTTTCCCTATTTTATTATGGTGTATTCTTTTTCTTGTAACTTGTTGTTGATATCATATTATGACTAGCAAAGTTAGATGGAGATAGTATACATGTTGATGATGAAATGTATAACCTTAGACGTCAGTACAGATTGTACAAAAAAGAGATATTCATGTTTACTAATGTAACAGGACAACAAAACTAAAGAAAAGGTATTATTTTATTTACAAAATAATTACTTGTACAATTAGGGTCAACATCCTGGATGTTTACTCTAAGTTGGAAAAGTGTATTATGGTCTTAGCTGACCTAGTAGAAATTTATGCAAAGGCATGGTATTTATGCAAATGATATCTTGTGAATTCAAATATGTTATCTTGGAGAAATTGTATGCATACTTTTATGAAAGTGATATATGTGAAGTTCGTGAAGCTATTTTGTGATCCAAGATTGAACTAAGAAAGAAGCTATATTCCAGAAGTCTAGTTACTTGTTTGGGCAATCAAATCTTCTTGTAATTAGAAGTGCATGTTTGGGTAGTGGGCTCATCTTGCATCTACTGTACTACAACTCCTAACAAGGTTGGCACAACTCCTAACATGGATTCAAAGTCTCCTAACAGGTACTCTCTATATTGATTTTTCTCATTGACTCCTAATAGGGTCCATCCTCTAACAAGGAACTTATATATTATTATATTATCTAGTGGGTATCATCCCCACTAAGGTTGGCCAGGTTTTCCCTAGTTAACAAAATATGTTGTTATGAGTTATCTTTGTGCATGGTTACTGTTGTTGTTCAACATTACTTTATTAGTTTTTTATGTATAGTTTAAAGTAAGAAATAATATCTAGTTCACAACTAAAGTTTGTAAATTACTGATTCATCCCCCTCTAATAGTAATTCCTATTTCTAACAAGCCTAAAATGGGAAGTTGTAGCTATGCATATGAGTTAATTTGGATTAGGAAGTTGAGGGTGCTTCCTAGCATAAGTATGGTTGGAACCATGATTAGAAAGCTCTGTAATTATGCTAGGTAGACAATATACTTATTCAAACAAGGTGTTTAAAGTTCCTTGGTATTTATAGAAGTGGAGATCAATGTGGTGTCATTGTTATCTAAAGGGCTAGGGCATATAGATCTCTAGTACCTATATGGAAGTTTGATAGCATTGAAGCCCATGAAGTGTTTTCCTATTTTATTTGGGTTATGCTCAAACTAAGGAGGATGAACAAGCCCAAGGTCATTCCTCCAACATTGGTGGTAGTTTTAGGATGATTCAGCTAAAGAGTTATTAGTATTGAATCAATGCCCAAGATATAAGGAATTTTTAATCACTCCAACCAAGATGCAATCAATAATATAAACTCGCATCTACTATCTACATATCTTTTAGTTAGAAGTTTGTCCTTTTGTAGGAAGAATAGCGGTGATAGGATTGTGGTAGAGGGCCTATTATTTTTTTGATTAGTGAACCATAAGCCAATTGGGTACTTGAACCTCTATCTGCTACATGGAGCATTCATTGATATAATTGTATAAAGCATTATGTATCTTTAAAATCTTTCAATATTAATAAAATATTTAGGTTACTTGACCTTTTACCCTAAAAAATGTACTAACATTGCTAAAAAATTAGAGAAAGTAATTCTTTTGTTTACTAAGTTTGTTAACATAATATTTGTATAAATTAAATTTGATTTTTATAGATTCCTCCATTCATCAATACTAAAATTTATTAGATAAATTTAACTGATGAGTGACATTCTTGTATTAAAAATGATAAGATGCAATATCTATAATTCAATTTATATTGTTAAAATTTACTTATATTATAACAAAAAAACTACAAATTTATTATGGTTATTCTCCATAAAACTCAAGTTCTTTTTTTTCTTTGGATGGTATGAATGTTGACATTTAGTCAAGTTTGTTATTAGTGACAACACTTATTTAGATTCTATATGACCACTGAGCTCATTGAATAATCTATAGTGTTTTCCATGTATTTCAGTAGCCATCAAGCACTACAGTTCCTATCAAGCATTTCAGTGGTTACCAAGTGAATTCAGTCAGCGTGAAGTCCAACAGTTCAACCCAAGCACTCTAGTGGTTACCAAGATTTATAGTTTCTACTGAGCTAGTAGCTCATGTAAAGTGAAGCCAATGTTAACCAAGTTGTATGATGATTAGTGTTTATCGAGTGCAATCATGGTAAATGAGTAATTCAATTTATGTCAAGTTATACAGTATCTATCGAGTCACCATTGTAGACTAAGTTTGAGACTACTCTGAGGTGGTTAGTATGGACTAAGCTTCTACTTCTATTGAGTACATGATGATGCTGAGTAATGAAAGTGGATGTCAAGTATCAAAACTTCACCAAGTCAGTCTTTAGTACCCAAGTATCTACATATGGGCTGACTTTGTAATATTGGTGTTAACTTTTATATTGGCTGACCTTGTAATTATGAAAATGTAATGTATTGTATCATATCCAAAGTAGTATGTAATAAAATGATCATGTAAGAAAGCGAATGTGATCAAGCAACACCTAAAGTATATATTGAAGGCCTTATCAGACAAGGAGTAGTAGAGTCATATCTATCACATAAAGGTGATCAATACTTCAAGGAATCTCTATTAGCAAATTAGTTGTAAGTCAAAGATCTACTATTTCATTCTAACAGGTGAATCAGTCTAAATTCTTTAACAAGGTAGACTTAACAGTCTTTCTCAAATCTCTTTACCAACTGCATACTTAATTGTGTGTTTGTAAAACCTCTAACAAGTTGGACCTAGTAGTCCTAATTGCTCCTTATAGGGCAGATCATCATGAGTGATCATTGTAAGCCTTAACAAGCCAACATTATGCTATAGTATTGAAGTTTTGTGGGTATCATCCCCAAGCTAGTTTTATTTTCTATTTGGAAGGTTTCTAGGTCATCAAATCATTGTGTTCAGGTGTTATAAATTTTTTATGTTTTCAATTTCTCATGTATGCAGTTAGATCTGATATGATGAATTAAATGGTAATTAGATTATTGCAATTAAGATCTAAATTTGGTAAAGTTTTTGAGGTTAATAATTCACCCCTCCCCTCTTAGTAACCTAGCATAGTCTTGAATATTTCCAACAATTGGTATCAAAGCTTTGTGGTTTTTAGGATAAAGTTTGACAGCTTGAACAAATATCAAGGATATGGAGATATTAAAACTTGATAAGGCAATTGAAAATGAAAAGTTGGATCTAGAAATGTCCATTGAACAACTCAAGAAAGCTAAGGAGCAACTTTCCCAATCCCTGAAAAGAAAGAAGGAACTTGCAAATCAAATGAATGATCATCAATACATTGAAGAAAGAATTGAAGACTTTTTCTCTTCAAGTAGTTTAGATCAAGGTATTTTTTGGTGGCTGATATTCGCTAATTGGCTAATTTGAGGAATCTTTGGCTAATAATTTAGTTCTTAAAATTTTTTAAAATTGCCACATTTTTATAAAATTTAGTTTAAAAAATATTTAAATAGTGTAAGATCCACCAATTAAATAATAGAAATTATTTTTATTTTTCAAAATAATGTAAGATTCACCAATATTTTTATATTTCTTTTTTGAGGGGGGTTGCTTAAAGTTTACCTTGGTTTAGATGAAGAAAATGATTCAATCAAATATTTTTTAGAGAATAATGGTTCCCTGCAAGAAGAAGAAGTAAGAAAGCTCAAAAGAGAACAAGAAATTTAGTTAGTAAGGCTATGTGAGATCTTGGAATAGAGGAACGAGATGAAAGAAGAAATGGATGGAAGAAACAATGAGATCTAGAATCAATCCCTTCAACATGCAGATCTTATGGATCAACTCTCCAATGCAAATGAGGAAATCATGAGCCAAGGATAGATCAATGAAAGATTAAGAAATGATCTGAATTTGGAAAGACAAATCAATGAAAGAATAAGAAATTAGCTAAGGTTTAAAAAGAAAATCAGGGAAAGATTAAAAAATGACCTAAACATTGAAAAGAAAATTAATGAAATAAAGATAAAATCTCAAGCAGACATGAATAAATTAAATCAACTAAATGAGAAAAATATCTATAGGCAAAAAGATAAAGTAGGAATTGGATACAAAGAAGAAGGTGACTCCTCTGAACAAGGTGCTCAAAGGAATCAAAGACCTACTTGCAATCAGTGTGGCAAGATAGGTCATACATCAAACAAATGTTGGAGTAATGGTAAAGCAAAATTCAATGGTAAATGCTACAATTGTAGTTAGCATGGTCACAAGGCTAATAAATGCAAAGAGAAAACAAAATTTGAGGGCAAGTGTCACAAATGCAAGAAACAAGGTCACAAGGCATCTGATTGCAAAACCAATTCATTCAATCTAGCAGAACAAATTGTGAAAGCAATATTTAGTTGGGACTACAACACTTGGTGTAGATTTCATTACTGTGGAGAATATGGACACATTGGTATGAATTGTGTTAAAAATCACACAAGGAAGAGAGATAACACCATAAGATGTTTCACTTGTACTGAACTTGGTCATCTAGCCTAGAATTGCATGAATATAGGTAGAGTTGAAGATGAAAAGAAAATAAAAGTAGATAACATTCAAAAGTAGACGAGGCAGCAATGGATTCCTAAATCTATGAAGGAAGGTAGTTCAAGCAATGATGGCCATGTCACTCAAGAAGTGCGTGACTCCACCTTTTCTAACTAAGTTCTTAAGGAAGAACTAGAACTGTGTTATCAAGATGACATTCAAATAGTTCCAAATTGAAAGGTAGCAAAGATCAAAATTAGTATTCAAGATACAAAAGGATCATCAAGTGAGATTGGTATTAGTTATCACTGAGTTGATTTCTCTACCGAGTAAGGTCAAGTCATAGACTCTACAAAGTAAGGTCAAGAGTAACAAGTTACACATGGTTATCGAGTGATGAAGCCTTCACCAAGTAATCAATTGAATAGTGAATGACATGTTTTTGTGCATACTATCAAGCATTATAATGTCAAGCATGATTTCATCACAACTACCTTCATACCAAGCATTAATAGTGAAATTTTAACAAAAAGTAGGAAATTGAATTCATTTTCACCAAGAATTCTAAGTGTTATTATGAAGAAGCAAATTGCAGAGTGACCAAGTGACTTTGAGAAAAATTTTAGCTAAGTTATTCAATGTTTTCATAGCTTACTGAGTAGCCATGGCATCAAGCAGTAGCAGCAAAGAAAAGAAAGGGTTAGAGATGTTGGTCCAAGGATTAGAATGGAAAGCACCTAATTTCAAACTTGTGCCAGGGATCGGTGAAATCCTTAGCCCAAATAGAATGTAATCATAGATTTTTCCAAAGGTACTTCTCATTAATGACATCCAAACTCATTTCAAGTGTGCAATTTAGGAAATTGGAACCCTAGAAATGGATGATTTCCTAGGTAAACTATGTGTGAATGGAATTTTCAAACCTAAAAATAAACATTTGGAAGACAAGGGTTTAACCCACATTGCCCACCTACCCCAAAGTTTTCAAATAAAATGGATCAGATACATTCTTAGCCGAGTTCACAACAATCAGTTATGGCTTGAGCAACCAGTTTTGATTACCAAGAAAATGATTCATCATATCACTAGCCTTCCCATGCTCACCAAAGCCAAAACTACCAAAACCCTAGGTCGGGTGGAGTTGGAAAAGAAAACCCTAGCCGAGTGGGATGATGGCAATATGAAGATCAAAAAATTAACTAATGCAGAATTAAAATTTGGCATACATGTGATAGCTCACAAGATTTACAGTTCTAGCCATCTCAATAGTGTGTCATGTGAAGCTGTTGACTTGGCATACAAGGTTGTAAAGAACAACTTGTCATATGATCTTGTAGATTTGTTGTTGAAGTAGTTCAACAAGAACATGGAAAGTATTAGGACTTCCAAGAACAACCCTTGCAAATTTGGCTCTTTGTTAACATGCTTATTTTTCTACGTTCATAAGTTTTTTCCTTTAAAAGGCACAATAGTATGGAGAAAGGATGTACTAGTATTATATTAGATTAATGAATATATTTTTGAAATGGGAGAGAATTTTGTTAGCATAATGGATAACTATTTTGATGTCTTCAACGAGAAAATGAAAAACAAATTCAGGATACCTAGGAAATTGGTTGAAGATTACAAAGATGGTATTTGTTTCATGGTAGACTATGACAATGTCTACATTCAAGCAATAATACCCAGAGTTGTATGGGTAAAACCTCTTCCTTATGAAATAAACATTGATGAAACCAAAGACATAATGGAATCCTTGATTAATGAACCTGATGATCCAAAGGCACCATAATTTGGAACATATGATGAGGCCAAGGAAAGAATAGAGCTTGAAATTAAGCTTCCATAGGTGGTTAACAAAAGTAAGAGGAGGATAGCCAAACTGAAAAAAAAGCACACCTCTTATGTTGACCAAGGGTAAAGGAGAAGATGTTGAAGAAGTAGAGGATGAAGAGGAATTAGAAAAGGAAGAAGAACTAGTGAAGAAGAAAGGCAAGGTGATCATCACCAAGCCACCTAAACCATCCACTGTAGTGTTCACCAGGAGGTCATGGAACAAAGGTAGTGAAATTGTCTTTAGCATACCTCCTCCCACCTTCCAAGAAAAATTGAAACAGTTAGAAGAAGGTGTATCCATAACAAAATTAAAATCCTTGAAGTATGAAATGAGGCCAAAGGAAGAAAAAAAATAGGTTGAAGAACTGGTGTTAACAAAAATGGGAAAATGGAAGTATTCGCTAGATCAGATAGTCTCCCAAATCTCTAATGAATTATTAGAGAAAATAAAGCCAAGATGGGACTTTTCTATGCAAACAACAAAAGATATCTATGTAAAAACCTTGAGGCAGCTGCTACCTAGCATGACAGGTGCTGAGGTAAAAGAGTCCTTAAAGAAAAATGAAGATAAGATGACTCTTAGATTTAATAACTATTTAATTTTGATCAAGGATATAGAGCATGTGGTTAAGAATGCCACAAGCATGTGGAAGAATGTTTATCATTTTCATAAACAAAGTGACTTCCTATTAGAAGGTAAGGATGATGACAATGATGATGAGGAAGAAGAAACCTACATTGAGCCCACATATTTTGACTATGAGGAAGTTGAAGAAGATAAAGAGGAAGAAGTTAACGAGGAAGATAAAGAAGATGATGAGGAGACTGGCCCTATGAAGATAGTGGCCGCAATAATTGCCTCACTTTCTCACTCTCCAAGCAAACCAACATCCATATCAAGCTCGAAGATAGCTTCAAAAAGTTTGATTGTGACAACTATAGGTACTTCAAACATCCAATCACTCTTTGCCCCCACACAACTCAACACATCATTGATAGAAGTGTCTACCACTTCAACTACTAAGCTACAGCCTCCCTGTTCTTTAGCTATTGAGTCATCAAGCATGAGTATAGTGGCTTATAAAATTTTAATCTCTTTTGCAATAAGTACAATTTTGGATTCTACAGTTTTGACTACTATAGCTTTGGATACTTTTGTAAGTACTTCAGTTTTGGATTCAGTGATCATACTAGTTAGTATTCCATCTATTGGCACTATATCAATTTTCACTACTAGTCCTACTATCTCTACTATTGGTTCCGTACTAGATTCAAAGAAATTAAGTACAATGATAGGTGAACCTAAGGCTTAATTGAGTACAAGATTTTTGCGTAGAGGGAAGGAGATAGAAGAGGATATAGACCTAGATGAGGAGATTGAAATTCCCAAATGGGACTTTGATAATATCACTGCAGATCAAATGCATATAGCTGGTCAACTCCTCCAAAAGAAGGTAAAGCAAGAGAAATTGAGAGAGGAAAGAGATA
Organism: Cupressus sempervirens; assembly: GCA_028749045.1. Lineage (NCBI taxonomy): Eukaryota > Viridiplantae > Streptophyta > Pinopsida > Cupressales > Cupressaceae > Cupressus > Cupressus sempervirens. The sequence goes on from CM053793.1 coordinate 236,146,482, forward strand.
GGGAATATAAAATTATTGATGATGCTAAGAATATTTTGACTGAGGCGATAGGTGTTGAAGTTGATACTTCTCAACACATTTTTTTGCAACTAGAAGAGGTAGTCCAAAATTTTAATGAGGACTCTAGTTGTCAAGACAAGTTAATTAAGAAAGAAGAAAAGAAATTTGAAAAAAAAGTGCTTGAGCACATTGCTCAGCAAATAGCTATCCAACAAGTTGAGCTTTCCTCAATTTTGACCAATCTTGAAACCTCTTGCACAAATGCAACATCACTTTTTGGAAAATCATGTGATGTTATCAAGTTCAAAAAGGAGATAAAGAGAAAATTGACAAGGATTGATGAAGATCTGAAGGCTAGTGCAAAGCAGTTGCAACGTGACTCTAGTTCAAGCTCTGTACATCATATGAAAATTAGATTCTTGTCTGATATGCAGGTAGAGTTATTGAGAGAAGAAGCAAGGATTTGGTCTACACTGATAGATATTTAGAATATGATCCTTCCCATAATGGGTACAATGTAGAAGCATATTGCTTATTCAAAAATCTTGAGCCATGACAACTTCTCAATTGCAGATCACATGATACAACTATCTATAGAAGTGCAAGTTTCTCTACATATGTGCAAATTTTTGCAAGAGAATTGCGATAAAACTCAAGCACTTATACTTAAGGTGCATTCTGATTTTCTTTCTCATATTGGTATCTCCATATAAATAAGTTTTGAATAAATCTTTGGCATTATTGTCAAAAAGGGGGAGAGACACTTAATATGCGATATATAGGGAGTGATACTTGTTATGCTATGTATATTGTATGGGGGAGAATCATGCAAAGGAATAAAGTGCATATAATAGAGAATTTGCAGATATAGTATACTGTATATACTTACAAAGACAATTTTTAAAAATTTCAAAAATAGTATACCATACCGAGCTAGTATCACATTGAGATGTATATAAGTTTTGGCTAATAAGTATTTTTGTCACTAATGCCAAAGGGGGAGATTTTTGACATTTAGTCAATCTTTTTATTAGTGACAACACTTATTCAGATTCTGTATGGCTACCAAGCTCATTGAATAGTCTGCAATGTTTGCCATGTATTTCAGTAGCCACCAAGCACTACAGTTCCTACCGAGCATTTCAGTGGTTACCAAGTGAATTCATTTAGTGTGAAGTCTAGTACTTCAACTCAAGCACTCCAGTGGTTACCAAGATTTTTAGTTTCTATCGAGCTAGTAGTTCATGTAAAGTAAAGCTAGTGTAATTTGATTTGTATGATGATTAGTGTTTGTCAAGTGCAATCATGGTAAATGAGTAATTTAGTTTATACTGAGTTACACAGTATCTACTGAGTCACCAATACAGATTGAGTTTGAGACTACTCTAAGCTGATTATATGGACTAAGCTTCTACTTCTACCTAGTGCATGACAATGCCGAGTAATGATAGTAGATGCCAAGTATCAAAACTTCTCCAAGTCATTCTTCATAACCCAAGTATCTAAAGATGGGTTGACTTTGTAATATTGGTGTTAACTTGTATATTGGCTGACCTTGTAGTTATGTAAATTGGATTGATATATATGTAATGTATTGTATCATATCTAAAGTAGTATGTAAGAAAATGATCATGTAAGAATGTGAATGTGATCAAGAAACAGATAAAGTATATATTGAAGGCCATATCAAAAAAGGAATAACAAAGTCATATCTATCACATAAAGGTGATCAACACTTCAAGGAATCTCTACTAGCAAATCAGTTGTAAGTTAGAGATCTACTATTTAATTCTAACATGTGAATTAGTCTAAATTCTTTAACAAGGTAGACTTAACAGTCTTTATCAAATCTCTTTACCGAGTGCATACTTAATTGTGTGTTTGTAAAACCTCTAACAAGGTGGACCTAGTAGTCTTAATTGCTCCTAATAGGGTAGATCATCATAAGTGATCATTGTAAACCTTAATAGGCCAACTTTATGCTACAGTATTGAATTTTTTTGGGTATCATCCCCACCCTAGTTTTACTTTCTATTTGGAAGGTTTCTAGGTCACCAAATCATTATGTTCAAGTGTTATACATGTTTTATGTTTTTAGTTTCTCATGTATGCAGTTAGATCTGATATGATGAATTAAATGATAATTTACTTATTGCAATTAAGATCTAAATTTGGTAAAGTTTTTGAGGTTACTGATTCACCCCTCCCCTCTCAATAATCTAGCATAGTCTTGAATATTTCCAACAATGAATGGGACAAACATAAACCATTGCACTATATGTAGGATATTAAGACCAAACTTTTTGTTTTGTTTAAATGCTATTTTAATGTTAAGACTATAACTTATGTTATAAGTTCTTATATTGGTTCTATGTGTTAGTTTATGTTATATTAGTTTGAACTATGTAATTATAGTGGCCTATTAATAATCAATAGTGTTGTTGTGAAATGCGATAGTTTGAGGGATGGATAATTAAGGGGTTGAAATATGATTGAAATGAATGTCATATCATATTTTATAATACATATTTGTGTACAATCATGGTGTATATATTTTATGATTCTACATTTAAAAGTTTTATCATATAATTGTTAACCATATAAAAGAAAGAATTAATTAATATTAATTTCTATTGACATAAAAATTTGGCTAATGAGACTCAACATTATATCATATTATAATAGAAAGTTTCAAAAAAATCATATTAATTCATACTAAAAAAACTAACAAAAAATAATATATTTAAAATATATTACACATATGAAATATAAAACATAACAATATATAAATATAAGATCCAAAGTTACCCATAACAAATGATCACACTTTATTCATTAATTATACCTAGTGCTAAATGGTGTTGATTTGTATAACTTAGCAACAGATTTTAACTGCTCAACAAATTACGCAAAATAGAAACAAGAATATTGTTTATGTACCTGATTTGTAACAACTTATATGATAGGCAAATTAATGATAATAATAAACGGAAATGAACTCTCAAGAAACTATAATGAATAACATAGATATGCATAGTAAAGACAAAGTGGGAAAATCCAACAACCGCACTTTTATTTAGTTTCATTAGAAAGAACTCATACAATATATTACAAGATTTCCACAAAAAATATTTTAGCCTTGCAATCTACTCTCTGTCACAACACCCCTTCACACACTCAATGTGCTAAGGAAATCTCTTCCTCTCAATGTTCCAAAAAAAAATATTCCTCTCACTATTCTCTTGGAAATACTCCTCGTCATAGTATTCTCTTGGAAATATATGTTACTCCTAAATGGATTAAGTGTCATTTTAGAGCAAAAAGCATAGCTAGTGAGTATAAGAAGAATAGGTTGGTGAGCCTTATTACCAAATAGGAAGAGTTACTAATCAAGGTAGTTACCAAGTGAAGTATTAACCAAGCAATATATGTTGACTAGGCACATAGATCATTGAGTGTTATTCATAACCAATGAAGTGTTATGATAGAGTAAGTATATTATTATGGGACAACACACTATCAAGTATATCAACTAGTATTTACCATGCTACACAAAATTTATATAAGAGATTCTAAATGTACAAAATTCTGTGTTTGAATGCTACTGAGCTAGGAAATTGTTTATGAAGATAGAGTAGATGATTAGGTGAGATATATTGGGATTAATGCATGATCTATGGATCCCAAGGAAAAGTATAAGACAATTAAATAAATTCTTAATGTTCTTAATGATATGGATGAATGAGGATCATTGATCTAACTTTTTAGCATTCCAAAAGAATCTAAAACTCTAATTAGGTCACATATTAAGGAAGCTACATGGTTTCTTTATAAGGAAATATCAAGAATAGATTTCAATTTATTGAGAGGATAACAACTTGAAGATATGGTGAAGTTATAGTAGATAAGAGCTACTAAGAAGAGATAGAGAGAAAATTAGGTGAAATCAATCACACGATGGTGATGAATCAATACATAGCATAAAAGATCTAAACAAGCATGAGATAGATATATTTTTAGCAAGTTTCATTGGATTAATCCTAATAGGATAAGTCATTATAAGTGACATGATTTTATGCTCTAACTAAAAAAAATTAATGCGAGAGTAGTGAAGGATTTGTGGGTACCATCCCCACTGCAGTCTTTCCCTCTAACCAAGGGTTTTTGTGAGACCAAATATTTATGTCAGGTATGTTGATGGATGTGTGTTGTATGTTTACTACTACTACTACTCATTTTATTAAATTTACTTGGAAAATTATTGATTATTGTGGGTTAAAATTTTTAGAGTATACTGATTTAGCCCCTCCCCCATCAACACCTTACCTTTCCACAAAAATTTACAACAATTGGTATTAGAGTTTTGGTCTTTGATTAAGAATTTTAACCAATTGAGAGAGAAGATCCAAAGAAATGGAAAGGTATGAGCTTGATACATCAATTGAGAATTAGGTCTTGGAACAAAGAATTTATCTTGGTTAGATCATTGAAATGAAAGAGAAGTTGAAGTAGTCATTAAGCCAAAGGAAGGAACTAGCACATTAACTAAATGACACAAAATATTTGGAAGAAGAATTTGAATAAATGTACAAGGGAATTAGGTTTTATGAATCTGAAGCTTCTATATCAAATTTGGAAAAGAGAAAAAACCCTAACTGATAAGGTAAAATTAATGAAAAAAGATCAAGAAGTTCAATCAGTGAGAATATGTGAAATCTTCGAACAAAAGAGACATGATGAGGATGGCAAGAGAATGGAAGCAGAACATAAGAGGCACAAAAATACAAGAATAGATGAGAAAGATACTAAGATTCAGAGGTTGACACAAAACCATTATGATATGGTAAATAAGATACTTGGTGTTAATCATGTGATCACTAGAAAGATGAAAGAGGTTATTGGATTGAGGTTAGATATTGGACAAATGAGGATTCATATGAGAACTAAGGATACCAATTAAATATTGAAAAGTTAAAAGAAAAGAATTAGTGTTGGATGAATAGTTAAGAAATCAAAGGAGAGTGAGAAACACTAATGGACTAGGCTTTATTGAGCACTATACAACCAAGCAAGGAGAGTCATCAAAGTAAGTTGAATAGAGGAATTTTTGTGTCAATAAAAATAAAATAACCCAACATGATATCATTGTATAAAATTGGGTCACACAATAAATTTCTGTAGGAGCAAGGTTGGTAAGTCTACAATTACTCCTAAATTTGATGGTTATTGCTATAACTACACCAAGTATGGACATCAATAATTTGAGTGTAGATCTAAATTTAGCAATACTTCAGGGCCACAAAATTTTGATGGTTAATGCTACACATGCAATAAGCATGGTCGCAAGACATAAGATTTCAAATCACATAAGAAATAAAACTAGATACCAAGGAGACAAGGTAACACTTCCAATTAGAATTACAATACAAGGATTACAGGTACTATATGTAGAAGATATGGTCACATTGTAAGAAACTATAGGAGAATGCACATGAGAGGAAGATTTGGTACTTGGAATAATTTTCACATGACATATTTTCATTTTTATGAGTTTCATCACTTGGGAAAGAATTATAGGTATCAAGAATCGACACCTAATGATGAAGATACCAAAGGAAAGGGAAAGGTTCATATTGATGATATTTATAATCAAATGGGAAAGACATAGAGAAAGGATACTGCAGAGAATGGAATATTAAACGTATTAGTCAGTGACACCTCAACCTCTGGATTAGGTGAGTCCATCACCAAAAACTAAACCATCTAGGTGTATATGGGAATCACATTTGAATTGTTAGATTGTTTATCAGTTCCTTAGAATAATGGAATGACATCCAAATTAGCATATGTAAGATGCAAGAGGATAACTCACTTGTCATTAGAATTTAGTTTGGTTGGTGAGCTCAACCAAGTTAGATAGTTAGTCTATATAATAAGAGTGTAAATCAAGCAAGGTTTTGAGGTCAATTTAAAATTTGGTTGGTATGTATATAAGGTCAAATAGAAGCATTTATTGTATCCTACCTAGCCCCTAAAGACACTTTTACCTATAAATTGCGCATTCAATTGTTCATTGTTTACCTTGAATATGAAAGTTGTTCCAAGTGAATTTAGGCAATTGGTAAAGCAGATTATGAATTTGAGCTGAAATGAGTGAGATTTTTGGTAGTTAACATTGTTTAATTGACTTAGAGATGGATTTTCATATACCCAATTTGTACAACTAATATTTGCTAGAACCCTGGTTTTACGAGTTTTAAAAATGGTGCCTAGTTCAACACAAGTAAAAACACCAAAGGTTGTGAAGGTGAAATTGGTAAGGAATGGAGATTGTGAAGAGCTTAACTAAAAATTGAATCAAAAGTTTTCTACTAAAATGGATGAGATAGGATTGTTGTCATCACTACTTCCTAGGGTTCTATTTATCTGAGGCATTTGAGCATTCATTCATAGCAAGATTGGAGAGGTTGGTGATTATGAGCTATAATGGGAATATGATGTATTATTTGTATAAGGGAAATTAAAATACAAACACAATAATTTAGAGATGAAGGGCTTTCTAAATGCCTTGCACTTCCCCAAGGTATTTAAGAATGAATGGATCTGCGTTGTGCTTAACCATGTGAATGAACAATCAATGTGTTTGGAAATATAAAAACATCACCATAGATGCCATGCATATGGTTATTGAGTATCCCATCTCTAAGAAGTCCAAATCTATGAGAGTCACACTAAGGGTAGAAATTGAAAATCACATTGATGCAACATAGGATGATAGAGGTCTCTGAGTATCTATGATTAGAGGTCAAGATACAAATTTTGCAACATGTGTGCTAGCATATAAAATATTCCAATCTAGTAGACCTAATAGTGTTCCATGTGGAGTTGTGAATTTGGCATACAATATTGTGAAGAAAATTCTCAAGATAGAGTTAGTTGAGCTACTATTGAAGCAATTTGAAGACAACATGAAGACCATCTGAGTGATAAAGACCAACACATTGAAATATAACCCATTTTTGGTATTTATCTTCTTCTATTTGCAAGATTACATTCACACAATTGGTGAAGTTGATTGAGACACTAGTATACCCATTATTTATTAGATTAATGACTATATAAATGGTCTTGGTGAAAACTTTGAAAAAGTAATGAATGAATGCTTCGAGAAATTCAAGGCTATAATGAACCAAAGATTTAGTATTCCACCGCAACTTGTGCAATATTACAAGGAAACTATTTTATTTAGGAGGTTGAACCAAGGACTCCATGATTAGAACTAATGGAGATGAAATTAATATTGATTAATCCACATAGGATATTGAGTCATTCTTGAATGAACCTATTGATGGAAAGGTTAATACATTTGGTACAATTGAATAGGCAAAGAAAAGAATAAAAATGAAAATATTAGTTTATAAATTGAGAAGTAAAAGAAAATGATTGACACCTTAGAAGGAAAACTAAGTGAAGGTGAAGGTAGAGAAGAGTTGATTAAAGTGGAAACCAAAGAAAATGAAGAGAATTTTGGTGAAGAAGAAGTTATGGAGGAAATCAAGAAAGAGGAGCCAAATGAGAAGGGAAAAATAACACAAATTGTAAAACCTTAGAGTCCTAAGGTTACATGTGCTAGGACTAGATCTTCCACAACATCTACACGCTTTGAAAAGAGAAGAAAGGAAAAGGACATTCAAATAGAGAAAAAGAAAAATCAGATGCACTTAAAAAAGGAAAAATGTTTAGTTGAAGTCTTAGCCACCAATGATGCAAAGAAATGTAAGAGATGATGATAGTGAAAATACTAAATCTAACAACAAACAATTTAGAGTTGACAAGAAACATGTAGCAATAACCATTGTTGAATATGTAGAATAAATTAGAAAACAAGGGAGCTTTGGATCTATGCCAAATATGAAAAATTGGATGATGAAGACAAAATAAAGATTGAAGATGTAGTCATAGACACAATGCATTAAAATAGGTATGCACCAATTGAAATAGAAACTATGATCCCAAATGAATTGTATAATAAAATTGCTAGTAGATGTAGGTATGCATTGGATACCAAGAAACAACAAAGGGAAAGGCCACTAGTACTAACAATGCAACTTATAAATGTACCTAAAATTGAAGAAGCCATGGTACAACATAAGAAGAGATTCATGAAAAAGATTTGGCCATTAAGAATCATGAAAGGAAGAAAACATGAAGTTAAAGAGGAGAGTGAAAAAATATGGAAGATAATCTTTCATTTATATGATGTTTGAGAGAAGGATTATGATATCGAGCAACGAGAATATGTTCAATTGGATAGTGAATATATAGTGGACACAGTGAAAGTGATTGACAATATTCTACAAATGGTGAAGGGAACTAAATAAGGAATTAAAATAGTGGATATCACATGCAATGACCTAGATGAATTTTTTAATAAGAACCAATCTATAATGAAAGGAAAGGACAAACTAATTAAAGATACACCTATTTCTAAGTTAACCATTGGGCAATTGATGAAGGAAGATACAACTTTGGAAAAAGTCCATACATATTCAGCCCCTATTACAAAAAAATAAAAATCTAAAAATTATTATTGATTCTTTAATAGTACTAATGCGCCACATGATACATATAACCATGGTCAATAAACATATAATAATACTATTCAATCAAACACCAAGCAAGATAAGGAATCAACTATTGATGAAAACCAAGGCATTAAGAATTCCCCTAAAGAAAACAATGAGAATAAATTAGACACATTTTCTATAGGCATATAACAAAGTGTTCAATAATTAGATTTTAAGGAAAATAAATAAGAAAACAAAGATGAAGGAAATAAAAAGGAGAAGGAGAAACACAAATATAATCCTACACAATCCATAAAGCAACAACCTCAACAATAGGAAGCAAATATTCCACAAGATGAGTCACCTACACAACAAAAGGAGAAGGTAAGGAAGAGAGATAAAGCATCTAATGTTGATCTATAGAAGAAAAATAAGGAGAAAGTGTTAGAAAGTAAGGTCCACCAAGATAAATAAGAGGGGGCAAGGGAATCAATTATCAAATCAATAAAAAATTTATTAACCTTATTAGTTCTCAAACATATGATCCAAATAAATAAAAACTATAAGAAGATAACCATACACAATAATAATAGATATGTTAACTAGGGAAACCCTTGAGCAGAGGGAAAACCTTAGTAGGGATGGTACCCATAAAATGATGTACTACTGTATAAGTTCCTTGTAAGAGGATGGACTTTATTAGGAGCCAATGAAATATATTTAGTACATATCAGTCCCTTTTAGGAGACTTTGAATTCCTTTGAAGAGATTCCAACCCTATTAGGAGTTGTAGAAGGTAGAAGGACCCACTTTCCATATAGATTTTGGGGCAAGACCACTAAACTCATTGTCAAATTTGCCTTTGTATTATTTGTTTCAAAACAATAGGACATCATTAAGATAATACATGCTACATTTCATCTTTTCATAGTTACATAATACTATTGGCTTATAGTCTTTGTAAATATTCAAACATGTGACCTTAGATTTCATGCACTTACATCATCATCAAGGTGTCTTCTACCTCTATCACTTTTCAAGAACTCTAGCTGTAAATTGTCTTCTATAAATCTTGAATAACTGCTACTAGTCTTCAACTTTTTGCATGCACTCTTGGCTGCATCAATAGGACACTCTATAGAACATGCCCTCAACTTCATTGGATCTCATCTTTAATCCTCTATTTGCATGGTCTCTATCTCTATCTTTTTCTCTATTTGTCTTCACAAAATCATTGGTATGTTGAAATCATTACCAAACATAGTCATGAATGCCACACACATTCATGCTAATAATCTTCCCAATGCTCCAACAATGCTAGGGTACTCCAGTATAGGAATATCATCAAAATTCATGCTAAAAATCTCCCCCTTTCACATTGATGGAAACATAGATGAAAAACATATAGGCTTCATGAATAGCAAATCCAACTTTGCTGCTACTACTACTTTCATCTTTTTGAATCCTTTAATTCATCAATCAAATCTAAATATCATAGGAACAATTCTTCATTAGTGCTATTGCTTCCCTATTGATATAATTTCCTTATTGACTTCAATATTTTCTCCATCTTATAAACAACTCTCCCCTATTCACAAGCAATTTTTATCTTCCCCATTCACAAGAAATGTTCTTCATGTATCCTCTCTCCCATTGACATCAATGAAAAAGGCATCATTATGTCAATCTACCATTCAATATCTTTGATCAAGTCTCCAAAGACATCATTGAAATACCAATTATCCAGAGTCCTTCATGACTAAGCTTAGTTATAGATACTCCCCCATAGAGGAAGTATTAACATTTAGTCTAGATAAATAATAATGCCATGTACCACTAGACTGATGAAATCTCTGAATCATCTACTCTGAAGTAGGAAGAGGCATAACCCCAAGCATACCTTGCAAATACTCAAATGTATCCTTAGGAAAAGGCCTTGTCAACATATTTATAATATTCTCCTTTGTACTAACATATTCCAGTATGAACTCTTTCACAAATTTCTCTCTCAAAACATGATACTTAATAGATATGTGGTTTGTCTTAGAATGTAATACAAGATTCTTAGAGATACTTATGGTACTCATGTTATCACAATGTATGAAAATAGGTTCAATAAAATCAACACTAATATCCTTCAACGTCAATTTCATCCACATGATATGATTACAATTGTTTGCTAATGCTACATATTCTTCTTCTATTGTGCTCTGTGAGATACAATCTTGTTTCTTGCTTAGCTAAGAGAGCAATCTTCCTCCTAAGAAAAATTCTACACCACTTGTACTCTTTTTATCATCCATATTGCCTGCCCAATCTGCATTAGTATATGTACATAAAGTAAAACCACTTGATCTGTCATACCACAACCCAAAATCAAGTGTACCTTTCAAATATATGAAAATCCTCTTTACTGTTGGATAGTGTGCTTCCTTAGGACCAACTTGACATCTTGTGACAATGCCAATTGCATTAGCTATTTGTGGACTTGTATGAGTCAAATATTAAAAAACTCCAATCATGGATATGTACTTCTTCTTCTCAATAGTAGTTGTGCCATCTTTTCTAGATAATTTATGACCAATTACCATAGGTGTACCAATAGGCTTATAACTCTCTAAACCAAATCTCTTCAATAAGTCTTTCAAGTAGTTAGTCCAAGAAATGAAAATACCTTCATTGTATTGCACAATTTGCAAACCCAAGAAATATTTCATCTCACCAGTCATGCTCATCACAAATTCCTTCTTCATCTATTTAGAAAATGCTTCACTTGCTTCATCATTTCCTTTAGCAAATCCCAATTTCACAGAACATTTATACAAACTCAAATACCAAGGTCTAGGCACCCACTTCAGACCACATAGTGCATTCTTCAACTTGAAGACCATATCTCCTTCTTTTGTCAAAGGAAATCCTTCAAGGTTCTCAATACAAAATTCTTCTTCAAGTTCTTCATTAATAAATGTTGACTTCACATCCATCTAATATAATTTGAATTTTGTGTTAGTTGCATAAGCCAAAAACAATCTTATTTCTTCAATTATGGCAACAAGATAAAATGTCTCTTCATAATCTATACCTTATTGTGAATATCCTTTGCACAACAATCTTTGTTTGTTTCTCACAACCTTACATTGTTCATTCATTTTATTTATGAAAACTCATTTAGTTCCTATAATGTTATTGTCCTTGAGTCTAGGAATTAATTCCCATGTATCATTCTTCTAGGTCTAATCTAACTCCTTTCTCACAACTTGACTCCAAAAGTCATCTTTTCTAGATTAATCTATAATTATAGGCTCTACTTGAGAAACTAAACATAACTCTTCATATACTTTGTTTCTTTTCATAACTCCTCTACCTCTACCTCCGATAATTTGATCAATAGGGGGATTCTTTGTCAAATTCTTATTTGGTGTGACTTTCTCAACTCTTACTTCTTCTCTACGTTCAAATCTTGGTTCCTCTCTCTATTCCACAACTTGAATCTCATTCTACAAATTATTGTTAGTTTTATTAAATAACTCAATATTTTCTTGGCTAGCATTAGGATTAGCTTCTTCATCAGAATCAAGATCAAATATCATTTCTTTAACTCCAAATTTCTCATCCACTTTAACATTTTTACTTTCAACAATAGTCATAGTCCTCTGATTAAAAAATCTATAAGCTTTTATTTTCAATGTATAACCAAGGAGGATACCTTCATTTCTTCTTGAATCAAACTTACCAATATCATTATCCCTCTTGATGTAACATTTTCTTCCAAAAAATCTAAAATACTTCACTAATGGTGTATTGCAAAAAAATTATTCGTAAGGAGTCTTGTTTGTACCTTTTTTGATCTAACTCTATTTATTGTATACACTATTCTATTACTTTCTTTTCTCTAGATTATATTTGATACATCATTTTCAAACATCATAACTCTTACTACTTTTCTTACAAACCTATTTCTTCCCCCAACTATACCATTATGCTTAGGTGTTCTAGGGGCTGAAATATGTCTCTTAATACCATTTACTTCACAAAAACTATTAAACTCATTTGAGGTAAACTCTCCACCTCTATCAGATCCTAAATACTTAATTTTTAATCTAGATTGATTTTCAACTTTGTTCTTAAACACCTTAAACTTATCAAATGCTTTAGACTTTTCTTTAAGAAATGCTACCCACATCATCCTAGTAAAATAATCATAAAGAACCATAAAGCACCTTTACTTTAGAATTCTCTTTACCACTCAAATATATGTGTACAATATCCAACATTGTTGTTGTAGTGAACTTCTTGCTAGGAAAAGAGCTTTTCTTTTATTTAGCCATAACACATTCCTTGCATACAATGTCAGTAGGCTTCACAATTTTAGGAAAATCCCTAACAATAGTGTACTACTCACATTCACAATATTATCAAAATATATATGAAAAAAACTTTTATGCCACAACTAGTTGTTATCAACTTTAGCAACTAGGCATGCCATCTCTGAAGGATTAAGTTGAAAAACATTACCTCTTGATCTTGTTCTAGTACCAATCATCTTACCATTCTTATCCTTGATGATACATCTCTTCTCTCTGAACTATAATTTATATCCCTTGTCAACCTAGTGTTCAATACTCAAAAGATTATGTTATTTTCCATCAATAAAATAAACATTACCAATGTTATTTTTACTATCAAGAGTAATAGATCATATTTGCTTAATATGATAAGCCACATTATTCCCAACTCTAAAAATTCCTCCATCACAACTATTAAACCCAAAAATTTATTCATATCACAATCATGTGATGTGAAAATTCACTATCTATGATCCAATCATCTTTCTTCTCAACTTGTGACACAAGGGCTCTTTCTTCTCTAACTTCTTTTCAGGACTTTCTTTGTTTATTGAAACAATTCCTAACTCATTATCACTTTCACTTAGAAATATTTCACCTACTTCATCATCATCATTTACATAAAAAAATTCTCTAGGATTTCTAGACTTGAAATTCTTTTTGTACTTCTTCACTATTTTAGGACATTTAGAAGCATACTAACAAAATTCATCGCAAGCCCAACATTTAAATATTTTATTACCTTTTCAATCTCATCTCACAAGCAAGGAAATTCCTTCTTCAATTTTTTCATCTTCCTCAAATCTTGATCTACTACTAGCAGCATAATATCCATTTGCACTTGCACTCCTAGATAGGGTAGGTTGAACACTTAGTGTGCTAAAGGAAGTCTCTACTCTAGGAAAGTCTCAAGACTATTTTAAACTTATTTATGTTGCTTCCGATCTTCCAAGAAGAGTCTATCTAGATCATAACTTCTCAATAGAAGTTATCACTTGCTCAATCATCTATGATGTCTACTTGAATGGTGGTGTCAAATTTTTCATGATTTTCCATATGATCTCATCTTCTTTATTAGTTCCTTCGCAAACCTTGATTCCTGCAACAATTTATGATATTCTACTTATAAAACTTCTTACAAATTCATCTTTCATCACTTTAGATTCTTGAAATAGACATATCCAACTTTGTAATGTAATCCTTTTAGCATGTTTATCACCTTCAAATTTAGATTCCAAAACTTACAAAGTTTCACTAGATAACCTCAAAGATTTTACCTAAATTTACTTATTTTTCAAAAAGAGCTGACAAAAGTGCTTCTCTAGAAAGCATGTTACAGATGAAGAAATCTCTTTCAGCCTTAATACATTTTTCAAGTTTTCTTTTTTCAACTATGATCTTACCATTCTTAGTTATCGGCTAATATCTTGGACCCATGCATAGTAGATATATCTCCATCTTCTCTTTCTAGCTATCATAGTCAACTCCATCTAGCTTAGGACTTTCTATTTTGAAATAGCCTGCTATTGATCTCCTTAAGCTATTAAAATTTTCCTTCAAGGACATGATGCTCTAATACCAATTGTTAGAAAGTAAATTCCACCAAGATAACAAGGGGGGAAGGTGGATCAATTATATGATTAATACAACTTTTATTAAACTTATTAATTCTCAAACATGCAATCAACATAAAAAATAACCATAAGAAGATAATCATATACGATAACACTAGATATGTTAACTAGGGAAACCCTTGATAAGAAGGAAAACCCTAGTGTGGATGGCACCCACAAAATGATGTACTAATATATAAGTTCCTTGTAAGAGGATGGAGTCTATTAGGATCCAATGAAATAAATTTAGTACATATTAGTTCCTATGAGGAGATTCCAACCCTATTAGGAGTTGTAGAAGGTATAAGGATGCACTATCCAGAAAACTCTAGGGGAAAGACCCCCAAACTCATTGTCCAACTCACTTTGCATTATTCCTTTTAGAACAATAGTAATTGATCAACTATCCACTAGCCCTCTCTACCAAATATAGTCACTGTTCGCACTCAATATACCTCTACTACACTAAATACTTCTTATAACTCAATTATAGATCTACAAACTCACATCAAAATAATCCCTTTGATCACTTACTTGCATATAACTCGCACTTATTATTCAATTTCTATTTCAAAAGCATTTGATACTTGATTCCATACATCATTAGAAGGAAAATAACTTTCCTTTATACCAAGTCCTCCAGGTAATTAATTGAATTGGCCTTGAGGCTTTCCCAATTACAATTATAATAGGACCTCATTAAGATAAAACAATACATGCTACATTACATATTTTTATAGTTACATAATATTTATGGTTTACAGTCTTTACAAATCTTTCACATGTGTGACCTCAAACTTTATGCACACACTGACATCATCATCAGTGTGTCTTCTACCTTTGTCTAACTAAACTCAACCAGATTCTATCCTTGTTACGAGATATAATCCAATTACCAGAAACCACTTTTCAAGAACTTTTTCTATAAACTGTCTTATGTAAATCTTGAATAACTTCTACCAATCTTTGACTTCTGCATGCACTCTCATCCACACCATCATGACACTCTGCAGAATATGTCCTCAACTTTTCTTTATCCCATCTTCAATCCTCGAATCATAGAGTCTCTATCTCTTTCTTTTGTTTTGTTAGTCTTCACAAAATCATTAGTATGTTGACATCAATGATATACATAGTCATGGATCTAACACACACTCATGCTAACAATCTCCCTATTGCACCAACAATGCTAGGATACTCACCATAGGAATATCATCATCATTCATGCTAACAACAAGAGACTCCAATGCCCCCAAAGTCATCACTAAGCACAAGCTCAATTAACTCATAGGAGAAGAAGAGAAATAGGACAGACCAAGTCACACTTGATGAATTTATTGTAATTCCTCAATATAATCCAACAAAAATACCACCAAGTAAAATGATGGAATATGGTGAATTGGTTAAGAGAAAGGAAAAACAAGAGAAATTAAGACAAAACTTAAAGCACAAACATATTTTATCTAACATGGAGGACATCCTACTAAAAATCTTCCTAGATGCAAAGTTGAATGAAAAGTACACTATGATCAATCAACTCGGATCACTAGTCAAGCAAGTGAGTACTCTAGATTTTGACACACAAGAGAGATTGATACAGATAACCAAGAAGAGACTAGAATATAAAATAATGGAAAAGATTAACCAATCTATTTTAGTCGAACAAGTTGAACCTGATTAATTTTCTATCAAGTGGGAAGATAAACTCAAGGAGATAATACATATCTTCCAATAGCTATGTGATATACCTAATTTCACACGAGAAATTCAAAGGAAGTTGAAAAATATTGAAAAAGAGTTAAAGAATAGTGCAAAAAAGTTAACCGAAGAACCTTGCTCATTTTAGGTTTAGATAAGAAGATTAAGCACCTCATAGGATTTTAGTTACAGTTGAGGAGAGAAGATGATCATATTAGAGTTGAAATACTTCAATTCCAGGCACTCATCATACCACATTTGGAAGTAATGGTAAAGAAAGTGAAGAAGCCCAATGAGCTTATCACAATGGAGGAAATGTTTGTGATTGGTCATATGATTGAACTTTCATTATAGATAAATTCACCAGAACTAGCATTATAAGATTTGAATGAAGTGTGGAAATCCAATGTGGAGAGTGCAAAAGTGCACATAAAGTTTTATTTTATAAGATATAATTATAACTTGTATACTAATTTTATTTTTGGCATCATTGTCAAAAAATAGGGATAACTATATGGATATAGTATGTGAAAAACTTAAAGATAAGGAGATATAAGGGTGATACAATTTTTTTTAAAAAATGGTTTTAGAAAAATACAAGGTAAAATTTGAAGAACCTAGGAGTACACGTTTAGGGGGAGTAATCCAAATTTTCCCTAACTACAGTTTTTTATTACATGAACAAGTTTTGTCACTAATGTAAAAGGGGGAGAATGATACTCCTAAATGAATTAAGTGTTCTCATTATGAAAAAACTATAGTCAGTGAGTATAAGGAAGATAGGTCAGTGAACCTTATTACTAAACTAACAAAGTTACTAAACAAGGTAGTTACCAAGTGAAGTATGAATTGAGAAATATATGTTGACTAAGTACCACAAAGATCACCAAGTGTTATATGATAATTGAGGAAGTGTTATGATCAAGAAAGGAAATTACCATAGGACAATACATTAGTGAATATATCAACTAGTTATATTTACTAAGCTACACAAGATGTATATCAAATTTTGTAAATGGACAAAATTCTATGTGTTTGAATTCCACCAAGCTAGGCAATGGTTTATGAAGATCAAGGAGATGACTAGATGAGATGTATTGGGATTCACCCATGGTTTTATAGATCCAAAAAAAATTATAAGCCAATGAAATAAAATCTTAATATTCTTAATGATAAGGATGAATAAGGATTGTTGATCAAATTTGCAAGCATTTAAGAAGAATCTATAACCAAAATTAGGTTACATATTGAGGATGCTACATGTTTTCTTTATATGGACATATCAAGAACAAATTTAAAATTGTTGAGAGGATAAAAATTTGAAGGTATGGTGAAGTTACATTAGAGAAGATCTATCATGTGAATTAGGTGAAATCAATCACAGGGAGGCGATGAATCGATAAATAACACAAAGGATATGAACAATCATAAGGTATATGCATTTTTATAGATATATTTTAAAATAATACTTTGTTCTTATTTTATTTCTCAAAATCCCTTAATCAAGTAGATCTTAAAAATCCTTTTTATTGTAAAATATCCTAACAGAGTTCACACTTAATGACTGTTGCAAAATTCTTTGATAAGGTAGAATTTAGGTCTCATTCTATTAATCCCAAAAGAGAGTCACCATAAGTGACAAAAAATGTATGCTCTAACCAAGACACATTTATGCTATAGTAGTGAAGGATTTGTTAAGACTATCCTCACCTCCTCACCATAGGTTTTCCATCTCACCAAGGGTTTCTACAAGACCAAATCTTTTTGTCAAGTCTATTAATGGATTTGTGTTATATCTTTACTATTACTGCTACTTGTTTTATTTACTTTATTAAAAAAATGTTGTTATGATTATGCATGCAAGATAAGATCAGTAATCAAAAGGGTAAAATGATTTTCAACTAAACTTTCCACTAATATCTTCCAACAATATCTTCCTCACAAATTATTTCCAATAATTCTCTTCCTCTTGGTCTATAGCTAGGAATTATCTTTGTCACCATTGTGTAATTTTTCCTCCACACTCTATTTTATAATCATCAAGTGACCCAACATCTTCAAGCTAATTTGGCTTCACACTAAAATTAGCTCTAAGCTAAAATTAACTTCATACTAAAATTAGCTTCACATTAAAATTAGGTCCAAGATAAAACTAGCTTCATACTGAAATTAGTTCCATGATAAAATTAGATCCTAGTAAAATAAGCCTAGATTAACTAAAAATATAGTTAATGTTCTTTTTCACTCAATTTTTTTTTTTTTTTTTCATTTTTACATGTCCAAGATATAAAGCTCAACACTTTGTCTTAGCAAGAAAGATATTCTGCACAACACATAACTTATCCTTGAAGTATACAAATATGTCCATAAAGCCTTGGTCAATATGTGTTTTAGTTGTCTATAAGAATGTACTAAATTTAGTTTGATGCACCCTGAAGCTAATCCTAATTTTTTTAAATATTTCTATTTCCATTTACACTTTCCACATAGGCTAGATGCTATAATTTGTTGAAAATTCAAGTCATAAGTCGAATGCAAATAGTAAATTTTTTTAAATATATATTCATGGATAATTATTAAATTAGTTTCCAACCTACATGTCAATGTCTAAATCAATAATAATAATTACATTTCAAATGCAGGGTATCGACCAAATTGTCGAGATGACATGTCATCACGTGAATATACAAATAAATGATACATCCAAGAAGTTGACCATTATGTCAGCTTCAACACAACAAGAGTATACATAATATACTTATATCAAGTTTTTCATAGATCAAGAATCACTATAGAAGAATGTCAACCTGCACATCAAACATTACAAAATGAGTATATCAAATGAGTACAAGATCATGAAATAACACAAATACATAAAATAATTATGCCATCAAACCTATATCCATTCACATGAATCCTTTTCTCCAAAGCCCTTGGATTGGAATCCATTTGTTATCACTAGACAAGAATGTGGGCCATAGTCTTTTACCACCTAACCATTGAGTGGTTATCTCTCTTAGGGTCCTTTTGACATTAAAAACTCCCCAACCTTTCTCGAGGAACCTAGCAACTACAAAAAATTGCATCAGATGGATCTAGTGCAGCCTTCTGTCTAATCTACTATGAAACCATGTGCCTAAGTAAAAAATAAACATGGAAATGATAGGGAAAATAAAACATTAACCATTTATTTAAAACACATCCATTAAAAAATCTTGGCCAAGAAAATTTACTAATATGAAATACATAACACTGGCATGTGGTAAGAGAAACTACACATATCTTTCCAATTAACTGCCTTTCCTTGATGAGCCCACATTCAACACCCTTCCAAAATACATATCAATCACTATATAGTCAACAAGCTATAAACATTTTATTCATTGACCATTCTATTCAATGGTTACTTCTGTTGGAAATCTGATTGAAAAGCTCATTGTTGTTGAAGATCAAAGACGAAGATTGTTGTAAAAGATTGTTTTCAATCATTGTTTTGACATTGATGTCAAACCTTCTATATGTAGGGATGATATTTGCTTATAAGATTCATGCACTATCACTTAGTTGATTGATGAAGAGGATTTGATCAACAAGATGTATCAAAAGCACCTAAAGGAAAGGTTGAGTTATGATGAAGTGCAAGGATTAGTTAAGACAATGGCTCAGTAATGTATTGATGACATACTCAAAGATATAGAGGTTGGTCACACTTAGATACATTGGAAGAAGAAGTTGTAATAGGGTTGACTAAAAAGCTTTAAATTTGATCATCAGAAGGTGTTGAGCAAGTTAGTTGAAGCTGATAAAATTCTTAATAGAAGTTGAGCAACATAAATTTTCAGTTAGTGCCGAGTGATCTTCAAGTGTAGAGTAAAAGATCACGTGCCGAGCATCAAGAAAATTTTCAGTTAGTACCGAGTGATCTTCAAGTGCCAATCATCAGGAAAAACATAGTTGATGCTGAGTAACACAGTATGTGCCAAGCACTAATTTTTCAATAGTGCCAAGCTGTTGCATTATTTCAAATGATGAAGATTCACCAAATCTGAGTCGACATAGTGATTGCATTGAATTTTGTGAACAAGTTGGAAGATAAGGATGATGATTTGTTGGCACAAAATCTTATGTAAACCATTTTTGGGTGAATTCTAAAGGATTATTCAAGAAGTTTCTAGAGGAAACATAATATGGGATAGATACAATGTATCCTACCTAATGCATGCGAATTGAAATTGTAAAATGGAAGAATCAAGTGGGAAAAGGAACTCCAAGACTTCTATTTAAGAATTCATAGACCAAGAAGCGAGGAGCTACTGATACTATTGCTAAAGAAGTATCAAATATGTGGAGTGATTGAAAGAGTGTCAAGAAGGAGAAGGAAGAGCACAGAGGCTCTGCTTGTACAAGTGGTCATGAAGAGATGATTGCAGTGGTACATTGAGTATGGGGACTCAAAAAGACAAAGCTTGAAAGAAAAGACAAGTAGTTAAGAGTTGCAGAGATAGAAGGCTAGGAAAGGATATGAGCAGAGAAGTGATCTGAAATCCACAAGATAAGTTATATGTTGTAGTCAGGTCAAGATTTTCTAATACTCTCTAGCAATTTTATTAGATCTAAAAATCCTATGGACTTAGGTTGGCCTAACAACCATTTGTAAATCCTTTAACAAGGTGGAATTCCAAGTGAATGTTCTAAAGTCCTTTTACCTGGCCCACTTCTAATAGGGTGGTTAAATCCTCTAATGAGGTCACATTTAACAGTGTGTATTGTAAGCCTTTAACAGGGCAAGCCTTTCACAAGGCATCACTTCAGAAGGGTGAGAATTGAGTAGCATGTTACTGGTGGTTTTTCCCAAATTGGGTTTCCATGTAAATCACTATGTCATGTGTTGATTTCCTATGTGTTATACTTGCATGTTGATTTATAGTAACTTGCTAATTAGACAAGTTAAAGTTTGCATGAATGAATGATTGAATGGATTTATCACACTCACTAAAAATTTTGAAAGAGACATCTGGACCTTGAATAACTTATTAACATCCCCCCACCCCCCCTCAGTTATTCTAAAGCAATTCTAACAACTTCACATTTAGTTTTCCAAGGAATGAGAAACAAAAAATGAACATGATAATAACATAGGTTACCTCAACATTCATGATTGTGGGAAAATAAGAATAAAACTGAATAATAATCAAAGAAGAGATTTTAACTCTAAGAGATTTTATCTCTCAAGTAAAATCTTTCAATAATAGAAAATTAAATTTACTAGCATCTTTTCTACCCATGTACTTTATTGAAATTCAAATGCTTATGCTATAATTGAGAACATTTGAAGGAAATATCCAACTTGACAATTTATCTTATTTGAAAAAAGGGTTCTCACTGCTATTTACTTATAGTACATGCTTGAAGAGAAAAACTTATAGCTTACGAAGAGCTATAAAGATAAAGATTTTGATTATGAGGATACATCCAAAACTGAGATGATAAATTTCACATATATATGGTAAATAAAATATCTACCAACTACTATCAATTGCACAAAGAGAAATTTTTTAATTCTTCAACTGACTACAAAATATTGAGTTGAACTCTTCATAAAAAGAACTTTTGTAAAATATATTTTTGCTTTGAATACATCTAAAATAATAGTTGAGGAAGTAAATAAAATATTGATAGAGATAATATAAATCCCATTCCGAGACATCTATAACCATGGTATCTTAAAATATTTTGAAAAGAGCATTGAAAATATATTAACTAGCTTAGATCTTCCAAATACACTCAAATTCTTAGTCATGTAATTTTATATTCTACTAGATGCCTGGAAGCCTTGAAATAGTTTTCACAATAGTATAAAAGAAAAGAAAAGGATTACATGTATATTAGATTAAAAATATTTTCCCATAGAATTTCTTTGAGTAAACATCTAGAAAATTTTAGAAAGGTCCATAATCCTCTTAAGGTATAGTTTATAGATCATGGTAATTTCAACTTAGAAAGAACATTTAATATGGTACAAGCTTGTGAGGGTTCAATTTTTACAAAAATAAGAATTTTAAACAATCAACATGATTTTGATGAATGAAAATTTAATTTTTGGTTGTCTATTAGCTTTTAAACAATGTATTGTTTTATCTATTAGCTTCACATACTATAGACTCCTATCGAGTGACAACTTGATTTGTGCTAAGGTTGAAAACTTTGATCTAGGTGGAAAGTGCAAAATTGGTGACAAAAATTTATGAAAAGAAAAAATTGACTATTATATTTATAATAGAAATCAAAATGTAAGTTATCAAATTGAACTAAAATAAACTTTGGATCCCTTCAATCTTTATCAATATTATACAAAACATTGAGCCATTCATGGCCTTTACTACAACAATAATAATGACATTAATTTCATCTTTGGTTTTTATCATTATAAGTATCTTGGTGGAATAATTTAGAATAACTGGGGGGAGTGAATTAGTGATCCAAGGTCCAAATATACAAATAAAACTTTTCATTATTCATCAAACATATATTTGCATGCATTAATTAGATCATCCTATATCTCTATAACTTTGTAGGTTACTCTCCTAGGTCAAAATAACTTTGCAGAAATGTAAACATGAAACATCACAAAATAATTCACACAATTTGACACAAGGATTTAATGTGGAAACCCAATTTGGGAAAAACCACTAGCAACATGCTACCAATTTTCACTCTTTTGAAGTGAGTCTTGTGAGGAGTCAACCATGTTAAAGGTTACAATACACAGTGTTAAATGTGACCTTGATTAAAGGATTTCAACCACCCTATTAGGAGTGAGCCTTGTTAGAGGACTTTAAAACATCCCATTAGAACGTCACCCCGTTAAAGGATTTACTCATGATTGTTAGGTCAACCTTAATCCAAAGGATATATCTAGACTAATACAATTGTTAGAAAGTAGCAGTAGGACTTGATATGATAACAAAACATCTCACTTGCATATTAAAAATCTCACATTTAGTCATCCATTCTACTTGGAACTCAATCTCTTCATCTCTAATTTCTCGTTCACCCTCCAAGCCTTCAACTCATTAAGCCTCCATGCTTAGTATGTTAATAAAACACTCTTTCCTTCAGCCACCATATGAAGCAACACCTCTAGACTTCTTGTCTTTCTTTGGTTATCACTCTGACATTTTTATTTTGGCCTTTTATCCCCTTAAATAGAGAATTTAAATATTTTTTCCACTTAATCACAATATTCCATCTTAGTTTTAGGTTAGATTCATCGAATCCTCCCTTCTTTCTATTAGGTTCCCTCTAGAAAATTCTCTTACAGTCCTCCTTAGTCTCATCTCAAAATGGTTTATCTTGAATTTTGCACCACCAGCTCATCATACCTATCTTAACATACTTTATACAATTCAAGAAATCAACTTTGTTGACTAAAATTCATCAAATCTTTGATCAAACTCTTTTTTTGTCACTCAACAATAACATGCTTTTACTCAGCAATAACAATCTTCTGATGCTTGACCAACACTAGGTTGCATGAAATGAACCAAGTCTTCCTTGCTTGGTCATTACTATTATTCCTAACACTTGAAACTTACTCACTTTTTACTAGTTCTTGGTACATACTAAGCTTCACTTTTCTTGGCACACACTAAATTTTTACTCGTCCTGAACTAAATGACTCTACTTACACTATTTGCTCAATCAGGATTGGTAGACACATTTTATTTCAAACTTTTCTTGTTGTCTTAACTTAATTATCCTTTCACTTTAGCCTTAAGTAGATAAATAATACATCATATCATCAAAGTCTTATATGATCTTAGTGCTACTTTTATACACCATATAACTTAACCTTTCTCTAGGTACTCTTGTTATCCTTTCTTTTCAAATCCTCTTCATCAATCAATCAAATGATAGCATTCATACCAAAAACTCAATTTTCTTACCAACAAGTAGAAGGTTTAACATTAGTGACAAAATAATGATTGTTCCATGATAGGTTCCAATACTTCAACAATCTTCTTTTTCAACAATCTCCTTCTTTGGCATTGATGACAAACCAATACCAACAATAATACTAAAAATAAACTTAATACCTTATATTGAAATATCTCCCTCTATCAAAACATGTCCTTCCTCTATATAGGGTAATGTGTGCTTTGCAGTCTCTCTTCCTTCTTCACTAAAATTCTCCATCTTACTAGATTCTTCCTCAGTGTTCTATTTCTATCTCTTTAACAATAATGCCAAAGAATTGTCATATTTTCATGTAGATATTGTTAATCTTAGATTGGTTTTGACATAATAGTGAATACACACCTAGTCATATTCATAAAGTGCATGTTGAAAATAAGTTGCCAAATAATGTGTACTGATCCACAGTATGTGACAAGTAGAAAATTAATGTTGAGTCATTCTAGTGTCAAGCAAGTTAGTATATGCCACGTGATTTAAATGCTAAGTGAACAATCAATTCTGAGTCATTTAGATACCAAGTTACAACATTGAAAATATAGTGGATACTGAGCATTAGAGACTTCAAGTTCTGAGTAAACAATTTTGGACATAGTTGTTTGTAATGACACAAACTCCTATGCAATTAATTTTTGAGCTAACTTAACAATTGTTTTGAGATTATAGATGATAAGAATGAATCTATATTAAGAATCCCTATGTAATACATGCAACCAATCATATTGAGAAATTTTCTAAGCAACAAAATGGGTGAAGCACAATCATTTATTCTTACCTTACCCTAAGTCACCTAGGTCTTCTTAAGGAGAACAAACTCTAAAGATGCAAAATGAGTGAAGAGAGAAGTTTACATGCACAGATAGAGAATTTATGGTGACTAAGGAGTTTTGAATTGAGATATGAGTTGAAAAATTAGTTAGAGAGAATAGAGGAAAGAAGAGGAGAGGATAGAAGTGATACATTTGATTAGAGAATATCAAGTACACACCAGTAAAGAGAAGATATGATATCTAGCACACTAGTGCTAATCGAAGGATCAAGGCTAAGACATTCTAATAGGTGAATCATTAAAATCTCTTAATCAAGTAGTCCTAATAGGATTTTGTAAATCCTTTAATAGGGTGCTTAATTCATTGTAGGTTGAAGTCCTTTAACTAGGAACACTTCTGACAGGGTGTTAAAATCTTTTAACAAGGTAAGATCTAATAATCATTGTAAGCCTTTAATAGGGTAGACCTTTCATAGGGTAGATCATAGTTTATGATCAAACATTGTAACCTTCATTGGATACACTTTACAACTATAGTAGTGAAGATTTATGGGTATCATCCCCACCCCAATTTTATCTTTTCATTGGAGGGTTTCTAGCTAACCAAATATCGTGTGTCATATATGTGTTGAATATTATTTTCCTTCATGCTATGGATGAATATGTTTAGCTAGCTATTTTAGTTTACATGCAAATTGTGAGATGGATGTGTGGTGAATGTTTTAATGGATAAAGTTTTGAAGTGTTGATTCACCCCCACTCTTAGAGTTTACTTCCCCTATTTTATTTCCCATAGATATCTGTAATTCAAGTTCTCCCTCTATCACCTTGCTTGTGACTATAGATATTCTATTTCAACTCCTTTTTTACTTTAAGCAGTTCCTAAAGTAAGATCCACTACATCAAGTTGTAAAGTATGTCATTCAACTCAGTTGATGTAGGGTACCACTCTGCTCCTTTAAGCATCTTAAGATAGGGGTATCACCTCTAGCTTACCTCTTAGATATTCACATGCATCCTTAGGTAAAGCCTTTGTGAATATATCAGCTAGTAAAATTCCTTTACCTCCTTAAGTCTTCAAGTATAGATTTCTTTTGTCACCGGCCTTCTTAAAACCAATCTTCAAAAGATAATTATGTAGTAAACAATACCATACTCTAGAAGCTTTCTTTAAACCATATAAAGATTTTTGCAATCTGCATACCATGTTCTTATTGTTTGGATCCTTCAAGATATTCAATGTAAATCTCCTATTCCATTATACCATTTAGAAATGTTGACTTAACATCCATTTGATAAACTTTGAATCCTTTGTAATTAGAGTAAGAAAGTAGAGTTCTTACTCCTTCCAATCTTGCAACAAGGGAAAATGTCTTTCCATAGTCAATTCCCTCTTCTTGTGCATATCCTTTTCAAACCAATCTTGCCTTATTCCTCATCACTTCACCATTGTTATCCAATTTGTTTTTTTGTACCCATTTTTTTCTGATAACATTCTTGTCCTCTAGTCTAGGTACTAATGTCCAACTTTTGTTATTCTCAGTCGAATCAATTTCTTCATTCATGGCTTGAATCCAGTCTTCATTCTATAGGGCATCCTTTACTGATTTAGGTTCATGTATACTTGTCAAACATATGTTATTTCTCAATCTATTCCTTCTCGTTGGTCCATCTTTTTTCCTACAATCCTTTGTTTAATAGGATGATGTATTCTAACATATTTTGATAGTCTTGGCTCTATTCTTTTTTCTTCAACAATATGTCTTCATGAAGTTCAATCTTAGGTTCATTGTGTACCTCTCTATTAGATAAATCAATATTCCTCTTTTGTAATCTAATCTCAACATCAGATAGTAACTCAACTTCTAAATCCAACTTGACATCCATTGGATGTGACTTGGTAGTCATTGATTCTTGTTGATTAGTATCTTAGATTTAAGAACTATCAACATTAGTAGACATGCCTTCATAGTATTACACAAAGGTTTTGTGATCTCTAGGTTCCTCCTTTTGTTCATCTTCATGTATTTTTGTATATTCAACAACTTTTACATTGGCACTTTACATAACTTTGTTAGTGTTATTATTTGAAAACTTATAGGCTTTACTTCTTGTGAAATATCCTAGAAATATGCCTTGTTCAATTTTAGCATCAAGTTTACCTTTTCTATTGTCCTTTAGAATATGACACTTGCTTCCAAATACCTTAAAATCTTTGACATTGGGTGAGTGCCTATACCATAATTTAAAAGGTGTGATACTTGTACCTTTCTTCACTTGTACTAGTTCATGGTATAGACAGATGTACTAACATCTTCTCTCTAATATTTCTATTGGAGTTCTTTCTTGCAAAGAACATATCAGGTAAATACAAGCCTGATACCAAGAAACAAAGACCAAAGACAAGCCTAAGGATGAGCTAAATCCTATATTTAGCTAAGTTAAATCTCAGTTTTGGACCAATTAATAGATCAATAAGACTCACCTCACTTTAGGCTCTGCTAAGCCAAGGTGGGCAAACCCAAGGGATATATCTCGTCAACCTGATGCTTTCTTTGTACTAAAATATCCTCTATAGTAGAAAAGGTCAATATTCTTCTATAATTTGCTGGTAGACCTCCTAATTACAGTAGCCAATTATAACCAAGGAAAGTGACCACAAACAAGTTGTGACCCACAGTTCTAATTCTTCAAAACATAAAAGGTAAGAATGATATTGTTTTCTGTCTAAATTTCCTATAGTAATATGAATGTTCTAATATGCCTTCAAATCTCAGGATGGGCTAGTGTCTCATCTGTTGGGCTATAGAGTCAATAATTAGCAATTTAGACCCCTTTTAGTCAACTTGTGATTAAGAGAGTCAACATTAAACTCTTAGTCTCATTCTGATTCTTATCTTTCTCATAAACCCTAAACCTTTGTCAAATATAGAAAGAAATTACCCGATTCTTTAAATCAGTAGCAATCAGTAAGAGACATACAACCATTTAAATTGCATTTAACTGAAAAGATAATTTATCTACTCAGTCTGAAGGCTATGGATATATGAAAAAGAGATGAAACTTCAAAGATAATGACAATTGAGGATAAATCATCCTATTTAATTTCAATATTGCTGATAAAACTCAAAATATAACACATAAAGAGAAAATCACTTTTTTAGAATGTATTCCCTTTTGTATTCACATATGACATATCCCAGAAATGATTCAAATCACTACACAACACTTTGCATGGACTGCAAAATAATAATATGACTTATCAAAAAATGTACACATAATCGACCTTTACTTCTCATCTTGGGAATCCATAAATATGATTGCAACAAGCTACAGATGAAAGGAGGACACATGTCAAAATGTTAATGGAAAACAAAAAAAAACTCTTGGAAAGTGAACATAATAAATACATAAGATCAGTCTTCCAAAATATCGATCAAAAAGTAAGTAGCTAAGAAAGTAGAAAAACATTAATGTTTAAGCCTTGATCTTTTGTTTCCTCTGTAATTTGCTACAAATACATAAAATATCCTAGCTACTTCTAGTCAATAGGGCCTTTATTTCACCCACTGCTTCCCAGACATAAATTTATCTCTTGGTGAGCTAGTCAGTGTCCTTTACCCCTTGTAAGTCTTGAGTGGCCTTGGTCGACATGGCATCCATGATCACCTTAGACTCAACAATAAATTTGTCTAAATTTATCTCTTCCCTGAAGAGAGAATCAATTAAAGAGTGGAAATGGGAGTTAGAAGTATCTTCAAAGATTGCTGATGTAGTCTCCTTGGTCAAAATGTCATCGAAAGAGTTTGATCACTCCTGCCAATCCCTTACTATATTAGTAGTATCCATAATTGATGGTATACAAGGTTCTATTCCATCTGACAATGTCCTCAGCTTGCCTTGTATTACTTGCAACTTACCATGAAAGAAGCCACTTAATTCTTTCACCATTTCTAGGCTCTCCTTGACTGTGAAAATTTTGTCTAGTAAGTCAGGCTTTTTTGCCATCAACATGATCAATCTATCCAAAAATTGCATGTAGGGTCCCCAAAGGTTGAAAGTAGGAGTTAACCATAAAAGTGCCTCATTGTAGACTTGCTCAGCACTTTGCAAAGACACAAAAGAGCTATGACCCTGTTGTGATAGGTTCTTCAAAGTATCAACCCTATGGCTCATCATTTCTCTAAGGATCCAAATTCTCACATCTCCTCCCTATTGAACTGACTGAGTATCAGTGCTCATTCTCCTTGGCTATGAGGATTCATCATCCTCTATGTCCTTAGTCTACACTAGAGCCTCAGCAGTATCTTTAGCTGGAAATGAAGTCCCCTATCCTTCTTCTCCCTGAATTGGAGCCTTCCTTTGTTTTGCATGTGTTAACTGCTCTTTGAGGGATGCAATTTCATCCTCTAGTGCCTAGAACTTAGCTTCAAGTTCAGCAATTCTTTCCTTGTATACATGACTACTTCTGAGCTCATTTTCATAGAGCTTTCTAACATCAATGTAGTCATGTATGGCTTGGGAAAATTTACCCTCCATTTCCTCTACCTTGGCCTCATTCATAAAGGAGAAATGCTTCAATGCCTTGGAGAGGTGCCCTGTAGAGTCCAAATTATCATGTTGCCTTGCTCTATGCTCTACACATCCATCAATTTTGGTTTGTTTGAAGTAGGGGCCATGCTCTAGATTGCCAAGGACTTGGTGTCAATGTTAAAACCAGTTCCCCTCTTCAAGACACCATCACCAATTGCCTCATAGGAGATGGCATTCTCATATCTTCTGATTTGATCAAGCATAAATGCTTGCTCCAAATCCCAACTAGGTACTAACAATATGCCACTCCTATGGACAAGATCCTTGGCCTCCTCTAAAGTCATTACCTCACTTTTAGGGTCATAGGCCTTTAGTTTCTCAATCAATTCCATCCTCTACTCATCTGATTCATCAGGTTTCATCTAGAGGACAAGTTCATTCTATTTTATTTTATATAAAAAACTTTTAAATTCATTGGATTTGATGAATTCATCATCCTCCAAGAATTTTTGATCTTGGATGATCCTATCATCCAATCTTGTTGTTGCCAGTTCCAGATCTATCAAACTATTTTTTGCTGCATCAACCCTAGTCTAGAGATAGTTTTGCCTCATGTTAGCAAAATACTAACTATTTCCTAGAAAAAATTGCAAGGTTCTCTATCCAGCCTAAGGAGTGATCTATACAATCTTCTTTCTTTTATGCCCCTTTGCCATCCAAGATGATTGGGGTGGATCCTTTTCTTCAATCTCAAGGGCTACATCCAGCTCAGGGCTATCTGGGCATACTCTTTCCTCCTCTCCAATTGAACCCTCTGGCATCTTAGCCATCATTTCAACATGATCCATGACCATCTTCCTGATTCTATGGGGGTAAGGGACATCCATATAAAAACCTAGGAATTGAGGATCAATTCTTTTCAATTCCTTTTCTACCCTGACTACATCTTCTACTTTTGCAAGTTTATCAATTGCCTCCCCTTCTGCTACTATGTTTGGAATGATGTCCTCAAGGGGTAACTCTTTGGAATTAGGAAACACATAGTTTCTCATTTCTTTCAAAGTGGCCCTCATCCATCCTTTAGAGTCATACATCCTATAGGGGCCAGTGCACAAATTGTAATGGTGTAAAAAGGCATGAACAGGTTCTAGGGCCTCTTTGCCAATAGTGAAGCTGCCAATTTAAAGCATCTAAATAAAAAGGTTCCCCTATGTACCTTAGGGCCTAAGTATTCCCTATTTACCATGAATAATTGCCAAATAAATTCAATGATTCCTAATCTAGGAGGGATGAACTTTGGTAAAATGTGGGGTGGCTGGGGACAACCATAGACTCTCATCAAAGAAAAAGTAGGAAACAAGAAAATATCTCCCCAATTATGATCTAGATTTTTTCCTTCAAGTAGCAGGGATGGTCTCAGGAGATATTTCATAACTTCAGGGGCCCTAAAGTACCTTGGGTCTAACATTTTCATTATGACAACACTAAAATTATTAAAGAATGAAATAGAGTCAAAAAAATGGTAAGAGCTGTCCCATACCCATGTCCATAGCTAAACTGGCAAGGCTCCATTTAGATCAGAGGTTTGATCAATAAAATCAAGGCTGATGTATCCCACATTCATGTAGAGAATCAAATGCATCAGAAGAGATTAATATGGGAAAGTGAATTCCCTCGTTTCTCCAAACCTTGCCCTAGTAATGATCTCCTTCATTATATCTAGTATATGACTAACATAGTCATATTCACAAGCATGATAGGCATCTTGTATATCTCTAGCAATTATGTATTCAGCCCCCCAAACTTCATCTGACCCATCTTTGCGTACAACTTTATGGACACCATATATGGTTTTGACAAAATAATTTTTAAATTTTTCCATGGGCATCATTTTTTGTATCTTCTTTGGGAAATCACCGACCCTTTTTAACTCTCTAGGAATATGCTGTAGCAATGAATTTCCAGTGAAAGCATTGGCATTTGTCTCAAATTTTAGTTGTAAATCCTTCAAATCTAAGGGTTGGCCCATTGCTCCAGTTAACCCAAATGCCTCAATGAAAGATTCTCTATCCAAGGTGCATAGAATAGTACCATCCTTCCTATGAAAAGACTTGATGGCAAGATTGTAACATTGAAACAAGGCTTTCATCAAGTCCACATCTATGAAAATTTTAGGGAAAATCAATTTGGCTAGGTTCTTCTTCCAGGGATTACAAATAGGAACCTTCTTTTCCCTATTGTAGTAGAAATAGTAGAAGAGCTCATAACCATTGGTATCGGGGCACTCAACATCTTTGCAATTAGCATATGAGTCAAAGAAAACATGATCATTAGCAGAGTTTTCATTTGTTGATCATGGGAACAATTTTATCCATTCCTCCAGAAATTGGCTAGGTTTCTTTTGTCTAGTTTTACCTCCCTTTGAGGTTGATGTTTCTAATACTACCATTTTTGATGCTAGAATCTCTTCTACTTCCTGGTCTAACATTTTTGTATTCACAACTAAAAATCTGTAATTGTAACTAAGCCTTGGAAAAAACAATGCAACTCTCATGGACAACATAGGATGAACTTCAAAATCTAATTTGTGAACAATGAATCAGTGACAATGGGGATTAGAAAATCATATACGTTGACAGGCTTAGCCAAAAATTTAAAATGCATTGATTTCAGCATGCTTGAGAATGATCTTAGTTGATTCTGCCAACTTTAGGAAGATCTGTTATTAAATTCCATCTATGCACTTTTCGTACTGCATTGAAAATTGATTGGTTGAGAAGCTCATACCTCTTTTCTCGTCATTATGTTTACTATAGAGATCAGATTCTATGATATTATAACAAGGTGACTGAAAAGACCCTTCGTAATATCACAACATTGTATTAATAGTTCTTTGATCCCATGATATCCCTTTAAAACTTATATCGGGCAATGAGAAAAGTGATAAAAGCCTCTTACGATCCTACAACAACCCTTGTTGTTGCAATATCAATAGCTTACCCATTCTATTTTATGATCCCATGGAAAATGGTTTTGGGGCATCGTAAGTCATCTTCATATGTCCTACAATCACATGATCATAGTTGAGCTTACCGCCTCGTAGCATCGCAACCCTGCACGTTTCCTTTTATGATGCTATGGTTAGGCCAAAATCATCACATCATTATATCACTGGTTTACACTTTCTTCAATGTGATCTTATGACAAACCCTTATCATAATATCGAAAAACCTTACCTCAAAGCCTTGAGATCTCACGATGAAAGAGCTATCGTAAAATTAGAGACCACGATCCTTCAGACATCTCATAACTCTTTGGTCCCACAAAATGTTGACTATGAAGACACCTGGTACATGAATCCTAGCTCTATTTAATGGGAAACTGAAATTTGTCATAACAAGAGGTGACATGCTTACCTTTATGACTTTGCGATCCTATGACAACAGGGTGTCACAACATCTCACCATGCATCTACCCTTCATATGATCATACGAAAAACCTTATTTTCACAGCATCATAGCTATTTAAAAGCACATCCTCTGATTATGTGATAAGCATCTGAAGATCGTCAGGACCCATCCTCATGTTTTATGATTTGACGATAAAGACTTTATCATAGGGTCGTGACTACCCTTATCTTCAGCCTTTGATGCTATGAACAAATGTTGATCGTGACATCGAAAAGGATCCCTTTATGAACAAAACACAACACGACCTGATCTTATTACACAAAGGACATTGCAAGATCGAGAAATAAAAGAAACATACCTACGATAGCACGATACATCTATTGTGAGATCGCAAAAGGCCATCACACTTGCCCATGATACTGCACCAACCCTTATATCATAAGATTGTAAAGAAAAGGCATCATTAGGAAAATGAGAGCGTACTCATTTACATGGCCTAGGGTTAGGGTAAAAGGTGAATGTAGAATACACTAGGGTATAATAAAATTTTGAAAATATGATCACAACCCTTGTCAAATTTTTTTTAAAAAATTTCACCATAGAGAGAAGAAAGTTGCCTAATCACAAAAAGGAGCTAACAATTTCAAAGTAACATTCTTCTCCATCATCAGTGTCCTTGTACAATCCATCACAGATCTAATTCTCCTTTTAGCTATCCCATTTTTTGGAGGGGTCCTTGGTGCAGAAGTTTGTCTCTTTATTCCTCCATCATTATAGAAATAATTGAATTCATTTGATGTTCACTCTCCACCTCTCTCAAATCTCAAACACTTTAAAATTTTAGCAATTTCCTTTTCAACTCTTCCTAGATACCACTTAAAGATTTGAAAAGTATCAAAATTTTCTCTGAAAAACATTACTGTCACCATTGTAGAATAATCATCGATAAAGAGAATGAAATACTTGCCACCTTTGTAAATTTGCATGTAATTGGTCCACATAAATTAGCATGAACTAATTCAAAGATTTCATTTGAAGTATGAGTCTTACTCTTAAAAATAGACTTTGCTATCTTTCCTAACTAACATTATTTACAAATCACATTATTAGGTTCCTTCAATTTTGCTAAACCTTTAACTCTCTTCATCTTATTGATATTGATTAAGTTGTCAAAATTTACATGGCATAACCTTTTTGTGCCATAACCACAGATCATCAAATTATACAACAAGACAAGTAGCTTCATTCATGTCAAGATAAAATAGATTACCTCTAGTGTGATCACCACTTCCAATGAGTTCACCATCAACATCATAGATCTCAACCTTCTTGTTTACAAACTCCACTTTACATCCTGAACTATTCAATTGTGACACAATCAATATATTATAGTTAAGTCTTTCCACATAGTAGGCACTGTCACACATGATCTTGTCAGTCAATCTTATTGATCCTTTACCTTTTAGTAGATAGGGTTCATATTTACAAAATCTAACACAAATTCAATTATAATGCTCAAGAGTATTGAACTTACTTTTATCTCTAGTCATGTGATGGGAAAATCCACTGCCAATGATCCATCTGTCACTTTTGTTCAGATAAGATATTAATGTAGTTGCCTCATCTTCATTAGAATCATCTTCATAGAAACATACACAACTTCATCATCATGATCATCTAATTCATCATTGGATTCTTCTTTAGAAATGTAGCATGCCTTCTTTCCTTTGTCTTTATAGTTTTTTCTACTCTCATCTCTTTTACCTCTATATTTGTCTCCATTGTTGTTATTTGATTTCTGTAGACATCTTGCTACAATATGGCCAACTTTATTATAGTTAAAACGTATGATGGGTAAATTACCTTTGTATTTTCCTTTGCCTCTATGAAATCTCCTAGCCAACAATGCTTCAAGTTCTTCTAGATCTTCATCCTCTGTATCACTATCACTAGCAACATCTTTTACCTTTTTCTTTCTATTATCTTTAGGTTCTTTTAGTGTTAGTTTATCTTTGAAAGAAGATTCAACTTTCTCAGTTTTGAAATTATCAAAATTTAAAAGTTCAAAAGTAATGGGTCTACTAACTGTTAGGAATAAGGTGTCTCAACCTTGTATAATTCCTGTTCTTATTATTTTTTTTGTAAAATGTATTTCTTGCAAATAATGTTGATGTGTTGACATCTTGAATTGTGTGTAAGGAGATCATGACTAAAATGGTTATGATGAATTCCTATGACACGTAAGAGCTATGTTAGGAAGATTCAATGACAGGTGAAGACATGTGGAAACTAAGATATTTGAGTACTGTACACTCTACCCCAATAGTGGGGTTTGGGGAAAAAAAAATTTGGGGTTCCTATTTTCTCAGAGAATGGTAAAACCCTAATATGGTTTACCTTTTGGGAGTAGCCCTAAAGTGAAGCGCATGTTATAAGTGTTTTTAGGGTTGCGAAGAGATGCAATGTGAAAAAGGTGTATTGTTGGTACTACGAGTAGCTACTGGAGTCTTTTGTTGTTGATGTTGAACTTTCATTACAAGTGTATTGTAACCTCGTGTTGAAGATAATACATTGTGCAAGTTCTGAAGGGGTGGGGTTGTTTTATCGAAAGGTTTTTCCCCACCAAAAAATCCTTGTGTTATGTGTTCCTTTCTCTATCTATTTTCTATATGCATGGTTGGCTGCAATATTGTTGTTTACATGATATTGAATCTGTAAGTGAAGAAGATTTTAATAGTATTTGCATCATACTTTCCTTATGAGATTAGTGTAGGAAGCTATTTCCGCACTTGAGTTTCCTTACAAGTGGTATCAGAGCTTGATCAACTTTTGATCCTAGTTGTTGGGTAGGGTTTTTTGAGCTAATCTCAAGTTGAGTGGGAGTCTTGTTCAGAGCATCCTAAATTTTATTTGCAGATTGAGATGGTGATTTCATCATATGGAAGAATGGAGGTGGAGAAATTTAATGGCACTAATTTTGAGTTGTGGAAACTCAAAATGGAAGACATGTTGGAAGATCATGACCTATGGGAAGTGACAACAAGTGCTACAAGACCAGCAACTATAGCTCAAGCATATTGGGATATCAAAGACCATAAAGCTAAGGGTCTCATAAGGCTCTGTTTAACCGATGCAGTCCTTCTAAATGTTCTAGATGAGAAAACTGCATATAGTTTGTGCGAGAGACTTGGGGCTGTGTATCAAGCCAAATCTTTGGTGAACAAGTTGTTCCTGAGGAAGAAGTTGTATTCTCTATGAATGGAGGAAGGTGGATCCTTAACGGATCATTTAAATGCATTTAATTTGCTGGTTGCACAATTGACATCAGCTGGTGTCAAGTTAGAGGAGGAGGATTGTTGCTACACAATTTTGTGTTCTTTACCAGATTCATGGGACCATCTTGTGATGGCTCTCGGAAGCACATTAGTCACTTTCAAAATGGATGATGTGGTGTCTTCGCTACTATTAGAAGAGATGCAGAGAAAGGCTTCCATTTTAGAAAAAGAAGCCCTTGCTATTCGTGGGAGATCTATGGAAAGAGAAAAGAAAAATGACAATAATTCTGACAATAAGGGTAGATCCAAATCCTGTGGGAAGTCAAAGACTTCCAATAAGTCCAAGGAAAAATGTTGGAACTGTGATAAGACTGGGCACTTTTGTAAAGACTGTAAAGAGCCTAAGAAGAAGAAGAAAGCCTTAGATTTTGGTTCTGAAAAATCTCAAGAAGATGGTGATGCATTCATCATAGCTTTGGCAACCCATGCATCTGATGATGTGTGGTTGGTTGAATTGGGTGCATCTTTTCACATGACCTCTCATCGACACTGGTTCTCAAGATATGAAGAGTTCGATGGTGGAAAGGTTTACTTGGGTGATGATTCTCACCTAAAGATAGTTGGACTCGGAAGGGTCACTATCAAATTTCCTGATGGACAAGTAAAGGGAATCAATGGAGTTATGCACATTCCAAGTTTGGCACAAAATCTATTATCTGTAAGTATGCTGAATGATGTAGGTGTGCAAGTTATTTTTTCTAAAGATGGATGTAAGATGATGAGAGGAGCTATGGTGCTTGCTAAGGGTACTAGGAGAGGTACTTTGTTTCAGCTTGATGCACACATTTCTCAGTGTAATAGTTCTTCTATTTCAAAGAAGAGAGTAGCTATCACTTCATCCCCACCATCTAAATGAGTAGTAAAGAAGATTATGGTTAGTGATTCTAATGGTAGTGCAACAAGTGTACCTAAGGGTGCAAACACTTTGGAAGGAAAGCTTCTTGCAAAAAAGACAATGTTGTGGCATTTGAGATTTGGTCACATTGGTGAGAAGGGTCTTAGAACCCTGAAAAATAAAAATCTCGTTGAGGGGTTAAATGATTGCAATCTTGAGTTTGACTTCTGTGAACACTATGTATATGGTAAACAAATTCGTGTTCAGTTTTACTCTAGTTCTCACAAATATTTTGATGTTTTGGATTTTATTCATTCTGATGTATTTGGTTCTGTAAAAGTTCCTTCAATCTCCAAGTCTGTATTTTTTGTATCTTTCATAGATGATTATAGTAGAAGGACATGAATTTATTTCCTTAAAATTAAGACACAAGTCTTTAGTCGATTCAAGGAATTTAAAGCCCTTGTAGAGAATCAGACTAGTAAGAAGATTAAGTGTGTGAGAACTGACAATGGTGGTGAGTTTTGCTCAATAGATTTTGAATAGTTCTGTAAAGAACAAGGTATCAAGAGGCATAATACAACTCCGTATACCCCACAACAAAATGGAGTTGCAGAGAGAATGAACAGGGCACTGATGGAGAAGGCTAGGAGTATGCTTAGTGGAGCTGGTTTAGAACAAAGGTTTTGGGCCAAAGCTATGGCCACTGCTTGTTATTTGGTTAACAGATCTCCTACATCAGCCCTTTTTGGTAAGACACCCATGGAGGTGTGGTCTAGTAAGAAGCCTTCAATTAGACATCTTTTTGTTTTTGGCTGTGAAGCTTATGCACATGTTCTAATGGAGAAAAGATCTAAGTTGGAAAACAAAGCTGTTAAATGTATTTTCATTGGGTACAGTGCTGGTGTGAAAGGATACAAGCTTTGGGATGATGTGACTAGTAAGGTGTTGTATAGCAGAAATGTTATTTTTAGA
Source organism: Cupressus sempervirens (assembly GCA_028749045.1). Classification (NCBI taxonomy): domain Eukaryota; kingdom Viridiplantae; phylum Streptophyta; class Pinopsida; order Cupressales; family Cupressaceae; genus Cupressus; species Cupressus sempervirens. The sequence goes on from CM053793.1 coordinate 236,184,537, forward strand.
GAGCTAACATCTTCTCCTATTGTGCTACAACTAGATGAAAAAGAAAAGGAAAAAGATGTTCAGTTGCCTCCTACCCCTGAGAAGACTGAACAGAGAGACCATGTTGGGTCTAATGATGAGGAGAGCTCTTGCAGCTCTGATAGTTCAGAAGAAGAGGAAGAACAACGTCAACCTCATCCCTTGAGGAGATCTACGAGAGAAAGAAAGCAATTAGAAAGGTTTTGCTTTTGCTTTGATTACTAACACTGATGAGCCTAGATCTAAGAAAGAGGCTTTGGGAATGGAAGATGTAGGTTCTTGGATTGAGGCTATGGATGATGAGATGGCTTCATCAGAGAAAAAAAAAACATGGGACCTTATACCTTTTCCTAAAGGGAGAAAATTTGTTGGCTATAAATGGGTGTTCAAGAAGAAATTCTGTGCAGATGGTAGTGTTGAAAGTTACAAAGCTAGATTGGTTGCAAAGGGGTATTCATAGGTAGATGAAATAGATTATGGTGAAATATTCTCTCCTGTTACAAAGTTGACATCCATTAGATTTCTGTTATCTCTTGCTGCATCATATGATTTAGAGATAGAATAGATGGATGTGAAGACAGTTTTCCTTCATGGTGGTTTGGAGGAAGAGATTTATATGTCACAGCCTAAGCACTACATTGTTAAAGGTAAAGAATCCTTAGTTTGTAGATTAAAGAAATCTCTATATGGTTTGAAGCAATCTCCTAGGATGTGGTACCTTAAGTTTGATACCTTTGTGTTGTCAATTGGATTTGTAAGATTGAAATTAGATCATTGTGTTTATTTTAGAGTTGAAAATGATCGTCTTCTTATTGTTGCATTATATGTTGATGATATGTTGCTATTTGGGAAGGGTAAGGGTATGATTTTTGATTTTAAATCTCAGTTGTCAGCACAGTTTGAGATGAAATATCTTGGGGCAGCTAGGTACATCTTGGGTATGGAAATCAATAGAGACAGGTCTAATAGAAAACTTTGGTTGAGTCAGAGTAAGTATGTGAAGTCTGTGTTGGACAGGTTCAGCATAGCAGATTGTAGACCACAATGTGTTCCTATTCCTGTGGGAACAAAGTTATCTGTAGATGACTGTCCAAAATCTCCTAGTGAGGTGGAGGACATGAGTAGAGTACCTTATGCTAGTGCAGTTGGTAGTCTTATGTATGCTATGGTCTATACTAGACTAGACATTGCCCAAGCAGTAGGAGTCTTGAGTCAATTTATGGCTAATCCTGGATGAATACATTGGGATGCAGTTAAGCAAGTATTCAGATATTTGAGGGGTACATCAGATTACTCCATATGTTATCATGGTAACTCTTCTGGATCTTTGCATTCAGTTTGTATTCATGGGTTTGTGGATTCAGATTGGGCAGGTGATATTGACCGTAGGAGATCCACCAGTGCTTATGTGTTCACTATGTTTGGTGGTGCCATCGGTTGGATGAGCAAGCAACAACCTATGGTTGCTTTGTCCACTACAGAAGTTGGGTACATGGCTGCTACTCATGCTTGTAAGGAAGCCATTTGGCTTAAGAGATTGTGTTCTGATGTTGGTGTTGATGTAGAACAAATTACTATTTGGTGTGACAGTCAGAGTGCTATTTTCCTTGCAAAGAATCCAAATTTCCATGCCAGAACGAAGCATATTGATGTACAGTATCACTTTGTGAGAGATATGGTGGAAGATGGAAAGGTAAATTTGGAAAAGGTAGATACTATGAAGAATGTTGCAGATGCATTAATGAAACCAGTAGGCACTGAGAAGTTTAGATGGTGTTCGGAGTCTATGGGCCTTTTGGCCTATAGCGGTTAGTTCTTGCTATGTTCCTGTTGCTCTCACAAGGTGTTTGACAAGTGGGAGAATGTTAGGAATAAGGTGTCTCAACCTTGTATAATTCCTATTCTTATTATTTGTTTTGTAAAATGTATTTCTTGCAAATAATGTTGATGTGTCGACATATTGAATTGTGTGTAAGGAGATCATGACTAAAACAGTTATGATGGATTCCTATGACACGTAAGAGCCATGTTAGGAAGATTCAATGATAGGTTAAGACATGTGGCAACTAAGATATTTGAGTACTGTACACTCTACCCCAATAATGGGGTTTGGGGCATCACCCCAAAATTTTTTTTGGGGTTCCTATTTTCTTGGAAAATGGTAAAACCCTAATACGGTTTACCTTTTGGGAGTAGCCCTAAAGTGAAGTGCATGTTATAAGCATTTTTAGGGTTGCAAAGAGATGCGACGTGAAAAAGGTGTATTGTTGGTACTATGAGTAGCTATTGGATTCTTCTGTTGTTGATGTTGAACTTGCATTGCAAGTGTATTGTAACCTCATGTTGAAGATAATACATTGTGCAGGTTCTAAAAGCATGGGGTTGTTTTACCAAAAGGTTTTTCCCCACCGACAAATCCTTGTGTTATGTGTTCCTTTCTCTGTCTATTTTCTATATGCATAGTTGGCTGCAATATTGTTGTTTACATGATATTGAATCTGTAAGTGAAGAAGATTTTAATAGGATTTGCATCATACTTTCCTTATGAGATTAGTGTAGGAAGTTGTTTCCACACCTAAGTTTCCTTACACTAACTAGTCCTTCAAGGGTCACATGAGTATATCTCAATTCTTGTATAGTAGAGACTCTAATAACATAGATAGGAAGTAGGGTTCTCAACAATTTTCTAATCATATTCTCATCTTCAATCTTTCCATTTGATCTTTTAATTATATCAACACCATCTTTGACTCTTGCACAATATTGGACAATAGTCTTAACTTCTTGCATTCTCATATGATCAAATTTTCCTCTTATACTTTTCGATTTAGCTCTCAACACATTCTTATCTCCTCCATAGATCTTCTTTAGGGTATCCCACATTTGTTTATCACAAGTACATTCTTTGATGTCATCAAACTCTAAATAGCTTAGGGTAGATGCAAGCTATAACATTGCCTGATTGTCTTCTTTCTTCTCTTACAATTGTTGTGTAGTAAGGGTTCCAGTTACTTCTACATATTTAGTGGTTACAGTTGTAATTGCAAAATCTCCAAGTCCTCCTAGATGCAACTTCATCAAAATTTTCCATGTCATAAAGTTATCCTTGTTTATCTTGGGTACCTCCTTTCTATACATCTTGACCTTTAGCTTCTAATACCTTCAAAATTTTTATTCACAAGCACCAATAGCTCTAATACCAATTATTGGAATAATTTAGAATAAATGAGGGGTGGTTGAATTAGTTATCCAAGGTCCAAATGTACAAATAAAACTTTTTAGTACTCATCAAACATATATTTGCATGCATTGGTTAGATCATCCAATATCTCTATAACTTTGTAGGTCATTGTCCTAGGTCAAAACTACTTTGAAAAAATGTTAACATGAAACATCAAAAAATCATTTACACAATTTGACACAAGGATTTAATGTGGAAACCCAATTTGGGAAAAATCACCAGTAATATGCTACCAATTTTCACTCTTCTGAAGTGAGTCTTGTGAGGAGTCAACCCTGTTAAAGGTTACAATGCACACTATTAAATGTGACCTTGATTAAAGGATTTCAATCACCCTATTAGGTGTGAGCCTTATTAGAGGACTTTAAAAATCCCATTAGAATTTCATTGGTTAAAGGATTTACTCATGACTATCAGGTCAACCTTAATCGAAAGGATTTATCCAAACTGATACAATTATTAGAAAGTAGTAGTAGGACTTGATCTGATAAAAAAACAACTCACTTGAAGATTATAGATCTCACATTTAGTCATCAATTCTAGTTGGTATTCAATCTCTTCATCTTTGATTACTTTTTTTTACCTTTCAAGCCTTCACCTCCTTAAGCCTTCATGCTTAGTATGACAATAGAAAACTCTTTCCTTTGGTCACTATATGAAGCAACACCTCCAAACTTCTTGCCTTTCTCTGGTTCACACTCTGACATTTTTCTTCTGGCTGTATATCCCTTTAAATAGAGAATTTCAATGTTTTTCTTCTTAACCACAATCATCCATCTTAAGGTTAGGTTAGATTCATCTAACTCTCCCTTCTTTCTATTAGGTTCCCCCTATAAACTTCTCTGACAATCTTACTTAGATTTGTCTCATAATCGTTTATCTTCAATTCTGTGCCACCAGTTCATCATACATATCTTCAACATTATTCACACAATTTAAGAAATCAAATTCGTCAACTCAGATTCATCAATTTTTTTATCAAAGACTTTTTGTTGTCACTCATCAATAACATGCTATTTCTTGACAATAATAGTCTTATGATGCTTGACCAACACTAGGTTGTATGACATGAACTAAGTCTTCCTTTCTCAATCATTACTATTATTCCTGATGCTCAACACCTACTAACTTTTTTCTGGTGCTCGACACATACCAAACTTCACTTTTGTTGGAACATACTAAATTTTTTCTTAGCCTAAACTATATGACTTGGCTTACACAGTTTGCTTAGTCAGGCTTTGTAGACACATTTTTTTGTGAACTCTTCTTGTATTAGCTTAAGAATCCCTTCACTTTAGCCTTAAGTAGATAAACAATGCATCATATCATCAACGTCGTATATGATCTTAGTGCTCCTTTTATACACCATATAACTCAACCTTTCTGTAGGTACTCTTGTTATCCTTTCTTTTGAAATCCTCTTCATCAATCAATCAAATGATGGAATTTAGAGCAAACAAGAAATTATCTTACCAGCAAGTAGTAGGTTTGACATCAATGAAAAAATAATGATTGTTCCATGATAGGTTCCAATACTTCCACAATGTACTTTTTCAACATTTCCAACATATAGCTATATAAAGTTTGACGGATATAGCTACACATAAACAAGCCTTTTCTAATAATAGTAACAATATTGGAAAAAAATCTTTAATTATCAAAACAAAGACTTCTCATGATAAAAAATTTATGATTCAAACCTTATGTTTTAAGTCGAATGTGCTTCTTTACAACACACATATATACAAAGAGATTTCAAAAATAAAGTTAAAACTAAAGTTGACCCATCCTACACACCACACAAATAATCATATATCCTATTGTGCTCACAACCTGTAGAAGAATTTAAAAGTTTACACTCTTCAAATTAATCACCAAAAGTTCCACACCTCCATATTATAAGAAAATATTCAATGAAGAGAGGAAAATCATAACATTTGGTGTAAAAAATGATAGAATTGATTCCTACTCAAATAATACTAAAATTCCACAAGATAAATTTAGTTGTAACTTCCTAACCACAACAGGGGTTCAAATATTAGTTTCTTAAATATTTGAAATAACGTTCTATTATATTAGCCTTGAATATAGCATCAAACCAAATGACTATCAAACAATCATGGCCATCATGATTTTTATTCACTGACTTAAGCATTGGGTGACACTTCTATAATAGACATTTCTTTCTAGTCTACGATTTCAAGTATCTAGGCAGTTGAATTCCTATTATTCTTACAATTCCATCGTAGTTTTAAAGAAAGTGATTACTCACAAGTTTCATAGAATCTACACTTCAATTGTTAAAGATAGAGACATTTCTAATAAAAATAAACTTCGTTCATGACTAACAAAAGGAAGGTAATTTGAGTTGGATCTAAGTAAGGAGAAGTTGAGCTTTCATTCATTCTTTCAATTGATTTTTTTGATGTTCAAAATAAAGTTTCAATTCCTTCATGTGTACTTGTGCATAGAAGTGGTATCTTTCATTAAGAAAACAATTAATTTCCATGTTGAGTGCAAGAGATCTGAACCATCCCCCCTCTTTACTAGAACTAGAATCCATAGAAAATAAAGAGTAATTAAATATTTTTTTCCTCCCTCAGATGAGATAGGTGTGCTCTTTACTTTAAAACCACCTAAATAAAATAAGCTTCTAGTGACTAAATTTTATTATTTCATCACTATATTCATATATTAATAATATTTATGAAAATAAAGAAATCATTGCACATCCATTTCATGAAAATACTCTTTTTTGTTCCACAAAGAAAATTACTTTCTCAGGCATGGTGGATTACACATATAATTTCATTACTTAAATTTATGCACTAAAATAGATCACATGATCAAATCAAGAGTAAGGTTAAGACTAGTAACACAAATACCACAAATGCATATATTGCCTATAGTGTTTGTATGCACACTATATGATCCCATACCAACCCTACAGAGGAGATATCCTTCTCTTCCTCAGAAATACCCTTGCCTTCAGTCCTACAAAAACTCAAACATTCACAACAAAAAAATGAATCAACATCATGTAAAATTTCATATAAAATCATCATGAAATATATTGATGTCATCACATATAGAATCTCTATACATCAAAGTATACCATAAACATCATGTACCATATCAACATGTATTTAATAAGACATGATTATTTAATTGACTATATCAATAAAAAATATTATCATAAATCAAATAAAACATATCTTGAACAACAACATAGTCACATAGCTAACCAACACTTAGATCAAATAGGTTCTTAATCAAAAGAACTCATGAAGACTGAAAAAATATATGATGTCATAGTTGAACTACACTTTGAATAGAGTCTAAGCCAAATAATATATTGACCAAAAGTCCAAATTAGGCAATTAAAGATGACCAAAGCCCATGGTTGCTACTCGACATCCACTGACCAAGTTGACTAAAGAAAAGTGTGTCTATAACTTCCTAGAAAATAGGAATCACACAAAGTGGGTCATGACATCCTTCCCCACTAGGAAGACACATCGTACCGATGTCACAAGAACATCCATAAAAAATGATCACATCTTACACAAATATATATATATACATAGAAATCAGATACAAAATGTTTGAAAAAGCACAAAAGAAAAGGATTGATGCATATCCTTTGTATTCTCACAAGGATACTAATCATTGAGGTGGATAGACTCCACACACACTATCCCCAGATTTGTAATAATCTAACTCTTGATCTTGATTAGACTCATCCACTAGACCTTTATCCCTTCTTTTGTTTATCCTATCCATGGTCTCAAGTCAAGTTGTGCACTGAGAAAATTATGAAACATGAAAAAAGTAGGACAAGACCTTAGAGTTGAACACAACTTTGAAACCATATGTAAGGACCTATATTTCCATACACTTTCCAGCTTGGCCAAATACTGTAATTTGTAACTTTAAATTAGTTCTTACCCTACATGTTGATGTCTAAAAAATGAATAATAATTACATTTCAAATTCTAAGTATTGACCAATATGTCAAGTTGATATGTTATCATGTGACTATATAAATAAATAATATATCCAATAAGTTGACCTTCATGTCAACTTCAAAACAACAATAGTATACACAATATACTTATATAAAGTTTTTCATACATCAAAATAACCATAGAAGAACATCAACCTGCATGATGAATATTACATAATGAGTACATCACATGATCACAAGATCAGGAAATAACACAAATACATAAAATTAATATCCCATTAAACCTCTATACATCTACATGAATCCTTGTCTCCAAAGCCCTCAAATAAGAATCAATCTACTATCACAAGACAAGAGCATGGCCTAGGTGCTTTTACGACCCAACCATAGAATAGTTAGCTCTATTAGCCCCAATTGATAATGTAGTTGGTAATTATATGAATGTATGTAAAAGAGTCATATAAGTTGTTATGTTGTCATTGATGTCAAAGTATTAGTTGGCTACGTTAAGTTTGTAGTTACAGTCAGATTGATATGATTAGAGTTTCTTTATTAATGTTAATATAAATATTCCTTTATATATATAATATATAATATATAATATATCTATCTATCTATCTATCTATCTATCTACACACACACACACACATAATAATGTATGTATTATACATATGGTTAGTTATATTATTTTTATACTAACTAATGATGTTTAAAACTTAAAGACATGTCTTTTCAAGAGACATGTCTCCTTCTCTCGTACTTATGTGAGATCCAAATCTGCATTTGGAACATATCTATAGCAATGGAAACATAATTACATTTGAAAACATGATCTGTGTTACATAACATGGTATTAGAGCCTATTTGCAAATGTTAAAATAAAAAGATTAGAAATAAATAATGACATATCACTGTAATGGAGACACAAAGAACATCATGGATTCAAATTGTTCAAATAGTTTAGATCATCAGGCATCATCAAAAAAATAATAAGAAAGAAAAGGTACAACAAATTATTAAATTCTTAGAGTAAGTAAATATAATTGCACTAAGAATAACTCAATTTTGTATAAAGAATGAAATCAGTCAAAGATTTTCATATCAGGAAATAGGATATGAAAAATGAGATAGATAATATATAAACAATAAAAATTCCTCACCTTGGTTGTGGAATTCAATACACATTAGGCTGGTGAAAATTCAAAGTCACTCCACATGGGTTGGATGGAGGTACACACCAAGAATATCATTAATTGCACATTATCAATAGTAAAAGTGAATAGGACTATTTAATACCACTCAAATGAATGTATTAGAGGGCTAAAGGATATTTCCACATGGATAAGATAGGAATGAGAACAAAAAGACATGAACATGCATTCATTAGGTGGAATTAGCCATCAAACAACCCAAACACTAAATAAACATAAGTATAATTGTGGGTAGAGTATTATATGGAGCAACATTTGGTCAAGGAAAGATCACCCTTAGGCCAAACAAAGGTCGAGAAAGTACATGAGATCCATTGCTAACTAAGTAAGAAATCAATGATGTTGATCTAATATAATAAGGGATCACCAAGTTATATTTGAAAAGTGTAAAGATAGACTTAACAACCTTTGTTGATACATTCCTTGTCAATGTGAAATGGGGGCCTTGAAAGAGCATGAAAGCATAATGTAAGCATGATTTTTCAAAAATATTATAGCTGAAAATTATCTAGTAGGATGGTATGTGAACTAGGTAAGCATAGACAAGGTATGTGAACTACTTGATCGAATGCCTCAGAGAGATGTCATCACTTGGAAGATAGCCATGTCAACATCACAATGGATGCTTTCATTGTATTGAGAGTGAAAATGAATATCATTAGCATTTTGGAAGCTTAATTCTATAGTGAAACATAGACTACACTAGTGTGATCTACAATAGGTCTAATTTCATATGACATTTCTCAATTTGGGATTACAATCAATTTGAGATGTCAATTTTTTTGCTTTCAATCTAAATTTTACAATCATGTTTGCTAAAAATTTAGTTGCTAGAATAGTATATTGTTGGTGACAACAACAAGATGGTGGTAATATCTGAGGTAGATGGTAAATCCTTGGCTAACAATAGTGTTCATCTTCAATAAGGTGCGGTCCACTAATAATCATCAAAAAACAACATTCTCATTCAAAATATATCCTTTGTGAGGATGGGTGTTGTTGGTCGGCTTGTAGATACAAAGTAGTAAATATATTTATCAACTACTTAGAGTTAGAGCATTGGAGTCTCATAAATGCATCAAATTATGTACAATGACATACTGGAGAAAGGTGGAGACCATTGATTCTATGCACAAACTAATGTATAAGGTGCTTCAGTATCCTCAAGGTAACAACAAGGATACCACACTCTCTTCTTGACTGAATGTTTATTGAGGAGTATTTATTTCATATTTGTAGTAGAAATAATATTATCATGACATTATAAAATAGGGTGAGAAACAAAAGTAAAATGGTATTTTTTGTTCTAGAGGATACATGTTGATCTCCAACATTCAACATAAATAATATGCTGAAAATATAGATTATAGTATGCATATAGAATATGTAATGTATGCATGTATAAAATTAATTAAATATTTACTATTTTGGAATAGTAGGGATCATTCTAAAAGTAACAGAGTATCATACCAGTTTCTAATTATTTAAATTTTGTTGTAAAGAACTTATAATCTAGGTCTCTCTCTTATTTTTCCAATACTTACTATAAGAGCTATGTGCCTTTATCTTTTCCTCCAAGACTGTTATTACAAGAAGAGGGAGATTGAGATTAAGAGGGAGCCAAACATTTGGCATTTCGTCAGTAGCAACCTTGAAAGAGAGGGAGAAGATAGAGGATATGATTTCATCAACCTTTGGTGATCTCGATCATATTGATTTAGAGGGAGTAAACCATGTTGTGATGGAATCTTCAGTGATCGATAAATTTAATAGTTAGCATTGTATTTCATGCAACTATCTAATTTTAATGGGCCTACCCCTAATGTACATCATAAAAAAGAGGTGACTTTAATTGAACCATCGATGATAAATGATAATGAAACTTGACGTATGAGTTTTAGAGTAATTCAAGTGGCACAATCATACTCAATCAAGATATTAGCATATTGTGGATGAGTTTGTGTCTACTTATACTATCAAGCTAAAATGGATGAAAAAATCAAGTTGGAATGTAGAAAGGAGTTGTCATATTTGATACAAAATTATTCAACAATATAGGGATGAGTGAAAATTTTACATTGTGGAAGGAATAATAGCCAATGTTCCCTTCCTACTTGAACCTTATTTAGTGGAGAAATGTTCCATTCTCAAAAGATTATTTCTGAATCTTCATGCAGAGATAAGTATTCTTATTTTTGACATTTATCTCTCTTATTTGTAATTTCTATACATACTATAAAGGTTATTTTCCTTGATATTTTCTTTTATGTTTCAGGATGTTCTTACAGGAAAAGAAAGTTGGTACTTTACATATGCTATTTAATATTATGTAGACTCAATCTAATGATAATAGCTCCAAGGACCCTAATGATCAAGATAGATAAAAATATGCCCTTGAAGCAAACATCTTTGATGATTGAGATTATGAGATTCTTCTACATTGAGAGGGAATATGGCACTTCTTCTAAAGAAATGCAAGAGCTTAGAAGATCGATAATCAGAGGGAGTCTAGAAATAGATGTGTGTGACTGCATGATTTTGATTGGCCTACTCCTATGTATATTATGAGGGAGTATTAGTTTATCACTAGAAAATCTAAAGATTGATATCTGATTCAAAGTGAGTTCTATGGGCATCCTTGGGTGAAGAGAGTTTTTGACAAAGTAACTAGAGGACCTAACTTCCTAGAATCAATGTTCTGAGGGAGAAATTTTGAGATGAAATCTTTTGTAGATGATATATTTTCTATGAGGAGAATTTCTAAGAGAAATTCTTTGTGATGCACTCTTCTCTATGAGAGAGAAGTATGAGGTGAAAACCCATTGTTCCACCCTCTAGTAATAGTTATGTTGGGTCAAATCTCTGACTTGGTTCATTGTGGATATGATGTGAGTTACTAAATGATATTGTTGTTGTAATTATGTCATGAAAGATGATGATTTTTAATTGATTTATATATTTAGAGGGGATTTCTTGAAAGGTGACAATGTTATCAATAACTAGACTTGTTATCATAACAAACTACATTAAGTTGTTGTCCTGATGTGCTGAAAGTTATGATAAGAAACAAAATGTAACTATTGTAAGTTGACAATATTATCAATAGTAGACATATCTTCTAACACCAAATTTTTTTGGAGGAAGTGTTATCAGGCCAAATTTTGTTGGACACCTTGATAACCAACTTATCCTGGTTCTTTGGGCCAGATATTTCGAGACATCATGACTTAAATCTATTATAGACCACACTTAAGGTGGTATTTAAACTTATATAAAACTTATATTCATTGCTTAATTTCCCTCCTTTCTAAAAGAAAAAGTGTTGATAAATTTAGTCTTATTATGAATCGTAGAAAATTTCATATATAATATATTGTGTATTGATGGATTTATGTTGATATCCTTAAATATGCCATTCTAGAAATATCATACTAAGATGATATCTCTTTGTATACTCAAGAAAATAACATGTTCTATATCAATCCTTCCTAACTAAGAGGGAGTGTTAAGTTTGTAGTTATAATTAGATTAATATGATCATGAGTTTCTTCATTGATGGTAATATAAACATTCCTTTATATATGTATGTATGTATGTATGTATGTATGTATGTATAAAATAATGTATGTATTATACATATGGTTAGTTATATTATTTTTATACTAACTAATGATGTTTAAACCTTGGAGACATGTCTCTTCAAGAGACATGTCTTCTTCTCTCATACTTACGTGAGATCCAAATCTACATTTGGAACATATTTATAAAAATGGCAATATAATTACATTTGTAGACATAATCCATGTTACTTAGTAGGCTAGACATTAGGATAACTTAGTAGACTGCTATATCATTATGATTAATGAAGAGGATTTGAAGAAAGTATATTGAAGAGAGAGATTATAAGTATGGTATGCAATGAGCACTTGAAGGATTTGGAGAGTGATAATACAATGTTGGTTTGATTATTTTATAATCATGTAATATTGTAATGGATTGAGATACACAAGCTTAACCTAGTGAAAAGGTTAAAGAAGGAAGACTATATTCATCGAGTGACTACAGTATTCACCAAGAAAATGGTAAATTAAGAGGAAATTCAATAATTCCTAAGAAGGTCTAGTATTAACCAAGTACTATATTAGTTGAGTGAAATGTTATGTTCACCAAGTAATAACTGGAAGAACAAGTTGAAAGAAATAGAATCTAAGGCTGACTTTTGATGGAAATATGGAAAGTTTGAGATGGTCAAAGATGTAAGTCAAATTTTATTGGAAGATCAATGACTAATAAAATTCATTAAGGATCTGATGATGTAAATTAAAGAAAGATAAGGATGAGCATGAAGTTCCATGAAAATTTCTATTTTGTGTGTGGTTAAGTACATTGAAACTGAGATTGATGATTACAATTAAGTCACAATAGATGGAAGAATCTAGAAGCATAGGAACAAAAATTCAAGGAGGAGATGAGACACTTTTTACGTTACTAGTTTTGATTGTTAAGGTGGTGATTGTGCAAACCATCAAAGGAGTTGAAGACGACAAAAAAATTTTGAACTAGGTGAACCGAGACAAGTTGAAGAAGAAGAAAGAATTGATATAGTAAATCAATCATTCAAGAGAACAAATAAAGAAGATTAGAAGACAAAGATTAGACAAAGACAAGAATAGAAAGAGGATTTGAACAAGAAAGGTAGTGTTATACTTAAAAATATCATTTTTACATTGTTACTTTCAATCATTGTAGTAGAAAATATTGTAGACTAAGTGGACCTAACAAGTCTGTGAAGTCCTATATGGTAACATTAAATGATGTTTGTAAGTCCTTTAGAGCAAGCCACTCTTTTGAAAATTTCAAGTGATAAGGTCTAGATGATCTTTTGGTTGAATCCTCTAATTGTTAGGGTTTGACAGATCTAGAACAATATAATAATAAATAATTATATGTAAAAATAAAAGAAGAATACCCAAAGAACACAGATAACACACATATTTAATGTGGTTCACCCAAAACTTAGGCTATGTCCACATATGCAACCTTCAACCTTTCTATTATCTAGAAAAAATGTATACCAACATTCCATTACATTATGCATCTTAGCCACTTATAATAGTGTTTTAGGGAAACCTCTAAAATCAACCATTTTATGGTTTTTATAATTTTAGTTCTTTGTTACTGAAAAAAAAACATTAACTTTTTTTGGCATTGCATGCCACTTGCAAGTTTAGGGCTACTACCCCTCACCTTATGAAACTACTAGAGAAGTCACCAAAAAATAAACACCCACTACATGATTAGTCACCACAATATCAACACTGACAAAGTCACATTAACAATATGTTGTAACCTTTAACAAGGTTGGCTCATAATAGAGATCACTTTAAAAGAATGATATTTTTGGGTATAAGGATCACTAATGTTGAACGATAAGATCATATGTGATGATACATATTGGGTACAAGGACTAAATTACAATCTTTTAAGAGTTTCATAGTTGAATAACTTAGGTCACAAGGTGCATTTTTGGAATAGAAAAATCAAGATCTTTGATGATGAAGGTAATATGATTGGAATAGGAATGCAACAAGAAGGTAACTTATTCTATCTTGATCCTACCATTTTGACTTTCTTATTTGTTAAAGTTGAGTATCTATGGTTATGGCATAAAATTTTGTGTTATGTAAACTTTGAGAAAATGTTGAAAGTTAGCAGAAAGAAAAAGAGTAAGAGGCTTGCAAAATCTACAAAAATCAAAGAATTCTATGTCTAAAGAATGCCAACTTAGTAAAATGGCAGTCTATTTTTTCAAATAAAAACCTCACTTCAAGTGATATCCTGCAATTGGTGCATATTAATTTATGTGGTCCAATCAAAATTGATAATTACTATGGTGACAAGTATTTCATACTATTTGTTGATGACTATTCAATAATAATGATAGTTATTTTCATGAAGGTGAAATCACATACTTTTGATATGTTCAAATGGTGTAAAGCTAGAGTTGAAAAGGAAACTAGCGAATCTTTGAAATTTTTAATATCTGATAGAGGTAGTGAGTTTATGTCTATTGAATTCACTAACTTTTTTTCTTCTGAGAATGGGATTGATGCAGGGCCATCCTAGGTGTAAGAGAAAACTTGCACCACCCAAAAATATTTCATTTCAATTGTTTGAATAAGGGTTTCCTTAATGCAAACTTGTTCTTTGTGGAGGCTTACTACTTAGTAAGTTAGCCATACGAGTTCAGAATGTCCTAGTTTCAAAGATGGATATTCATCTTGGATATATCAGCCTACTAGTTGAGGCTCAGTACCAAATCAAGTGTATTCATGGATTTAATATGGATTTTTGGTTTGCAATTTTGGTATATAAACTTCAGGCTCACCGTTGGAGACCTTAAAGTTTCTAGATGAGGCCTGACAACTTGATGGATGGGTGCTTGCATGGATCCAAGCTTGTAGATTAGGAGCTAAGGTTTCCAAAAAGTGGTTATAATAGCTAATTGGAGCAATGGTTCAAGAGTTATGGTCTTCTGAAGTTGGGTTGACCAAAATAAATGTCAAAGGTGTATTAAGCTGACTTTTTATGTATTGTTAGGGCCTATTGGCCCTAAGTATTAAGTTTGAATGTCCAAAACCTTCTTGCGAAACATAAAATTACCTATTTAAGAAATGTACAAACATTGTTTAGGATAGCTCTGGGTGATAGTTTACATCTTTGTCTTTTAGATCACTAGAACAAAGGTGCCCATGTGGTTAGCATATTGCAAACCTTAACTCTATAATTCCACATTTGCGGCGATAATGAGAAGCCCATATTTTGTTCTCGCAATTATTGTTTTTTTTTTTCTTGTTATGAGATTATGGTATTAAGGGGAGCACCCTTCATCAAGTGGTATTAGAGATAGGGTTCCTAAGTATGTGGATAGATCGCCGAATGTGAAGTAGTTTGCACTAGGACCATGGTTTGTGTTGAGTGTGTAGATAGATCACTGACTGTGAGGTAATTTTCACTAGGGTTTTAGTGAAAGTGCAAAAATTCCTCCACAAAGAGAGCATGGTGCAAGAGTTGAAGGTGTTACACCTGTGGATTTTAGAACCCTCTAGAGAAAAATGCAAGTAATGCAAGAACAGATGTGTAGAGGAATGAATCTTTCCATAGGAGATGATGAAAGAGAGGATGAAAGAGAAGAAGAAGGAAACATAGACCTAAACATAGTAGAGGAAGTTTTTAACTCATAGGAGACAAAGATTTGAAATTCATTTCCAGTATTGGAAAAATATGATGTTCCCACATTTTTGAGAAAGCTCAACCCAAAAGAATTGATTAATTGGATCAATGAATTGGAACAATACTTTGAGTATGAAGATATTAAAAATTTGGATAGGGTCAAGTTTGCAAAGGCCAAACTAAAGGGTCATACAAAGATCTAGTGGTAGGAGATCCAGTTGGATCAAAATAAAAGAGGAAAGGACAAAATTACTAGATGGGATCAGATGGTAGCTAAAATGAAGTGATACTTTATTCTTGTGGATTATGAGCTTGATCTGTTGAAGAATATACAAGGGTTGAAGCAAGCAGGAAAATCTATTCAAGAGTGTACCAAAGAGTTCTACCAAGTTCTCAATAGAATAGGCCATGCAGATGTCAATAAGGAGAAGGTGGCCCATTATTTTAATGAGTTAAGGCCAAGCATTCAAGATAAGTTGAGTTTGGTATGAATGACTAGTATTGAGGAGGCATACCAATTTTCCCTAAGAGTTGTGGAAGAGGTCACAGTGGAAGATCTAGTGGATGATCTTATGGAGACTAAATGATGATCAGAAGAACAAGGATGAGGCTAGAAGTAATAGTCAAAACTAGAGGGAAAATAATTCTAATCACTTCTATGATAAAAAAAATAAGGATCAGAGAGGAAGAGGGAGAGGACAAGGATTTGGAAGAGGAGGCTTCTATGGAAAATGTTTTGACCCCAAAAAAGAAGGGAATAGAGTATTTGAATGTTCCTAGCACTAAGAAAGGATAGATCAAAGAACATAAGGTTGGGCTAGAGTTGCACATATTGATGAAGATGCCAGATCATCACATTCTAGAGATGCTAAAAGAGGAGAAGTCCTAGTTGGTAGAAGAGTCTTGGTGAGTGGTGAGAATGAACCTTATCAAAGAAGGAGCTTGTTTCACACAAGGTGTAGATGTGAAGATAAGTGTTGTGATGTGATCATTAATCATGGGAGTAATGACAATCTAGTGTCACAAATGATGGTCACAAAGTTAAGGCTAAAGAGACAAAAACACTCATACTATACCATAATGCTTGGGTGCAAGATGACCACAAGGTCATGGTTAGTGAGAAATGCTCAGAGAAGCTCAAGATTGGAAGCTATCAGGATGGGGTGCTTTTTGATATTATGCCTATGGACATATGTCATATGTTGTTGGGTAGGCCATGGTAGTTTGAGAGGCATGCTATACATTATGGGCTAGAAAATACCGATACTTTAACCAAGGATGGAGTGAAACATAAGTTGAAGCCATTGAAGGAGAAAGAAGAAAAGGTATGTAGTGCTGCTAGAATTTTTT
This sequence comes from Cupressus sempervirens, assembly GCA_028749045.1. Lineage (NCBI taxonomy): Eukaryota > Viridiplantae > Streptophyta > Pinopsida > Cupressales > Cupressaceae > Cupressus > Cupressus sempervirens. The sequence goes on from CM053793.1 coordinate 236,201,557, forward strand.
TCATTGATGGAAAGGAGTTTCTCCAAGGTATGAAGCATGAGCATATGTGTTTTTCTATAATTCCAAAAGATGATAAAGAAAAAGTAGAGGAGGTACTTGCAAAAATTGCACATATTTTGGGAGAGTTTTTTGATATTGTATCAGATAATGTACTTGATAGATTAACTCTAGTAAGGAAGATTAGTCACTAGATGGATTTGGTTTTAGAAGCCAATTTTTAAAACAAGGTAGTGCACAAAATGAAACTGGCAGAAAGTGAAAAGTTGAACATACAAGTTCATGAGTTGTTGTAGAAGGGGTTGATTCAAGGGAGTCTAAGTCCATGTGTTGTACCAACAGTATTAGCACCAAAGAAGACTAGAGAATGGAGGATGTGCATAGATTATCATGCTATCAACAAGATCACAATCAAGTATAGATTTCCATTTCCAAGTATAGATGATATTATGGATTGTTTGAGTGGGGTTGAGTATTTCACAAAGATAGATCTAAAGAGTGGATATCATCAGATTCATATTAGACAAGGTGATGAGTGGAAGCTTGCTTTCAAGATAAGGTAAGGACTTCACAAGTGGTTAGTCATGCCTTTTGGGGTAACCAATGCACCGAGCACTTTCATGAGGCTCATGAATGAGGTAGTGAAGTTGTTTCTAGGTAATTTTGTCATTGTTTACCTAGATGATATTTTGATCTTTAGTAAGACATTAGAGGATCATTTTATGCATATCCAAAAAGTTTTTGATAAGTTGAGGAAAGAAAAGTTGTTGATAAACTTAAAGAAATGCAGTTTTGTGAAGGAGTTGGTGTATCTAGGATATGTAGTCTTAATAGAAGGTTTGAAAATGGACCCAAAAAAAGTGAAGGCTATCCTTGAATGACCTACTCCAAAGAGTGCTATAGAGGTAAGATCTTTTCATGGATTGGCTAGTTTTTACAAAAATTTCATAAGAGGTTTTAGCAGCATTTGTGGACCCTTGACTAAAACAATGAGAGGAGATAGGAAAGAATTTAAGTGGACTGTACGAGAAGAAAAGAGTTTTAATTGTTGAAATAGAAAGTTACAAAGCAACCTATTTTAGCACTTCCAATTTTAACAAGGTGTTTCAAGTAGGTTATGGTTCTCTAGTGGTACTACAATAGGATTTATTTTGAGCTAAGAAGGTAGACCTATTGCTTATTTTAGTGAGAAATTGAATGATCTATAATTTTATGTTATAGTTCAAGAATTAAAGAAGTGGAGACACTATCTTCTTCCTAAGGAATTTTTTTCGTATACTAATCATCAAGCTTTGCAATATTTGAATGGTCAAGGAAAATTAAACCAAAGGCATTTGAAGTGGGTTGAGTTTTTGCAAAGTTATACTTTTGTTTTGAAACATAGGAGTTAGAAGTCTAATAGAGTTGTAGATGCTCTTAGTAGTAGACAACTTTTGATGATAGAAATGCAGATTGAGGTTGTTGGGTTCAATGAACTTAGTAATTTGTATCCAGAGGATCCTAATTTTGGTGAATCGTGGAAGGCTTGTAAAAAACCTATTACTCTTGACATGAAAAAGTGATTTAATTTCATAATACAAGATGGTATGTTGTTTAAAGGAAGTTAGTTGTGCATTCCAAAAAGTTCAGTGAGAGAGAATCTCATCAAGGAGAAGTATGGTGGAGGATTGGTTGGACCCTTTTGGTAGAGATAAAACCATTGCTTTGGTTGCTGCAAATTATTACTAGCAATAGTTGCAACAAAATGTGAAGAATTTTTTGCAGAGTTGCAGAGTATGTCAAATTGTGAAAGGAGTGAAGTTGAATATAGGGTTGTATTAGCCACTACCTATAGAAAAGAAGCTATGGAAGGATGTCAACATGAAATTTTTTCTTGGATTACCAAGGAATCAATGAGGTCATGATTCTATTTTTGTGGTGGATGACAGGTTTTCAAAGATGACATATTTCATTCCTTGCAAAAAGACTAGTGATGTTATTCATGTGGTAGAGTTGTTTTTTAGAAAAGTGGTGAGACTACATGGTCTGCCAAAGAGTATAGTTTTAGATTAAGATACCAAATTCTATTGGGTATTTTTGGAGTAAATTGTGGGAAAAATTGAAGACAAATTTGAAGTTTAGTTCATCACGTCATCCATAGACTAATGGGCAGGCAAAAGTTGTGAATCATAATTTAGGAAATTTGTTGAGATGTTGGTTGGAGATAAGCCAAAACTTTGGGATTTGATTTTACCATAGGAAGAATTTGCATATAATAATTCTATCAATAGGATTATTGGTAAATCACCATTCTAGATTGTATATGGGAGAAGTCCCAAAAATGATTATGAATTGTGATAGTTGGATAAAGGAGAAATAAGTAGTGCTGAAGCAAAAGAATTTGTTGAACATTTGAAGAACATCAATGAGGAGGTGAGGAAGCATATCATAAAGATGAATACACAATACAAAGGTAAGGAACATGTGAAAAGGAGGTATACCAAATTTTAGATTGGAGATGAAGTCATGGTTAATTTTAGAAAAGAGCATTTTCCAATGGGTACATATAATAAGCTAAAAATGAAGAAGTTTGGACCATAAAAGATAGTGAAAAGGCATGAATCTGGAAATCACTATGAAGTGGAGTTTCCTGCTGAATTGAATATTTCACCAATATTTAAAATTTTAGATTTGATAGCATTTTATGAAGGAGGTGATGGAGATGAAGTTGTAGAAGCGCAGTGGAGTATTCCAACAGCTAGTTTGGCTACAAAGGAGATTGAGGAGATACTGGGTAGTCATGTTGGAAAAAGTACAAGGAACACAACTTATGAAGAATACCTAGTCAAATAGAAAAGGAAGGCTAGTAGAGGATTCATCATGGCTAGCAAGGGAGGAGGTTAGCCATTTTGGTTTTCCTCTAAATACCTAAGACATGAGGGGTTCACTTCTCAAATTACCCCAAGTATCTGATACAGGAGCATCTTGGGTGTAAGAGCAATCTTGCATCACCCAAAAATATTTCATTTTAGTTGTATGAATAAGGGTTTCCTTAATGTAGATTTGTTGTCTATGGAGGATTTCTACTTAGAAAGTCATTCATACGAGCTCATAATGTCCTAATTTTAGAGGTGGATACTCATCTTGGATATATCAGCCTACCAATTGAGGCGCAGTACCATATCATGCATATTCATGGATTTATTGTAAATTTTTGGTTTATAATTTTGGTATATAAACTTTAGGTTCATCATCGGAGGCCTTAAAGTGCTTAAATGGGGCCTAAAAACTTTATGGATGGGCACTTTCATAGACTAGAGCCTATATATCTATAGATTAGGAGCTGAGGTTTCCAAAAAGTGGTTATAATTGTTAACTAGGGCAACGATTCGAGAGTTATGGTCTTCCAAATTTGGGTAAATCAAAATGTCCAAAATAAATGTCAAAGGTGTATTTGGCTGACTTTATATGTATTTTTAGGGTTTGTTAGGCCTAGGTATTAAACTTGAATGTTTAGAACCTCTTGGGTGGCATAAAATCACCTATTTAATAAATTCCCAAACATTGTCTAGGAAAATTCTAGGTGAAAGTTCACAACTTTGTGTTGCATATTACTATAATGAAGGCACCCATGTGGGTTAACATATTGTAAATCTAAATTCTATAATTTCATATTTTCAATGATAATAAGAAACCCATATTTTGTTCTCACAATTGTTGTTGTTTATTTATTTCTGTTATGAGTTTATGGTATTAAGGGGAGCACCCTTCATCATGGATTGAAAGATATTTATTTGCACTGAGGATACCACAATGAAATGAGACTATTGAAAGGAAAAATATATCAATTGTGGATTGTGCAAGAACATTAATGATTGAAAAGGAGGTTTTTCAAATATTCTGGAGAGAAGCAATGAGAAATAGTATTTATATTCTTAATTGAGTTCAAATGAAGAAAGGAAAAAACAAGATAGCTTATGAATTTTGGTATCATCATACACCAAATACAAGTTATTTTAAAATATTTGGAAGTAGGTGTTATATTCACAAGGATGCAACGAATGGTAAATTTGATTTTAATGGAGATGAAGGTATTTTTTTGGGTATTCATCTAAGAAAAGAGCTTATAAGTGTTTAAATAAAGTTTCTAACAAGATGATTGAAAGTTCAAATGTGAGCTTTGATGAATTTGTAGAGAATAATGATGTGGAAAGAAATAAGGAACCTAAAGATTAAAAGAATTTCATGTATGTGTATGAAGAGGCGCTTGACACATTTCCCAAGTTACAACAAAGACATACTAAGCACCAAACAATAACACTTGAGTTATAATATGCCTTACATGAACATTAGATAGTTGAACCTGAGTAGGAAGTTGCACCCCTACTAAGTGGAAAAATTGTTGAAAATCAAAGAATTGAATTTGTATTGGCCAAATATGTGAGAAATAATCATTCCATTGAATAAATTATTGGAGATAGAAGTGTTTGAGTACAAATGATATGTAAGTTAAGAGAAAGCTTGCTTGATTGTTGATTTTGAACCAAGTACAATTAAGGTTGCATTGGATAATGATGATTGGATAAATGCTATGAATTTAGAGATGGATCATATTGAGGAGAAAAATAATTGGACATTAGTACCAAGACCTAATGATAAGAATGTTATAGGAACCAAATGGATTTTCAATAAAAAGTAACATGAAAATGGAGAAGTGGTCAGAAACAAGGCATGACTTGTTTACAAGGGTTATGCACAAGAAGGAATAGATTATGAAGATACTTTTGCACATGTGGACAGATGGGAAAGAGTAAGAACATTATTGGCATATGCTACATACAAGATGTTCAAATTCTACCAAATGGATGTCAAATATACATTTTAAACATAATACTTGAAGATGTGGTATATATTGAGCAACCTGAAGGACTCATTGAACATAAAATGAAGAACATGGTTTGGAAGTTGAACAAGGCATTCTATGGATTGAAACGAGCACCGAGAGCATGGTATGAAAGGTTACATTCATATTTGATTAAGATTGGATTTTATAGATCAAGTGAGAACAATAATCTATTTTTGAAAAATAAATGTGAAGATATGGTGTTGATTGCTAAAATATTTGTGGATGACATTATATTTGGAGGAAATGACATGTGTAAGAAATTTCTTGATCAGATGAGTAAAAAAATTTGAAATGTCAATTTTTGGTGAGATTAAATTTTTTATTGGATTAAAAATCTATCAAACAAAGAAAGAAATATATGTAACTCAATCTAAATATGTGAAATAAATCTTGTAGACATTTGGGATGGATGAGTCTAAGCTAGTTGGTACACATATGGTGACTAAAGTGAAATTATCAAAATAAGAAACTACTGGAGAGGTGAATGAGATACAATACATATCTATGATTGGTAAGTTATAGTAAATTTTCCATATTAGACTAGATATTGGAGTTGTTGTTGGAATTGTTGCAAGATTTTCATCTAATCCAAAGGAGACACACATGACTGTTATGAAAAGGATATTCAGATATTTCAATGGAATTGAAGACTATGGCTTATGATAAAAACAAGATGATGAATTAAATTTTAAAGCCTACACTGATATTGATTGGGATGGTAATGTTGATGATAAATAGATCACAACTCCTAAGAGCTTTCTTCTTAGGAGAAAGACTAATTACATGGATAAACAAGAAACAAAATTGTATTTCACAATTTACTGTTAAATCTGAATATGTCACTACTACAATAAATTGTTCAAATGTTGTATGGATTAAGTAATTGGTGGAAGGTATTCAAGAAGATATCATTGAGCCTATTACTATTTATCATGATAACACTAGCACAATAAATATTTTTAAAAATCTAGTGATGCATGCAAAAACAAAGCACATATCAATCAAGTATCAATATTTGAGAGAATAAGTACAAGAGAAACAATTAAGGCTTGAATATGTGAAATCTAAAGATAAAATTGCTAACATATTTACTAAGCCATTGCCTATGAATGATTTTGAGTATCTAAGAGGTAAACTGCGGGTCTTATCCCTATCTAAAATTCACTAGGTAAAGATGAATGTTACATCAATTCATGAATGAATTATAATATCTTTTGGGATTTGATGTGAGATCTCACACTTTAGGAATATTTCTAAAGTTGTGAAGATGGCTATGACAAAATTGATGAAATTTGTATATGCAAGGTATGCAGATAACTACAAGGTTTTATAAGTTTCATATTGAAATTTATAATAACCTTTTGTATTGCTATCAAAGGGGAGAGAAATAGTAAAATTTTTGTAGATGAACTAGTAAAGGATAAAATTACCCAAGGTTAAAGGGAGAGAATAATAGTAGTAAAAAAGGAGAGAATTGGGTAAAGATAAATCCTATGCAAAGGGGGAGCACTAGTGAAGTTGAACAGAAGAAGATCATATACAAGAATAAATTTTGATGAAGATTTATTTTGAAGGTACATATCGAGTTATAGAGAATCTATTGATGCAGACAAAGAGTTGAAAAGTTATATTGTTGACAATGCATATAGTTTATTATCTTATGTATTGTTTTGTAATGTAAAATCTTATGTTATGTGTTTCTATCAATGCCAAAGGGGGAGATTGTTAGCTTCAACTAATAATGTAATTGGTAATGGCATGAATGTACGTAAAGAGTCATATAAGTTGTTATGTTGTCATTAATGTTAAAGTCTTAGTTGGCTAGACATTATTCCAACTTAGTAGAGTGGTATATAATGATGATCGATGAAGAGGATTTGAAGAAATTATTTTCAAGACAGAGTTGATAAGTGTTGAAAATACAATAGGGAAATTAAACTCTGATAGTTGGGGGGGGGGGGGGGGGTGAATCATTCCTTCAAAACTTTAACCATTAAAAAATTCACCACACATCCATCTCATAATTTGCATGTAAACTGAAATACTAAGATAAACATATTCATCCATTGCATGAAAGAAAATAACATGAAACACATATGAAACAAGATATTTGGTTACCCAAAAACCCTCCAATGAGAAGGTAAAACTTGGCTGGGGATGACACCCACAAATCTGCACTACTGCAGTTGTAAAGTATATCCAATGAAAGTTACAATTGTTTGATCGTAAACTATGATCTACCCTGTGAAAGGTCTACCCTGTTAAAGGCTTACAAAGATTATTATATTTTACCCTGTTAAAGGATTTAAAAACTTTGTTAAAAGTGTGTCTGGTTAAAGGACTTCAACTTACAATGAAATCAACACCCTATTAAAGTATTTACAAAAGCCTGCTAGGAATACTTAGTTTGGAGATTTTTACTAATTCGCCTATTAGAATGTTTCAGCCTTGATCCTTCAGTTAGCTTTTCTCTATTAGATATTAGATCACCTCTTTCCTCATGTATACTTGATCCTCTCTAATTAGATGTATTGCTCTTATCCTATCTCTATTTTCCTCTATCCTCTTTGACTGATTCTACAATTCAATCCTTTGTCACAACTCCTTAGTCACCATCAATTCCATGCTTGAGCATGCAAACTTCTACCTTCACCCATAAACTCTTTAGGGTTTGTCCTCCTTAAGAAAAATTAGGTGGCTTAAGGTTAGGCAAGAATAAATGATTGTGATTCACCCATTTTTTCACTTAGAACATCCCTCAATTTGATTTCTTGCATGTACTACATAGGGATTCTCAATATAGATTCATTCTTATCATCTAGAATTGTAAAACAATCCTTAAGTCAGCCTAAAAATAGTTTATATAGGAGTTTGTACTATTACAAAAAATTATGTCCAAAACTATTTTCTCGACACTTAAAGCCTATGATGCTTGACATCCACTATGTCTTCAATGTTGTAACTTGGGCCTTTGAATGACTTGGCATCCATTGTTCACTCAACATCTGAATCACTTAGCATACATTATCTAACAACTTATGTTCGACATATACTACTTTCTTGGCATGCACAAAGTATTGTTAAGTAATTATTTAAGTGTATTGTCACTCATATGTCAAAACCACAATGAGATCAACAATCTACCCCTTTGATATGAGTTGAAAAAGCACTTTGTCATGCATATATAACCTCAACTTAAGCATAACTCATTTAATCTATAATCTTTGCTGGGATCACATACAAAATTTCAAAAATATCAAAATTTTGCATAACTAATGACTTATCATTCCTACCTCAAAACTTCATAACTCTGCCTAAGTTGATTATTCTATGTTGTATATGAATTTGATACTCCTATTGAGCAAATTTGCTTCAACTGCTGGCATACTCTATTTCTACATTTACTCCCTCTTTGTGTATTCTCTTTGTTTCTTCAATATCCCCCTTTTTTGACACTTATGTCATGGGAGTTACACTTATAGTTTGTTTTTCCAAAAATGTTTGATGGGCCTCCATTATAATCTTGAGTGCTACATCTCAATTGTTGCACATTATCTCTAGAGATTAAATTTGAACATCTAGTTTGACAACAAGGTGTACTAGGCATTCATTAGTAGAAAGATGAGAATCTTTCTTCATCAGTGTTTTTGCAAAGGCTAGATCCATGCGCAACACCTCCATGTGTGGGGTAAAAATGGCTTGAATATTTATCAAGGTAGCCTTAATATTTGCACCATGTGCTTGTAGTGCAACTAGCTGACCTTCAGTAGATAATAATCTTTGAAAATGAGTTTGGCTTTGACTAGGAGATAACTTAAGAATATTATCTATTATTTTTAAATCTCCCTATGGCCAATCAATAGCCCTTTGTGCTTCTTGTGTGAACAAATTCACATCACAAAGCTTTGTGTATAGAGAAAATATATTTTCTAACAAGTTCTTTACATTTTCCATCTAGGTTGCTAAGTCAACCTAACTTAGTGTAATGGAACTAGAAATATTTTCATCAACCTTTGTTTGAAACTTCTTCTCAGATCATTCTAGAAGTTTAGTGTTTGTGTCCAGGTCTGCATCATTGATTTTATCAACAATATTCACTAGTTTCTCAATAATAGGTTTATCCTCATTAGGTGTTGGGAGGTTGAATGCATCAAGAAATATTTCTTTGATGTGATATAGAAATTGTCTTTTCTTGTGCTCCCTTCTAAGTAACTCTTGTTTCTTCTTCCTCTCTAGAGCTTCTTGCAATATGCTCATTTCCTCTATGGTGATTGTTGCTAGATTAAACACTGGAAGTTCAATCACCTCATCTAAGTTGACATCTCCATAAGATTTTCCTTCTCCAACCTTAGATGTATTAGGAATAGGCCTTGATTATTGCCATGGTGTAGCATCTACACTTGGCCTATGAAGAGTCTAAATAGGAATAGGAGATCCAAGGATTGGTATGGTAACCAATGTCAAAATTTCTTATTTTCCTCTAGTTTCATAGTCAAAATTGAATCTTCAGTCCTATCCTTCTCCTTCTCTATTTTATCTTCTTCACCTAGTGCCTATGAGTTAGGTATAGGACTGTCTTCCTAGCTTATATGAACTTGTGTCCCATCTTGCTCAACTGTCAATACTACTTGCACTAAAGCATTTGGCACTAATGTGCTAACATTTGATGTCACTATGTTTTTTGTTTGATATATCACAATGGGCATTGAAACATGAGTGTCACGGGTGACACCCTATAGTGCTTCTGGACCTCTTGTCTCTGTAGATGTAGGGGTTACACTAGATGTGTTATTGTTTTGTTTCTCCCCTATTGATGCTTTGTCAAACTAATCTATTGTTATGAATGCAGGATTAGTGCATAATTTTGCAGCTAAAATAGAATCTTGCAGTATCCTTTTCAAATCATCCTCTTTCAAAGGAACAATTTTCTACACTTATTTATTAGAAACATCCTTTAACTTAATTGTGTCATATTGACTAGCTTGGTCTACATGAGGGGGACTTGCACTCGACACATGTGCCTACGGTACATTTTGATCTTATTGATGCTTTTCTTTGGTTGTAGCCTCTGCATCTTCTTCCTTCTCTATGCCTCCCTCATGTCCATCTTTGACATATCCATCCTTGGGAATCTCTACTACCTCTTGTTCATATTTTTCCTTACCTACCTCCTTAGGTTCTGGTTCAATTTCCTTTTCTATTGGAAACCCATAGACAACTTTCCATATTTGGGTGCTCTATTTAACAACCTCTTCAATATTATTTTTTAAAATGTTAAAGACTCTATATTTTGGAGAAGATCTCCCCTTTTATTTTTTATGACCTTAGTCATTCATGACTTATCCAAATTTGGCATTACTCTGGCTAGAGTAGTCTCCTTTATATTCCTTTTAGCTGTTGAATTATATTGCCACCTCTTTCATATAGACTTTTGGGTAATCAATTGGAAAGCTCAGTAGGTATGACCATCATCTTATATATAGACTCTTCCACCTTATTCATTTCTACCTTTCCAAATTTATCAAATTCAACATGTGTGAACCTTGATAAATCTACATTATTCTTGATGTTATCACACAAGTTGTCTAAATTAGAAGAGGTATTGTGGCTTACCATTTGGAATTGATAATTTTCATCTAATTCAAGCCTCTCCTCATGTGATTCATATGGAACTACATACTTCCTCCTCTTTGGTTTGTCTTGCTAACTATGCTCTATAGTAGCAATAGCTCTTTTGCCTTTTGGTATGTCAGCTTCTTGTTTCTTCTTTGTAGTTTCCCTTGTGCTAGCCCTAGTAATAGGCTCTACTAGCTTTACATCATTCCTTGGTTTACTCACTATTGGATCCTTGGCTTTTCTTTTCCTCTTTTCAACTAGCTTAGGTGCTTCATTGGCTTCTTATCCCTTGACACCTTCTTGATGTTCTACTTCTTCTTCTCGGTCCTCTCCTTGACCTTGTGTAAGTGTAAGAGGAGCTTGAGTTGGTTTCTAATCTTCATCATCCTCATCATCTTCATCATCTTCTTCTTCCTCTCCTCCACAAAATCTTTCCTTTACCTTCTTCACAATTTTAATTTTCTTTCTCACCACAGAAGCTATCTTCAAATCTATTAAAATTCTTGATTTGGCTTCCTAATAATTACCAAATGAGGTTGCTCTTTGGATAATTTCTTCTACTAATAATTTTGTGATGGCTATTGAGGCCTAATCCACATTGATTTCATAGGATAATGGCCTGAGCCATCTGACCATAGGAACAACTACTTATACATAAGTATGATCAATATTAACTAGAAAACAAGAATCATCATAATATTTCTCCACTAGTGACACTGGTATCCTCAGTCTCTTCTTTATAGACTTCTAAAGTCCTCAAAATATATTTTTGTTACTGGCTCAAAGTTGTCCCCAAGTTGCTCTATGAACTATCCAATTTGAGCTGCAACAGACCTATTGGTCTTCCAAGAAACTTTGCTAAGTGAAGGGAATGTGTTCTGCGCATAAAAGAATATGCAAACCAGTAATGAACCAAATTTGCATTATGCATTATTTGTCTTTCTTATGGCTCCCAAGTTTTCTGATAACTTCTAAAGTTGTAACTCAGCAAGGTCATAAGAGTGATCCTTCTTCACTATCTTTTAGCCTAAATCTATAGCCATACAAGACACAATGTTCAATCTACTAGATTGAAAGAACTTCTGAGAAATTATTCTCATTGCAAATGCAATTAGGGGATCTAAAATATTATCTATTGTGATTCCTCTTTTTTTCCATAGAGGCCCTATATTCTTCTCAATTACCTCCTTAGTATCACTTCACATAGTCTTGAGTCTGTCAAGGGTAGCATACCCTATTACTCATTGAATGATCTTTTTTGTGATCTTGGTAGGGCCATTTGCAAACCATGTAGAGTGATTATGTATTCTGCTTATTACTATCTTAATCCATTCTATTTTGAATACTTATGGAAAATCTAGGGCATGGGTAAACCCTTTTCTCTCTACAATTTTATTTTTCTCCTTCAACACTTCATCTACACATAGTTTTCCATACAAATCTTTGATTTCCATGTTTCCAGTACTACCAACCTTACAAGTGTAGCAACATCTTACATCTTGCATCATCAAAACCTATGGTGGTATAATCAATAACACACCAGTAGGATCTCCCTTGTATGCTATCTCATGAATAGCTCGAAAGGAGGGTTGATTAACCTCATTGCTTATCAAATGATCATTCAAGACCTCTTTTCCTTCCTTTCTAACATAAGTAGAAGAACTAGATGCCATATAAAATAACTAGGGTTTGTGATAATTTAGATAGCATAACTTGATACATGATAAATACCTTTTGAATCTGATGATTGGTGACAAGTAGTAGTTGAATCCAGTTCACAGATGCTTGAATCCTTCACCTTAGTTCACCTTATTCTCTTCATTCTCTCTTTGATCTGGAACGAATGAAAATGAGTAAAAAATTGACCAAATAGCCCTTAAAACTTAACAATAAATGCTTAGTACTTAAACAACTATAAGCTTGACTACCATAGAAATTTCAATTCACTTGGCTTACACATGATTTCTACTATGCTCGAAAACCACAATGAGCTTGGCCAATACTATCACTTTTAATAGCTTGGCATCAACTGAAACTTTTCATTCTTGACTACAAAATGAAAACTAATACAACTTATAGATTTCTTCAAAGTTCTAACCAATACATTGCATCTTAATTCATGCATATAATCTTTTCAGAACTTAGATTCTTGGAACTAATATAAAATATATATTTGAAATATCAGTTCCATATAACTTTCAATTTCCTTGTTGGCGGTGATGTGATCACCTAATCCATTGGATAAAGTGACCTCATCTGAACTTGATGTGTTGTAATCTTCCTTTTTCTTCCATTTCTTGTTCATCTGCACTCTGACTTTTTCAACATCGACCTTCTCTTTGCCTTTGTTGAGTTTACTGCTAGGTTCCTTTGACCTTCTTGGATAGTTCCATTTTATGTGACCAATCTTCAAACAACTAAAACATGTAGTTTGAATCAACCACCTACTATAATCACTTCTAAAATGTGTTCTAATGCAATTTTCAGCAAAATGTCCATACTTTTGACAATAGTGACAACTATATCTTGTGTTGTGGTCACAATTGTAGAATTTGGCAGTATGGTTTAGCTTTTCTTTCTTGTTTGATGACCAGTTAGTCTTGGATCTACACTCATATGCTTTATGTCCATACTTCTTATAGTTATAGTAGTAACCTTCAAATCTTTGTGTGCTTGAATTCTTGCTCTTGTATTCATGTGCCTATGTCCTTGCTTTTTGCACTTATGATAGTTACTCCTGAATTTATTCTTAGGGTTTTGATTTGTATTATTGCTCCTACAAACATTTTTTCTATGACCTAACCTTCCACAATTATGACAATTGGGTTTTTAGTTCTTACCTTTGTTGTTTCTTTGTTCACCACTATTAGGTGATTCTCCTTCCTCGATACTGGTGTATACCAACCTAGTAGTATCATCAATAGATCTAGGAGATCTCATCAGTTTCTCAAAAGCACTTGATGGCTTCATAAGGTTTGTTGAAACTTTCAGAATAATCCTTTTCTCTTCTTACTTCATTCCTTAGCTGTTCATTCTATAACTTTAGGGTTGTGATCTCAATGTCATTTCCATTCAATTCATGATTGGAAATCATCACTTGATTCATTGTTTCTAGTTGCATGTTAGCAATCCTTTGTACCTCTAATGTCTTCTCTTCTAGTCTGTTAGTTAGTGTCCTTTTGTCATATTCAATCGTGACTTTGGCTTCCTTAGATTTCTTTTTCTAGTTGGTCACCTCACATAGAAATACTGAATGGACTTCTTATTCTATCTTAAGATTTCTGACCTCTTTAGTTAGGGCACCATTCTTTTCCATCAAATCTACAACTGCTGCATCAAAATCACTTGATTTTCCATCTGCAAACAATTCAGTAGTTTTTTCCTCTTGTTAATGTGTGTTAATCTCCTCAATAGCTATTTCTTTCCTTCTCTTTACTAAGTTCTTCAACTCATCTCTTTTTTTATTCAACTGATGTAGAACAAGCTAAATTTCAATCTTCTAGTAATCAATAACTTTTCCCAACTTGTAGACTTCCATCTTCAAGATCTTTCCTCAAAGTTGCAAAGATTTCCTTTATAAAGAACAAGACTCTGATACCAATTATTGGAAATAAAATATGGAAAGGAAACTTTGAGGGGGGTCGGGGTGTTTCGGGGTGAATCAATCCTTCAAAACTTTAACCACTAAAACAATTACCACACATCCATCTCACAATTTGCATGTAAACTAAAATACCAAACTAAACATATTCATCCATAGCATGAAAGAAAATAACATTCAACACATATGACACAAGATATTTGGTTACCCAAAAACCCTCCAATGAGAAGGTAAAATTGGGGTGGGGATGACACCCACAAATCTTCACTATTGTAGTTGTAAAGTGTATCCAATGAAGGTTACAATTGTTTGATCATAAACTATGATCTACCCTATGAAAGGTCTGCGCTGTTAAAGGCTTACAAAGATTGTTAGATCTTACCTTGTTAAATAATTTCAACACCTTGTTAGAAGTGTGTCTGGTTAAAGGACTTCAACTTACAATGAAGTAAGCACACTATTAAATGATTTACAAAAGCCTACTAGGACTACTCAGTTAAGAGATTTTTATTGATTCACCTTTTAGATTGTTTCAACCTTGATCCTTCAGTTAGCACCTCTCTGCTAGATATTATATCACCTCTTTCTTGATGTATACTTGATCCTCTCTAATTAGATGTATCATGTATGTACTCTCTCTACTTTCCTCTATTCTCTCTAACTAATTTTGCAATTCAATCCTTTGTCAAAACTCCTTATTCACCATGAATGCTCTATCTCTGCATGCAAACTTCTCTCTTAGCTCATAAACTCTTTAGGGTTTTACCTCCTTAAGAAGACTTAGGTGACCTAAGGTTAGCTAGGAATCAATGATTGTGATTCACCCATTTTTTCACTTATAACATCCCTCAATCTGATTGGTTGTAGGTATGACATAGGGATTCTCAATATAGATTCATTCTTATCATCTAGAATTGCAAAAATCCTTAAGTCAACCCAAAAATGGTTTACATAGGAGTTTGTGCCATTACAAACAACTATGTCTAAAACTATTTACTCAAATCTTGAAGCTTCTGATGCTTGACATCTACTATATCTTCAATGTTGTAACTCAACTTCTAAATGACTTATCATCCACTATTCACTCGACATCTAAATCACTTAGCATACATTATTTGAAAACTTATGCTCGACGTACACTACTTACTCGACATGCACTAAGTGCTATTAAGAAATGACTTAAGTGTATTGACACTCATATGTCAAAACCACAATGAGATCAACAATAAGTATGTTATATGATGAGCACTCGAAAGAGTTGGACAATGGTAATATAATGTTGGTTTGATTATTTTATACTAATGTAATATTATAATGTATTAAGATACACAAGCTTAATCGAGTGACAAGGTTAAAGAAGGAAGATTGTATTCGTCAAGTGACTATAGTGTTCACTTACAAAATGGTACATTAAGAGGGAAACATTGTATTTCTCAAGTGATTCTAGTATTAATCAAGTATTATATTAACTCAGTGAAGTGTTATACCAAGTAATAGATGGAAGAACAAGTTGAAGGAAATAAAATCTAAGGTCAACTTTCAATGGAAATATAGAAAGTTCAAGATAATCAAAGACACAAATCAAAGTTTGTTTCAAGATCAATGATTGAGGAAATTTAATAAGGATTTGATGATGGAAATTAAATAAATCTAAGGATGAGCATGAAGTTGCATGAAAAGTTTGATTTTCTATGTGGTTAAGTACATTAAATTTGAGATTGATGATTGTGATTAAGCAACAATACATGGAATAATCTAAAAGCACAAGAAAAACTATTTAAGGAGGAGATGAGATAGTTTTTAGGTTGCTATTTTTTATTTTTAAGGTGGTGATTGTGCAAACTATTGAAGGAGCTCAAGGTGAAAGAACATTTTTGAACTAGGTGAACTGAGTAGAGTTGAGCAAGAGTAAAGATTTAAAAGAGTGAATCAAGTAGTCAAGAGAATAAAGAAAGAAGATTAGAAGATAGAGATCTAACAGAGATAAGAACATAAAGGATCTCTAAACAAGAAAGGTAGTTTTATACCGAAATAGATCATTTTTACACTATTACTAAGTGGACTTGACAAGTTTGTGAAATCCTATATGGTAACACCAATTAGTGATGTTTGTAAGTCCTTTAGAGTAGACACTCTTTAGACAAGATCAAGGAGTCATAAGGTCTAGATTATATTTTGATTAAATCCTCTAACAAGGTCACATTTAAAGTGTGTTGTAAACTTTAACAAGATTGGCTCCTAATAAAGCTCACTTTAGAAGAGTGAAATTTTGGGGTTACCAATCCCTATTTTATTTTCCATTCATAGGTTTTCCATGTTAAAAAATAAAATGTATTAATATTGTTATGTCACAAGTTATTTTTCATATTATTTTCACGTTACTGCAACTCAGTAATGACTAAGTTTATGGTTGGTAATAACTAAATTTTATTATTATCAGTCAGTTAACACAGAAGAGAGAATGAGCAGTTTTGAGTAAAGTGATTGAATAAGTTAATTGTGATGTTGAATGATTACACCAAATGAAAGATTATGATATTTATGAATATTGTTTGGTAATGGAGCTATTTAAAGAGATTGTGGATAGTTGATTCACCCCCCACCTCATGGTCAGTTATCTAACAAGCTCCCATGGGGTCCTTCCTA
This sequence comes from Cupressus sempervirens, assembly GCA_028749045.1. Lineage (NCBI taxonomy): Eukaryota > Viridiplantae > Streptophyta > Pinopsida > Cupressales > Cupressaceae > Cupressus > Cupressus sempervirens. Next base: position 236,218,302 of record CM053793.1, read on the forward strand.
ACATTAAGAACTTTTTGACCTTGCCTGAGGAACCTAACAACTTGGGATGGTTGGATCAGATGGATCAGGTACAACCATGTGACTAATCTACTATGCAACCATGTGCCTAAGTAGAAACTAAACATGTATGTGGTAGGGATAAATAAAATATTAACCCTGCATTTTGAACATATGCATTAAACAAGCTTGGCCTAGAAAATTTAACAGTATTAAATACATAACAATGATAGGTAGTAAGAGAAAGTACACATATATTTCCAATTAAATACCCTTCCCTGACAAGCCCACATTCAACACCCTTTGAAAATACATATCAATCACTATATATTCAAACAACTTTAAATTTTAGACATTTTCTTCATTAACTATTATATTCTTTTGTCACTTCTCTTTCAATTTTCCAAGGAATGAGAAATAAAAATCAACATGCTAATAGCACATGTTACCTCAACATTCGTGTTTGTAGGAAAATTAGCATAAAAATGAATAATGACCAAAGAAGATATCTTTACCTCTCAAGTAAAATCTTTCAACAATAGATAGTAAAATTTATTGGCATCTTTCTACCCATGTGATTTATGAAATTCAAGTTCTTATGCTACAAATGAGAAAATATGAAAGAAGTATCCAATTTGATGATTTATCTTATCCAAAACAAAGGTTCTCACTTCCATTTACATATAGTACATGCTTAAAGAAGAAAGAACTTACATCTTTCCAAGAGCTATAAAGATAACAATATTGAATCAATGGATATAAGTAGAAAGGGTTTAACCATGGAGGAAACTTTGTAGCTAAGCACACTCAAGATGGAGTAGTGCTAATATGGGTGAACTCTTGGAAATTCTTGGTGGCTGAACTTTGTGAGCATCACCTAGATCTGATGAGTTTCAAGTCTTCCTTTTATTCTCATGATAGATGGATTTTCGTGAGTTACTACTCATGAAACATGGGTCATTGAGTTTGACTAAAAAAATACACTATTAAATCCTAATAGAAGTGTCACAAATTGACTTACTATAGAAAATATCTCCTACTTATCAATGAAAGGATACATTCAAAACCAGATGATACATTTCATATATAAATAGTAAAGAAAATATCTTCCAACTACTATCAGTCATACATAGAGAAACTCTCTATCTAATTCTTCAACTAAGGGCGAAATATTGAGTTTAAGTCTTCATAAAAATAACTTTTATATAATTTGTCTCTCCTTTGAATAAATTTGAAAGAACAATTGAAAAATAAAATACAATATTGATAGACATAAGTTAAATCCCATTCCTAGACATCAGTGACCATGTTATCTTAACATCTTTGGAAAAGTGCACTAAAAACATATTAACCAACTCAAATCTTCCAACTACACTCAATTTCTTGGTCCTATAATGTTATGTTCTACTGGACACCTGAAAGCTTTAGAATGTTTGTCATAATGGTATAAAAGAAAATATAAAGACATGTATAGTAGATTAAAAATGTTTCCCTATGGAACTTGTCTAGGAAAACATATGGAAAAATTTAGAAAGTCTCATAAGCCTCTTCAGTAATGGTTTATAGATCATGGTAATCTCAGCTAAGAAAGAAAATTTTATTTGGAAAAAACTTGTACCAAATCATTGTATGCAAAAAGAATAATTTAAAAAAAATTCAACATAATTTTGATGATTGCAAATTTGAAATTTGGTTGTTTATTGGCTTGCTAAATAATTTATTGTTTTACCTATTAGCTATGTGTACCATAGACTCCTATTGTGCCACATCTTGATTTTCTGTCAAGTTGAAAACTACAATCCATAAATACTACTATGTAAACTAAAGCGTGCATTTATAATAATGTCATGATGCAGATTTAGGTCCAAGCAAACAAAGTGGCTCTGGAGGTGACCCCATCTTTAGGAGCTACTCAATCATTAGGGTAATGCACCTTGTATAGTTGCCAAAGTGTCTCCCAACACCTCGACTAACCATACTTCACCTAAGGGTTTCTGTTGGGGGTGTAACCCCTCTGCTTGTTGCTCATACTCACCTTACTCGCAAGCTCCCTACCACTGCTCTGCTAGTGGTGGCGATGGTGGTTGGTAGAATTGTCACTTGGATTCTCTTCCTTGACATAGTTTTTGCTAGTCCCTAGGTCCGACTAATCCCCCTCCTAGTGCTCCTCCTATTGCTTCTAGAAAGTCACCTTTCTACCTAACTCTAGCCATCTTTCCACTGTGAGTAGAGGAAAAGGATAAAGGCAAGGTCCCTGATGAGGCTACTGATGATTGGACTATTCATAGTCTTCCTCCTAACCCCAGGGATGACTAGGGTTATAATGATCAAGATGAACCACCCCGCTCGGCTAGCACTGCTTTGGTGGTTTGAGGGGTTGCTAAATTTTTTTTTTTGATAAATATTTGTTGATTTCGGCTATGATCATGTGAACTTTCATGAGGTGATCTTGTATCCCCCGACCCATTTTTTGTGAATTGTAACTAGTATATTAATTTATTAATAGAAAATGACTATTCATCAAAAAAGAGAACTTTGACTACTATGTTTATAATAGAAATCAAAATTAAAGTTTCCAGCATGAAGTAAAATAAACCTTGATGTAAAAAATGATAGAATTGATTAGTTAAAAATTAAAATCATTAAAAGTGCATCTATAACCTCCATCATGGCAATGCTTAAGAAGATTAAGCTATTCAAAGAATAATAAAATATCACAAGATAAATTTAGTTGTGGCTTCCTCAAAAAAATAGGGGTTCAAATATTTATTTCTTAAATATTTGAGACAAGGTTCTATTGTATTGGCAAAGGATAGAATCAAAGCAAATGATAATAATTTTTATAAGCCGACTTAAGAATTGGATGACACTATGATATGCATACAAATTTCATTTTGGCCTACAGTTTCAAGTATATAGGCAACTAGATTCCTATTGTTCTTATGATTCCCGCTTAGTCTTAAAGACAAATACATTACACCCAAGTTTCACAAATTCTACACATCGATTGTTGAAGGAAAGAGTCATTTCTAATAAAAATAAACTCCATTCATGATGAGAAAAAGGAAGGTCATTCAAAATGGATCTAAGTAAGTAAAATATGAGTTTTTATACTACTTCTAGTACTAGCTATTAGTATTGCACAGTCTAGCACATAAATATTAACATGATAAACTTCCAAAGAAAATTTGTTGTTCATGTATAAACTATCCACAAAATAAACTGACAACAAAAGTCAATCAAAGAACCTAACTTTCCCTTGAATTAGAGTTGTGATGAAAATGATTGTACTGTAGCTCTATCACTTTTTCTTAGTGTCAATAAGAGTCCAACCTTCTATCCTGAATGCTTCTGCTTTCACTAGGCTATCTAGAAAAAAATGAAAACTAACTCCCCAAAAAAATTGTTACATATTATTTTTAACGAAAGAAATGTGTTTGTTATATCAAATATAACATTAATTACTCCCAGTTGGATATGCTACTAGATGAATACTTCACTCAAGTAGAAGAATCCTACTTAAACACCATTATCCTTCATTCATTCCTTCCAATGGTTTTTCGTTTGATCAAAATAAATCTCCAATTCGTTCATGCACCAATTCTACTTGGAAGTGGTATCTCTCGTTAAGAAGACAATTAATTTCCATGTTAAATGCAAAATATTTCAAACCATCATCCCTCTTTAATTTAACTAGAAACCATAAAGAATAAGGAGTAATTACTTCTTCTTTTTTCCCTCCCTCAAGCATGATAGGTGTGTTCTTTACTTTGAAACCACTTAAACAAAAAAAGCTTATAGTGACTAAATTTTAATATGTCGTCACTATATTCATGCTCTCATCAAGAAAACAATTAATTTTCATGTTAAGTACAACATATTTCAAACCATCCTCCCTATTTACTATAATTGGAAGCCATAAAGAATAAGGAGTAATTAACTCTTTTTTTCCTCCCCCAAACATGATATGTGTGTTCTTTTCTTTGAAACCACGTAAATAAAATAAGCTTCAAGTGACTAAATTTTAATATGTCATCACCATAATCATATATAAATAATATTTATGAAAATAAAAAAATCCTTGCACATCCATTTTATGAAAAATATTAATTTATTTTCCAAGGAAACATAGTTACTTTCTCAAGTATGGTGGATTACACATCTAACTTCCTTAAACATTTACACACTAAAATAAATCACATGATCAAATTAAGAGTATGGCTAAAACTAGTAATGTAAATACCATTAATGCATAGATTTCCTATAATGTATGTGTACATCAAATGATCCCATACCAACCCTACCAAGGAGCTAGACTCCTCTACCTTAGCCACACCCTTTCCTTCAATCATGCACAAACTTAGACACTCACAACAAGCCAATGAGTTAGTATCGGGAAAATTTCATATCAAAGCATCACAAAATATAATGATATCATCACATATATCATATTTATGCATCAAAGTGTACCCCATATCAACATGTATGTAATAGGATATGGTTATTTAATTGACTATATCAATGTAAAATATTGTCATGAATCAAATCAAACTTATCTTGAAGAACAACATAGTCATGTAGTTGATCAACACATATATTGAGAACAAGTTCTAAATCAAAAGAACTCGTGAAGATAGGAACACATGATATCATGGTCGAAGTCAAACAACATATCGACCAGAAGTCCAAATTAGGTAGTTCAAGATAACCAATGCCCATAGTCACCACTTGACATCCATTAACCAAGTTGACTAATTCAAAGTATGTGAATGAATTCCTAGAAAATAGGAGTCATATAAAGTGATTAATAAAGTCTTTTTGCACTAGAAAGAGACATCATTCTGATGTCACAAGAAGATCCACAAAAAAGTGACCACATTAGACATAGAGATCTATATACATAGTACTAAGACACAATTGTTTTGTCAAAACATAAAAGAGAATGATCGATGCACATCCTTTGTATTCTCACAAGAATTCTAATTATCAAGGTGGATAGAATCCCTAAACACTATCCCCAAATCTTGAACCATCTAACTCTTGCCTTTGATTAGACCCATCCATATTCTTATATCAAGTTTGTCACACATCAAGAATCATCATAGAAGAATGTTGACCTGCATGATGAACATCAAACAATGAGTAAATCACATGAGTACAAGATCATGAAATAACACAAATACATAAAATAAATATGTCATTAAACCTTTATCCATCAACATGAACCCTCATCTCCAAAGACCTAGGATTATAATCCATTTACTATCACAAGATGAGAGTGTGGCCTAGGAACATTTATCACCCAACCATAGAGTGCTTAGCTCCCCAAAGTCATTCCTAACATAAAGAACTCCTTGACCTTGCTTGAAGAACCTTGCTACTTAGGATAGTTGGATTGGATGGATTCTGTGAAGCCATGTGATTAATCTAGTATGTAACCATGTGCCTATATAGAAACAAAACATGAATGTGGCAGAGAGAAATAAAACATTAACCATTCATTTCAAACATATTCACTAAACAAGATTGGCCAAGTAAATTTACCAGTGTTAAATACATAATACTAGCAAGTAGCAAGAGAAAGTACACACATCTTTCCAATTAACACCATTCCCTAATGAACCCACATTTAAAACCCTTCCAAAATACATATTAATCACTATATGTTCTTGAACAATGTTAAAATTTTTTATTCATTAACCATTCTATTCTTTGGTTACTCCACTTTCAGTTTTCCAAGTAATGAGAAACAAAAATGAACATGCTAATAACATAGGTTACCTCAACATTTGTGATTGTAGGAAAATAAGATAAAAAATGATTAATGATTAAAGAAGAGATTTTAGCTCCCAAGTCAAATCTTTTAATAATAGACAATAAAATTTACTAACATCTTTTCTACCCATTTGATTTAATGAAATTCAATTTCTTATGATACAACTTAGAAAATATGGAGGAAATATCCAATCTCATGATTTATCTTATCTAAAGCAAAGATTCTCACTTCCATTTACATAGAATTGATGCTTCAAGAGAAAAAATTACAGATTATTGATGTAGAGGTAAGGGTGGTGGATGAATAGCCCAGTTATAAACTTACTAAGTTGTGAAGGTTGACTAGTATTGCCCAAACCCTCTATAAGGAAAAATAGTACTCAAATGACTCCAAGACCTCCTAGCTGATTAGCATGATTTACTTGGGCCAAAACAAGATGGATTTGAAGGGTTTCAACACAATTTTGGCTATCAAGTATCACCCAACACCTAAATCTCTTCAAACTACCTTCTAGGCCTAGTTGCCCTTATTAGGTCTCCAAAGAGATAGAAGCTTGGATTTCTCTCAACTTTTCCAAAGCACTAACCTAACTCTATAGGTTTTAAAATACCCTTTTGGCCATACTTAAACATATCCAAAGACAAGCTTAGGTTGTTTCAGAAAAAACCCAAATTCTTCAACCTATCCTCAAACAACAAGCATGGAATAAGGTGATTTTCCAAAGCAACTACTACTAATACTCACTTTCTACCTACAAGACTTTTTCCGGTGCCTTTATATGACTTCAAACCCCCAAATATCTAGCCAATTTGGTCTTTGGATGCTTCCAAGTAGTAAAGCCCTAAATTGCTCCACAAAATCCTCTTAAACTAGGGCTTTCTAATTAGATGTTATTCCAACACTTCTAGGATTAAAAAAGAGTGGATTCACCTTGTATAGGGTGTCTCTAGACACCTTAAATAATAAAACTTACTCCTCCTTTAGACAGATTCTTTGTTGTTGCTCCATACCTACCTTTCCATTCACCGTTAACACTTCCTTGTTGGGTGATCACGTACAACCAAACTCTCATTTGAACATGTCAATGTTAGAAAAATATTTTATAAGTCATGGATGAGTCATTCCATGAGAATAAATAGTTCCATTTATAGAATGTTCATCCATCCATTAGTTCTTGTCAAAAACTAGAAAAAAGGAACATTGTTCCCAATTCTGTTAGCACTATTTTACAAAACTTGAGCTCATTAATGGAATTCAAAGCATTTAGAAAGGATATACAAAAAGAAAAAATCCTACCAAGGGTTAGAACATCCTCTGATCACAAAACTATATAGAAAAAACCTCAAACTTGTAGCAAAATGGAGTCTAATTGAGTTTTCTTGTATAGTTTGTACAATGAATGATTCCTAGTGTTGCCCTTTGTACAATGCCTTCAACTTGACTTAATAACCTCCCTAACAACCATCCCAACCGAATTGGATCATTTTCCATACTTATTTAGGCCCAAAACTTCTTAAAACTACTTTCGCTCCAAAATAAACTAACCATTGGGATTCAAAGATTTGAACTCTCCAACATACAATTTATTGCATAAACAACTATTTAACTTTTCAAACTTGTCTATAATGTCCTCAAGAAAAATTTAACCAATCCTAAATCCTTTTAAGACTCCTAAAGACTTATTTGAAAGCATATTTTATTTCTATCCTATTTCATCATTAGAGATCCTAAGGTCCTTAATAGGCCCTTTAGGATTCATTACAACTTTAACATTCTTCAAGCCTCCTAAGGCCATGATTGGCTTCAAAACATACCAACTGGTTGGTTCACACTCTTCCTTTCCTTTAATCCATCTTGTCTTCTTTAGGGATCCTTACATGTGCTGATGCTCCTGCATCACTTATCAAGAGCTATAAAGATAAAGAGCTTGACTCAGAGGATACATCCAAAAATGTGACGATAATTTTCCTATATAAATAGTAAGGGAAATATCTACCAACTAATATCAATTGAACAAAGATCATTTTTTTATCTAATTCTTTAGCTAAGTGTAAAATATCAAGTTTAATTCTTTGTAAAAATAACTTTTATAAAATTTATCTTTGTTTTGAATACATCCAAAAGAACGATAGACAAAGTAAATAGAAGATTGATAGATATAAGATAATCCCCTTGCCATACATCCATGAGCATGCTATCTTAACCTCTTTGGAAAAGAGGATTGAAATAATATTAACAAGATTAAATCTTCCAACTACACCCAAATTTTGGGTCCTATAATTTTATATTCTACTAGATGTCAGAAAGCATTGAAGCAATTATCATGATGGTATAAAAGAAAAGAAAAATACACCATGTGTATTAGATAAAAAAATGATTCCCCTTGGAATATCTTTGGATAAACATCTCGAAAAATTTAGAGGGTCCATAAGCCTCTTCATATATGGTTTATAGATCACAGTAAATTCAGCTAAGGAAGAACATTTTATTTGGCACAAACTTGTAACGATTCAATGTGCAAAGAAAGAAGATTTTTAACAAAAGTTGATTTTGAAGAATGAAAATTGATTTTTTTTTTTTTAATTGGCTTGCTAAACAACACATTTTTTTCTCATCGGTTGCATATACCAAAGACTTCTATCGAGGCACAACTCAATTTGCACCTAGGCTAAAAACTATAATCCAAGTGCAAAGTGTGAAATTGATGACAATCATTTATGAATATAAAACATTGACTACTATGTTTATAAAGAAATCAAAATGTAAGTTTCTACCTTGAAATAAAATAAACTTTGGATCTCTTCATCCTTTATCAATAGTATACAAAACATTGAGTCATTCCTGGCCTTTACTAAGGCAGTAATAATGAAAAAAATCCCTTTAAAAAGTGTTTAAAGGGTGAGAATATTATACAGATTTAATTTCATCTTTGGTTTTGATCATTATAAATATCCAACATAAAACTATATAAATTTGGATAGACATAGCTGATAACAAATAAGCCTTTTTGTAGTGCCTCTTGTGTTTGTAGTCTATACCTTGTTTATTTTGATTTGAGAGATACTTGTTACTCTTATTGTTTTTATGTACTTTGAGATGACCTAAGGGTCAGATATTATACTTTGATTCAATACCATAGATGCTTTACTGCTATGTTGTTCAGTTTATCATATCTGCATGTTGATGCTATTTTTAGGCGACAATAGATCTAAGATGATATCTCGTAATATGGTTTATTTAGACATAATTGTTGGTTATGTTATGTGATGGATTTTTATGTTATGGTGATTTACTTCGTTCTTGTATTTTTATGCTTTTTGTGAATGTGAGTGATGTAAATGGATTAAATAGATATTTTAATACATGTTGCTTTGGCTATGATATTATATGCAATTGCACTTGATCATGTGTTTTAGTGTGCAGGAATTATATCCCTGGCAGTGGCACATGGAGATAGTGATTTAGCTATTCATATTTTTCCAATGTCATTCCTGTATGGTCGATGTATCCTTATGTAGTTGTTTTTAATTAAAGGCTTTCAGTGATTGGTAAATCCAAACTGATCTGCATTGTGTGATTAGACAGTAAGTGTGTCTGTGCATTTAGAGGTTCGCTTTGTCGTGAAAGTGTTAAGTGATTTTCTGTGATTTTGGATTTTTGGGTTTTAGATCTTTTTGGATTTAATTTCTAGCAGCTTTGCCTTAGGTGAATTTCCATTATGAATAATAGCTTGTTTTCATTTGGGTCGATTTGGATTTTAGCTACTCCAGTTGGCTAATTTCCAGAATCGACTATTCACTTGAAAAGTGAATAAGTATTGGAAAAGTGAATTCATTATTCACTTCTCACATTTTAGAAATAGAATTTGAGAGCAAATTTGAGAAATCCTCTTCTGAAGGATTGGCTTTTTGTTCATTCTAGGAGTTGTGAGCGTGGGAATTTTGCAAGATCAATCTCATTGGATCTGGCTCAGGAAGACCTTACTTTGCTGTCACTTTTGGCAGATTCGATGGGGTATTTGTTTTATTTGGTTATTTTTAGTATTTTTCCATTTGTTGACAGGTAGGGCTTTCTTGTTTTATTGCTTTTGCTCTATTTCTGGTAAGAGTATGTGAGGAAGTTGAGAACTAGTGTTCCCCTCCATTTTTGTTTGTTGGTTCTACCTGGTTGGTTGGGCATGAACATTTTCCCTATTTTTGAAATGGGGGTTTGGGTTTTTGACCCGTTATGTTGGCCATTTTTGCATATGATGTCCAATTTTAGCTATTTTTTGATTTTTATGGTTTTTGCACCCAAAGGCCAAATGGGTTTTAATTTTGGATTTTTTCCAAAATTTGGAGTTTTTACCTCATTTTGCGTGCCACCCAATTTTCTTAGGTTTTCTTAGCACAATGTGGTTCATGGACCTGGATGATCCGTTTGGATATTCTCAGACCACTTTTGCATCTTTTTTTGCATTGGGATGCATGTTGCATCCGTCCTCTCGATTCTATTTTTGGTTGAGGGAATTTCTACTTTGTGTTCTCATCTAGTCCTTTTTTATGATCTTCGTGATGGTGGTGCGCCACATAGGAGTACATGCGCATACATTTTCGGATAACTTGTGAGTCCCAATCTTCCATGGTATTTCCAGAATTGTGATCATTAGGGTTGGGTTGGGAATTTGCATGCCTATGGGAACTCATCATTGGATGAGCATGGGTTTGGTAGGGTAGCATATAGAGGGGGCTTCTATCTTGCAACCTAACGATCATGGCACCATGGGTTGCTAGAGGGGGCTTTATATAAGTGATAACTAAATAAAACATTGGGTGGTAATAAAACTTAAGATAATGTAAAGTTTTGCATTCGTGTCATGGTTCCAAGGGAGTGCCTTGAGAGTGTTGCCACATGTGATCCAAGCTTGGGCTTTTGGATGCCAAGCGACTCTCCATGATGTCAGCCCCTACTTAGTAGCCCTTTGAGATGTTTGACTAGTACTTGTAGTTATGCATTGTCTAAGTCTTGGATTCAGTCATCATACTACTTGGCGTGTGTGTTAGCCATGGATGTTTGCTTCATGTGTGGTTGTGGTTGGATCATTATCTCCATCAACATGGTGGGTGTGGACCTACGAGTGCCACATGGTTGGAAGGCAAAGCTACTTACGCCACTATTGGGGATCAGTGTACAGAGACGGCCTTGTATCCTAGTGCAATCATTGTTGGAGGTGTTCACTTGGTACTTCGGTCTATGGAGTATGCTTTCTTATGAATTATGCTTTCATTGGGATGTTTATCATGTTTAGATGATGTTATTTTTAACGCATTCCTTATTATGATGACTAGCATGTGGTAGGTGATGTTATCTACTTCATAGGATTATCTTCTGCTTTACTACTAGCATGTTAGATTTCCTTTGCTTTTTGTAGCATGTTTAGTAGTGACATTTTCGTTATGATAGTATAGACGATTCGATTGGTAGCTTGGGAATGTTACACAGGGGGGATGCTTAGGGCCCACAATGGTCTGATGATGCTATTATGGTTGGGAGGAACCGTGTACTTAGTTTGTTATTTATGTTTAATGTAATATTACTTTCAGTTTATTGTGATGTTTCTTTCTATTTATGTCGAGTGTTGTTGCTTTGAAATGTGGATCTGGTACTCCCAGTGTGGAGGAACTTTGTTTATTAGTTTTCATAGCTTTCTATAGTGTTTCATGTTTGCGTGCTGATTTAAGATCTCGCATGAGATTGCACTTTCTCATGCAAGAATGCAACTCTTTGTGCGACATGGTGTGTTTCTTCAAGCAGCTTTGCACTTCTTTGCACGAAATCTAGCACTAGTTTATGTTGTTGGAATGCACTTGCTCACACGGCACTATGCACTTCTTCACGCGACACTATGCACTTCCTCGTGTGAGAATCTGGTAGCGTTTTCCTTTGCGTGAAAAATAGGGGCTATCTAGGGTTGTCATAAAAAAGTTTGGAAATTGGTTTTGGACACCTTTTTTGGTTTTACACCTTCCTAGTTCAAAATAGATATCCTAGGGGTTTAAAATATATCGTTTAAGTATAAGTTGACATATATTTTAATATATGTGATGATTCATTTGAGATAGGTTCCACACCTCTATGGGCCAAGATAAAGATTCTAGGAAATTTAAGGGCTTTAGAAATTTAGACTTAGCCAAATTTCAGGGCTTCAGGATTTCAGCCTTAGCCAATTTTCAAAATTTTTCTTTTGTCTTTCAACGTGGTTGATCTCTTATGTTTTATTGGTTATGTTTTAGTCAGTGGTGATGTTTGGAGATCCGTTGGTGTTGGATGTTTGATAGTCTTCCATTGTGGTCTTTTTGATTTGTGTAGGTTGTTATCTTGTACACTTACATTTGGTTTTAAAAAAAAAAATCTTTCTATATTTCATCCTTGTTCCAAGGATCTCCGAGCGGGGCATTACACTTTTCTTGATAAGAGTAATGATATAGAAAAATCAATCTTTAATTATCAAAACAAAGACTCTCATGATAACAAGTTCGAGATTCAAACCTTAATTTTTAAGAAGAATGTTCTCCTTCACAACACATATACACAAATATTTCAAAAATAAATTTAAAACTAAAGTTCACCCATCCTACACGCCACACAAATAATCATATATCCTACTGTGTTGACAACTAGTAGAAGAATTTAAAAATTGATACTCTTGAAATTAATTTTGCAGCAAAAATTAATCACCATAAATTCTACACCTCCATATTACAAGCGATGATTCAATGAAGAAAATAAAACCAAAACATTCGGTCTAAAATATGATAGAATATATTTGTTAAAATCATTAGAAGCTCATATGCATATTCCAACATGACAATACTTAAGAAGATTACACTATTCAAAAAATAACAAAATGTCATAGGATATATTTAGTTAACTTCCTAAGCACAACATGGGTTCAAGTATTAGTTTCTTAAATATTTGAGATAAGGTTTTGTTATATTCTCCAAAGATAGCATCAAATAAATGACTATCCAACAATCATGACCACCATGATTTAAATCACTAGCTTAAAGATTGGGTGACACTATGACATGTATAGACATTTCTTTCTGGTCTATGGTTTCAAGTGTCTAGGCAATTGAATTCCTATTTTTCTTAGAATTCTAGCTTAGTTTTAAATATAGAAACATTACACCCAAGTTTCACAAAATCTACACATCAATTGTTAAAGGATAGAGACATTTCTAAGATACTCAAAAAGGGAAGGTAAATATTCCAGCTAGATCTATACAAGGAAAAGATGTTTTTTTCTACTTCTCACATTACCAACTAGTAGTATTTCTTAGTCTACTACAAAAATTTAAATAACATGATAATCTTCCTAAGAAAATTTGGTGTTCATGTGTAAACTATCCACAAAATGAACTAACAACAGAAGTCAAACAAACAACCTGACTTTCCCCTGAATTTGAGTTGTGATGAAAATGACTATTTTGCATCTCTATCACTTTTCTCCAATATCAACAAGAGTTCAATCTTCTATCTTTAATGTTGCAACTTTCACTAGGTTATCTAGAAAAAAATGAAGAATAGCTCCCCAAAACAATTATTGCATGTTGTGTTTAATGAAAGAAAGGTGTTTGTTATATTAAAGATAATATTAATTAATCCTAGTTGGATACGCTACTAGATGAACACTTTACTCAAGTATAATAATCTTACTTAAACACCACTAGTGTTCGTTCATTCCTTCCCAACAATTTTTCAGTTGATCAAAATAAATTTCTAGTTCCTTCATGCACTAGTTGTGCTTACAAGTGGTATCTCTCATCAAGTAGAACATTAATTTCCATGTTAAGTGCAATAGATTTTGAACCATCCTCCCTGAAACATGATAGGTGTGTTCTTTACTTTGAAACCACTAAACAAAATAAGCTTCTAGTGACTAATTTTTTTATATCATCACTATATTCATATATTAATAATGTTTATGAAAATAAATAAATCCTTGCACATCCATTTTACAAAAAAAATCATTTATGTTCCAAGGAAATGTAATTACTTTCTCAAGGAAACATAGTTACTTTCTCAAGCATGGTGGATTACATGTCTACTTTCCTTACTTAAATTTATGCACTGAAATAAATCACATGATCAAATCAAGTGTAAGGTTAAGACTAGTAATGCATATATTTCCTACAATCTATGTGTGTGTACACTAGATGATCCTATACCAGCCTTACTAAAGAGCTAGCGTCCTCTACCTCAGCCACACCCTCGTCTTAAGTCTTACACAAACTCAAATACTCGCAACAAGCCAATAAGCTAGTATTGCATAAAATTTCATATCAAATCATCATAAAACATAACAACATCATCACATATAGCATCTCTATGCATCAAAGTGTACCATAACAACATGTATGCAATAAGTCATGATTACTTAATCTAGTATATCAATACATAATACCATTATGAATCAAATCAAACACATCTTGAAGAATAACATAGTCACATAGTTGATCAACACATAGATCTGACATGTTTTAAATCAAAAGAACTCATGAAGACAAAAATACATGATCTTGTAGTCTAACTACACTTCAGCTAGTGTCTAAGTCAAACAACATATCAACCAGGAGTCCAAATTGGGTAATTCAAGATCACCAAAGCCCATAGATGCCACTCATGTCCACTGACCAACTCAACTAAGTCAAAGTGTGTTAACAAATTCCTCTAAAATAGGAGTTTCACAAAGTGGGTCATGACAATATTGAATATTGACCCTTGAAAAACCTATTATCTTAATTTTTTCTTTAAATTATTGTCATGAAAATTGGCTTTGTACTCAGAGATAATGGTGAGGAAGATATTTCCTGAAGAGGGAGAGATTTCTAGGCATATTAAGAGGAAGATAGATCCTTGGTTTATTGAAAGAAAAAGTGTTTCTTGGCACATTGAGAAGGGGAGTGAGTGTTATGAAAGAGAGTATATTTTGAGCTTGAAATAATTGTTGTGAAAATCTTGTAATATTTTGAGTGATTTCTTTCTTTTCAAGTTGAATAAAAGTGTGATTGGAGGTTTTTCCACTTTTCATTTCTTGTGTATGTATGTTTTATTCATTATTGATTTCTTGAGATCTCATTTCTATTAGTTATTGTTGTTAAAATTAACATAGACATTTTTCTATTACAAATCTGAAATATAAAAAATATTTTTGTTTCTATTCTATTTAATTTGTTGAGTTATAGAAATTAACAAATAGATTATGCTTAACTAAAAAAGAGAGATAAAATTTAATATTTAAATAGAAAAATAGAATACATCCTCAATAGTTTTCATATCACATGCATAGAAGTTGAATAATAAACATACATAATATTTTTCATATTAGTATTGTTTAATGCTTTAATACATTGTCCATTACAAAGTTTCTATAATTTATTCTATCATCACTCATTATATTTATAGATGCCTTACATAAATGATATGAGGTGATGATATAAGGCAATAATATGTTGATAATAGTAAAAATGCATTAGAAAAAGAAGGGGTGCAAGCACCAAAGTTCTTGCCTTTGGAGTGTTTCCAGAAAATCATTAAAGATTTATTTTTCTACAATAGAAAATGCTAAGCTATTTTAAAAAAGACGTGTTGAGGTATAATTTTGCATGATGCTTAACGACAGGAATCCTTTCGAACTGCTCTCTTGAAAAGTTGATCTGAGATCAACTCTATGGTTTTGGGTGATCTTGTGACCTACTGGAATCCGCTCAGTTGAAGATAAATGTATTTATTCACAAAGAGGCCTTTTCTGGTTCAAATCAATTTCGGATAAGATGATCAATCTGCTTGTTGTTTCAAAATTAACCATGAAAAAAGATATGTTTTTTGATATTTTCTATTTTTTAATGAATGCAATCTAACAATGCAACTATATGAATTCCTAATTTAACCAAGGGTTGCCAAAGAAAAAAATAACAAAGATAAGGTAACGAAAGATAAAAGTAAACATGAAAGGGAAATTCTTGATGGACATAAACCATGGTAACAACATGTCTACAAGTTAAATCATTGAAAATATTAGGTAGGAAACCAATAAAAGTAGGAGCAGTGCTTCATCAAATCCATTGATGCAATCGTCGATGAAAACTTAGTAAAACTAAAAGATGTTTTACTTTTTACCAAATCGCAAGGCCATAGAAAGTGTGCTCATGAGAGACAAGAAGCTATGTAGGAACAAAATGTGTGATCTCTTCTCCAACTCTACACGTCAGCAGAATTCGTCAACACATGGAAAAACACCAGAACTAAAATATCACACAATCAAATCAACACAACAAAACTATTGGCTCCATTATTATCATGAATCCACAAAAAATACACTCCAGAAATAATAACTATACTCAGAATGAGAGCACCAAAAGCATATATTGTTGCATCAAAATATTGGCCTAGAATACATATTACATCCCTGAATTTATAAGAAATTGTCTCCTCATTTTGTGTTGAGAGTGAGAGATCCCTTAATGAAAATATATGCCTAAAACTAATTTAAAAAATCTAATTATATACAAACTAACTCTCTAAAAGGTGCTAAGTATGTCTCCACCCTTGTTTTATAATCAATTAATGGGTGCATGAGCCTTTACATGCCTTAAATAAAGAAATAAATAGTAGATAAGAAGAAAGAAGCTACAAGAGGGTCTAGAAGTCATTGGAATCTCTAAGAATGGAAGGTCAGCCTTCTCTAAATGTTTCTAGGAGTTAAACTATTGTCAGAATGTGTTTTTGATGTTGGGAAAGCTCTAAATTAGGAAGTAGTAGTTAACTACCAGTGCACCTTTGGAGTAGCACATCTTGCACACATTGCGCACTTGCACACCTTGATGAATTTTGTGCAAGGTTCTCAATTCACCAAAAAATCGAAGTTCTTAGTTTTGAAAATGGTTTCTGGTGCTTGAAGTGATCTATATAGTTGCTAATAATACATGCTTCACCTATGTATTTCATTTAAACTTCATATTGTACATAGTATGTCAACTAATAAATAACTCTTATTTTCAATGTAAATTTAAATAAACAGTTCTTACTTGTAGCATAAATTAATATTCACTAGTTGGATGACCATTACTATTTTCTTGGTAAATAGATTTGTCACTTGAAAATGGCCCAACGGAGTGTATGTGGCAAACTATTCACAATATTTGGATAGGCCCTTGATATGTGGCCTTCCTCTGTGTTTAGAGGGGTAGCTCCCTCACATGATATAATTTTGAAGTTTTTCAAATAAAAATGAAATCAAACTTTAAAAGATCAATAGAAAGTCATTGATGATGAATGCACCATATGACTTCAAAGCTTTCCTAGACTACTAACTTAAAACTGCTAATAACAACAATCAAGATCTACACTTGAGAATTGTCACTAGCACAATGTTGATCCAAAAATTCATAAACATCTACAAAATACCATGAAAATGCTCATTGCAAAGAGAATCAATATTTCTAACAATTTAGATTTTGAAAGAAGAGAACTCGAATAGCATTTTCCTTTATTTTATTGCACCAAGAACATAACAAATATTTTCAATGTCGAAGAAAAAATCTTTACATACTTCCCAAAATTTTTCTTCTTATCAAAATTTTAGCATAAGTGTTCCCTTTTTCTGAAATCCAAAAAGTCCTTTTACAAAGCCAAAAACGACTCCTTATATAGACGCAAAGGTTAAGAACTACTCCTTTGTGGTTAATAACTACCTCCAAAATATTTAATTTAGGAGAGGTTAATTAACCTCACTAAAAATAACTTATACAAGGAAAACTCCAAAAACATAACTTAAGCTAGAATTACTAAGAATGCATATATATCCAATCACTAGTCTTCTAGCTATGAACTCTATCTATCTAGGCATGATTGACTTATCCTGGAAAGTCCTATAAGAATCGAGGATGATCACCATTGAATCATAATTGGGAATGAACATGTTTTCCATCATGAGTTTGGTCATAACGTATTTATCCTAGATCTCTTTTGACTCTTGTTTATAGGCTGAAATATTGCAATCTTCCAGAGTGATTGAGACTAGACTAAGCTTCATCATACTTTCAGCATTTGACACTCGATTCTCCATTTCTGAATGAATTTTGATACTGAAGGAATCAAGAAGAAATTGGAAATTAATATGTTGAAGATCATTTACTACTGCTCCACTTGTGATAATAGAGACTAGTTCATCTGTAACTTTCATTTGTAACTGTTCACATGAAGCTGTTAGTTTTTTTAATTCAGTGATCCCTTTCCTGATATTTATCATCTTCCAGTTAATACTTTTACTCTAGATACGTGTCAGATTCTCACTTGGATCAGCAATAATCTTCTCAAGAATTAGGGTGTTTATATCCAACTTGGAAATTTCTTGTAGTTCATTAGCTACTTTTTGCCAGGCAACTTTCTACTCCTTACTACTTTCTAGCTCTTTAGACATCTCTTGTATTTTTTCAATGGCTTTTCCATATATTTCCTTCACTCTAGTTATGAGTTTTGAAGCATCTTCTATCATTTTGTTTATCGAAGCTTCGATCATCATACCATGTGACTTGTATTTGTTTACTCTTTTAACAACGACATAAGCAAGAATACCATCAGGGCCCACTAAGGTTGGTGAAGTAAATATTGCCTTCACATTAGGAGAATTACTAACTAAATTGATTTAAGACACCAACAACTAAACTAGCTCTTTGAGTTGCTCCTTTGATCTTTTCTCTTTCTTTTCTCTTTGGAACATTTGGGTAGCAATCAATTCAAAATTCTAAAAATCTCCTTCTACACTAGATGGACCAAGATCAACCTTATTTAGAATGAAATCCAACTCCTATGCTTCATCAACATTCTTCTCTATTATAGGCTTTGCTATTTCTACGCATAGATTGCCTAAGTTTTATCAACGACCAACCTAGACATCACTTTAGTCTTTTTCACTTTAGGAGGCTTCTAAAGAAAATGAGAGATTGCATCAAATGGAGGTGGGATCATCTAAACAAATTTCTTCTTCTTTTGGAGACTAGTTTGGAGCCATGAATGTGTAGTAGCTGGAAGTGAAACTTGCATGTTGCCTATTGTATTTTTAGCAATCATCATCAAATCTTCTGAATTAGATAATTGATTATCTATCGGCATGATGTTTCAATTTGTGGGGTTATTTGACCCTTCTCATTAGGTTCATTTCCTTCCTGATTCACTCTAGTAGATTTACCTCTCAATTTTTCCCCCTTCTTTTGACTATAAACTTAGTCGGCTGATTTAGATCTTCATCTTTATCTAGATCACTCATATTCAATTGCTGCAATTTCTCACTAGAAGTTGCCTTCGATGCCATTTGAGATGATTCTCCTTGATTACTTCTCCTACCTTTACTTTGAAATTCATTAGCCACTTTTTCTACTCTGATTCTACTAACCCATTCCCTTGTTCTTTTAAGGATATAGGTAGTTCTTTCCTTTAGGCTTTTTAACTCTTGAATTGACCAATCAATAGGGGGAAGATCTAGTAATTCAATTTTCTCATAGAAGAAGGGATCAGCCAAGGAAGCTTCATCATCATTTATAACTTTCACATCAATATCGACCTTGAAGTCTATTACTTTCCTTATAGTAAGCCACATCCAATCTCTCTTCCTGACTTTGAAATCACTTTCACAATCTTCCCAAAAATCTTCTAGAGCTAGAAAGTGACCAAGGCTATGGGTTAGCTTTAACTCATTAATTGCATAGCCTTTACTATCATAAGGGAAACACATGGTATAAAGATGTAAATTAATTTTAGTGATGGATCTCTCTATGTTCCTCACATCTAATGTAGTATCACAACTATAATATCTAATGCCGATAGGGAAATGTATTTCATCTATCCTCCCATTCAAGTGAAAAGCTTATTAATTTGACTAATCTGTCTGCACATTTCTATAAAGACCAATTTATCATCAACAAATCTAGGTAGCATAAGCGGATACCCATCATAGGCGGGTAACCTAATATAAGTGAACTTTGGGAACTGTATGAAAACACTTCCATCACTGCTTCTAGTGAAATTTTGAGTCCCATGTTTCCCTGAATTTCTCTTATAGTCAACATTGTGAATGCATCATTCACTCTCCTGAAATGGTGTAGGCTATTGTCATATTGTACTGAGGAGGATGGTTGTAAATAATAGCCACATCATCATATATACCTTTTTGGTTAAGCCTAGGCCAACTTTTGGTGCTTGCAATAGCGTAGAATAGATAAGAAGTCATGTAGAAATAATCATTTGCTTAGAGTTCTATGAGTTGCCTATGTAGTGAGTCACTGATAATTTCAGCCCAATCAATGTGTTGCTTCCCTTTGCATACCATGTTAATAAATAGGAACATCCAACCTTCAAACTCATGCAAAACTTGGAGTCCTATTATCCTACTTAATATCTAGTTACCATATTTGTTATATCTTCTTTTAATGATGATTTGTGGATGGACTTGGCTAGTTGAGATTTTCCTTTCCTTGGTTGCAAGAGCCATGATCTAGCAATGGTGTTTAAACACTGAGTTTGATTTTCCATATAGTACTCCTTCATGATTCTTAAATTGATGTTGGCATATTACGGTTTGATAGGTAATTGGAAAGAAATGGCAATAGAAATTGGATCCAGATGGATGATCACTTTATTATTTGATGAAATGACTACCCTGGTATTTGGATGATAGGCTTTCATGCATTCCAACATTTGATCAGGGCACTGTGATGAGATGGGGTGCCCTCCTGCTTGAGCTATGCCATATTTTTATGGCTAAAGGGGTCCTATCCTCACTCTCAAGAGATGACCAAAAATCTTGAAGGCAAACACTTCCTAAAATGGTATCGCAAATGTTAGGAAGTGTACTTTTTTAAATGGGAGCATAATCATGCCTTTGATATTTATATTTCATGACCTACCAGCTAATCTTTCTATTGATTACTTTAAATGCTTTCAATTCCCTCAATGTACTTTGAAATTTGGAGACTTCTCAATTCAATTTGAAAACTATTCATAAAATATCCATGCATTGCTCAAAGTTTCCTATTGAGGTAATCTAATGAATATTTATGGCTTTCGGCATGCACTGAAGCTTGGATATTCCTTCAAAATATAACTTCTTCCTTTATTTATGATTACACCAATTTGGGCTGTATTTATGCTTTTGGGTCTAATGTATATTAAGTTGCCACTTTATTTCAAAGCATACATGTCTACTTCACATTCAAAGTATACCACTCAATCCTTCAAAGATTGATGCGCAAATTTACATAGACATTTTGGCAAGCAGTTTGTGTGCTTTGTCTATGCCATGCTTTGCATTTATCTTATGTTCCCATCGAGTGTTGTGGGTTGGGAGATGAAGGAAATCCATGGGCAAGAGGATTGAATTACTTAGTAAAAACAAACCACATGTTATGCATTTGATTTAGCATAGAACTCATTCACATTCTCTCCTTCACTTGCACTCAATCAAATAGCTCTTATGTGTCGCCTATGACTTTGTCTTCTTGCGGGATAGAATATGGAGAAAAACCTATGGCTTCCATTTCATGTCTCTTTTTTTTGTTTGTTTGATGAGCATTCAGGACCAAATTCATGGGTTGAAGTCTAGATCATTTTGTCAGACAATTTGTGCACTGCCTTCACCCCACTGCTCTCAATGCATTGTGTCAAATACTTGGGTTGCGTTCTCCATGTTTCTTCAAACATGATGTTTCATGAATCACATGTATGATCTTAGTAAAAACAAACCACATGTTATGCATTTGATTTAGCATAGAACTCATTCACATTCTCTCCTTCACTTGCACTCAATCAAATAGCTCTTATGTGTCGCCTATGACTTTGTCTTCTTGCGGGATAGAATATGGAGAAAAACCTATGGCTTCCATTTCATGTCTCTTTTTTTTGTTTGTTTGATGAGCATTCAGGACCAAATTCATGGGTTGAAGTCTAGATCATTTTGTCAGACAATTTGTGCACTGCCTTCACCCCACTGCTCTCAATGCATTGTGTCAAATACTTGGGTTGCGTTCTCCATGTTTCTTCAAACATGATGTTTCATGAATCACATGTATGATCTTGGTCTCATCAAACACTAATCATGAGAAGGGATTGAGAGCTCATGAACAAGATGAAATAAATAATTGAAATTCAAATGTCTCTACCCACATGATTCATCATTCACCAATCAATCTTTCTATGCCCAGGCTAGACTGAGGAAATGGTAGAGGTTAATTTGTTCAAGAAAATTGCATGCTTAGGTTACTGGTTGTTACTTCTATATTCAAACGCTCTTCAACTCTTGGAAGCCCAAACTAACCCATTGCTCACTGCATGGACTCTCTTTATTCATTTGTATTATTCACCATCTAATAGTTGGGTGGAGTGTATGACATGTTCTCTAAAACTTCAAATTTTCTATTCCAGGTGCTTGAGACTATCATATGGGCACAGTCATTATGTCAAATAGATTACATGCTTAGATTAACAACAACTACCTAAGACTTATAGTTAAGTTCCTTTGTTTGATAATTATCATGATCGATCTATCTGTCTTATATCTCTTGCCAAAGCACCATTACAGAGTGGGATACATCAACATTGAGAAACATCCATTGCATTTGGTGTAATGATATATTGTCTTGCTAAAAAAGTTAGTGGCTCCATTGGAAAAATAACAGGTTGAATAAGCTAAAATGATTCATGTCCTCTCATGTCAAAAGATTTGGTTTCTTTCCCAATACTTGTAAATATTTTCATGATTGACATCTACAGTTGTATCTATCTCACGTTTGGCATTCTATCAATCGATAGTCATGACAATTTTGATAGTCTTTTGTAATCAAGAGTTTCGATAGAACGGGATCTATTCAATATATTTGCAATCGGAGATTTGAGAGCTTTGTCAAACTTGGATGCCTTTTCTTTGATTCTACATTATACCCATTGTCTCTACCTTTCATTTTCTTTACTTTTATCAACTAAAAGGTTAATAACCATCTTAAAAATACATGTTTTGAGCCTCTAACCTTAACCTTTTTGGACAAGAGGTTAAGGTTAATGGTTTGGAATATGTGTATTTGGAAATTTATTTCAACCCTTTTTAGATGGAGAGGTTAAGATTTCAAACTAAAACATGTGTTTTGGACCTCGAATCTTAACCTTTTTAAAGGTTAATGGTTAATGATTTGGTTGAAAATATGTATTTTGGTGTCTTTCATTAACCATTGATAATTTGAGACTCAGGAATCAAAATTAAAAAATTCAAAAGGTGGAATGGAGCTGAGAACAAGCCAAAGATATTTGAAGGGTGAAATTTCTTTAAAACTCTGAGGGAAAGTGACCATTTTAATGTTTAAAATGAGGCATATTCTAAAAATAACCATAGCTTAAAAAGGTGAGGATTGGGGCAATATTGATACCGGGGAAACACATTTACAATTTTATTTTTTCTAGAATACTTTTCAAAATTGACATTTTTCCCTTTCATTTTGAAGAAATCATCAATCATATAGATTATGAATTATCAAAGCTAAAGGGTGGTGGCACAAATGGTGGCCTAGACACAAACTCTAATTCATCCCACTGAACACCATTAAAGAACTCATGATTCTTAATTTCATGAGAATCATTGTGAAATCCTAACCTTTCACTTTGCTCCTTCACTAATAAACGTAGAATCAAATCTTTCAAAGGGGACCAAGGTCCTAATAATTGTGGCTCCTTACATAGGACATTATAAAATGTTTCCTTTCTTGTGGATCCTTTGAAAGGGGTCTTCCCATATACCATCTCATGCAATAGTATTCCAAAAGACCACCAATCTACAACATAGCTATGCCCTATGCCCCATAAGACCTCAGGGGCAACATACTCTTCAGTACCAACAAATGAATGAGATTGGTCAAAAAATAATTTAGTTTCGATATTGTCTAGACAAGTATATTTGTAATTTCTAAGGCTTTTAGATTTGGGAAATGAACCTCCCAGATTCTCTTGTTTTGGAATTGAAGTGGATGGATCTATGCAATTTGTGGCTCTCATGGGATTCAACTTGTGCTGAAAGGGCCTTTGGAAACTTGTCTTGCTAGTCTTATTGTCTTCTTGGAAGGATCTTGACCTACGTTTTTGAAGACCATCGATGATGGAGAGATCAAAGTCGGTGAGCATAATATGCCCATTGGCTTGAACTAGAATATTCTCTGGTTTCAAATCTCTATACAATATCCCATGTTGGTGAAGGTATTCAAGAGCAAGGACTACTTCTGCTGCATAGAACCTACAAAAAACATAATGAAATCAATGAAATTAAATATTACATATTTTATAAATAGATCTACAAATACCTTTTATATATGAATTCGTCTCTCTCTCCCTCTCTTTCTCTCTCACTCACACACACACACACCCACCCACCAACCCACCCACCAAAAGAGCTTCACTTTTTTTACATTTAAACTTTTCAACCATCAAAATATAATTTTTTCATCAAACATTCAAAATTATGCAATATCTTATTGAAGAATTTAATAACACCATGCTTAAACTAAATTATAATTTAACTTACACTACCCTAATAAAATTATGAACCATAATATTTTAAGAATATTATATTAATCAATGAGTACATCTAATCCAATTAACTAATAAAGCAGTTATATATAATCACCTCTTTTACAATATGATGTTTTTTTTTTTTTTTTTTTTTTCCAATACCTTCCCATCGAATCAAATTCATATAAAAGTATGAATCGATTCATTAAAAAATGTCATTCCTACAATCTATTCAGTCAGAAACACAGGTTCCAGTTTTAGCCATCTACACTCTAATTTAAGTGGCATTCATCACGACTACGTAGTAATGGATTAGTAATTGCAAAAATGCAGCTACACAATACAGGAGTATGGCTCTCCTTCGTAATTTTTAAAAGAAAGAGAGATCTTGCAAAGTAGAATCACAGGTCAGTTTAGAGACAATTCTGAGCACGGAAGTTCTATTTCAGGTTAAACATCTTAGAGGTAATTATTTTTAAAGATACAAGGCAATAAAAGTTATAATATTTATTGCTAGAAGTTATGATTATAGGTCAATGAGTTTGATTCAAAAATTATACAGTTAAATTTTGATAGCAATATCATAACTATAATATTCATGTTATGATCAAAATAACTTCATTCACATAAATCACTAAATATGATTTGAAATATCTGTTCAATTATAGATCACTAAATATAATTTGAAATATCTGTTCAATTATAGATTACTTAATATAATTTGAAATATCTGTTAAACCTCTATACAACTAAATCTGAAAAGATTTCAACCAATTTTATAGACTACATAAAATTCATACTCATATTACATATATTGAAACAAACAGATATTTAATAGATTTTGATCAAAATATCTTCAAGTGTAACTTTAAAATTTTAATCAATAAAAATAAATAAAAGAACTTCAAGTTAGAGTTACTAAGTATTAATGACGATGGATTGTAGGGTGAGATCTGAACATCTATACGAAAAATCATACACAATCTAAATCAGAAATATTAGTAGTAACTCTAAAATTCATTAAAACAAGGACTAGTTACCTAGCAGCAGATTCTGAAAATCTCTGATCTTCTTGGTTGTGTCGGAGCACACTAAGGTCTCCTCCAGGACAATAACCCATCAAAAGATAATAATGGTTTGTAGACTCAAATTTAGCAATCAATTTGGGGAGAAAAGGATGATCCAACTTTGACAAAATCTCCCTCTCAGTCTGAACCCTCTTAAAACTCTTCTTTTCCTCCACAACTTGTTTATCAATCACCTTCATTGCAACAGGCTTCTCACTCTCTAAATGCTTCACCAAGATAACATTCCCCATATCACCGCAACCCAACAGCCTTACAGGCTCGAATTCTTCGATAGATTTTGCAAATTTAACGCTCCAATCCTCCATATAATCTAACCAAAAGAATCGAAACTCTCTTTTATTGTGATAATAGATCACAGAGTATGACCCAAAATATTTACAAAACAACTTAAAACTATTGCTATAAACTCTAAAAATATTATATCATAAAAAAAAACACCACCTATTTATTTCCTTCTACTGGTCCTTCAGTCCTTCACCCCCTGCTGATAATTTTTTTTGGTGTTTGGGACTTCTGATGTTTGATGCTACAACACAGTCTATTAGTACAACTTCGTGGAGATGGGTGGATGAGGCAAAATACACGTGGCGTGGATAATACGGCAGTTTTTTTGGATAAGGTAGGGGTCAGCGTCAGGTGTCCTATTGTTTAGTTGACGCGTGGCCATTAATCATCTGCCTCATGACGTGGACATGTCACCTCACTGGTCAATGGAAAAGAATGCGCGACAGTCTTGTGGACCTTCTGCCCACGTGGCAGTTAGTACCGAAGAGAACATTTGTATGTCGTCCGGATGTGACCGTTATTATTCGATTGGTTTATTGTTGTTGTCCGCGAGCAAAAGGCCGGCGGAAAATATCGTTGACCTATGTACGTAGGGGTTACGGCAAGTGCCACGTGTCAGATTGTATCTGGTATGGATTTCTTCTGTTTTCTTATTATTTTTGTTTTGAAAAAAAAGTTTTTTTACATTTTTTAATATATATTTTTTTTTAAGGTTGTGTGATTCATTTTGATAATAACTTTTGTGGATAATATCTATTATCAGTTATGTAAGTGTTTTTGGTTTGGATTCTGTGAAACATTTCTTAAATCAAATGGATTGTGGAAAACTAATATTGTTATGTTCTTGGTATAAAGCATCTTTCTATTTCACTAGAGATGATGTAGTGGCTAAGTATTATTTTATATGTTTATTAGTACTTGCCGGTAGGCTAAGTACTATTGTGTCATTTTTTTTTGGATTACTTACGTTAACTTGTTATTAGATGATCTCTATTCTACCAATAAAAATTCATTTTATTCTATGTTTTTCCTATAAATTATATTATGTTTATGAAGAAATACATGTGAATTTTTTAACTTTACAATTTATATATATTAATTTTCTAACTTTTAATTGGATGAATGGATTAGAGTCTTATATGGAGATTTGTGAGTTTGTGAGAAGTATTTTTTTATTGAATATTTGTATTGTTTCTCTTATCCTTAATTTTTAGCACATTTGTTATGTATTTGGTTTAAAGTGCTTTTTCAACACTTCAATTATTGTATATGGATTTTAGAATAAAAAACAATATATTATGATAATATAATCAATAATTTGATATTTCTTATTTTCTAGAACTATTATAAATGATTTTTTAATTATAAAGAATACATAAAAATAATTTTTAAAAAATATTTTAAACATTTTCTTTAATCTTTTAAATTACAACTCTTAGGTTAGTGTTATTCCCTTCAATTCTTCAACAAAAAATGATTTATAATAATTTATTATATTAAAAAAATTAATACAATTGTTAAATGTATTATATTTATTTCATTCCTCAACTAATAATATTTATTAAATAGTTCTTTTAATTTTTATTATTTAAATTTTAATATTATATTATAAAATTTTAAAAATAAAATATTATAAAATAAAATATATATTTAATAATATATTGTCAAAGTATAAAATTACTATTCAACTTATTTTATATGTATTATAATGTGTAAATCTTATGTGAATTAATGTGTTAGGTACAAAAATTGATGCTTTTAAATTTGAACAATTTGCCCACAACTACATGATTGTACACAATGAATTATATATAAAATATATTTGAAAAATATTGAATATGATTATTAAAGATTATAAAGTATACATTAATATATACCCTACATATAATAAATATATAATAAAATTACAACTAAATTTATATCAGAATTAAATCTAATACTATTAAAGGCAAGTACTAAGCCACTATGTGGCACTTGTTTACATTGTATAATGCCATTGTACTTAATAGTACTATTGTATTCACTTTCTTCAACTATTCGATTAATTTACACAATCACCAGCAATTATTTATGGGAATTCATAAATTTTAAAGTTCTTTTTTTAATTTACTTATCAATTTCAAATATTCTAATAATTATTTTTCATCAATTTGATTGGTTGATTTGCTTTTGTATTATAGTCCACCCTAAGAAAACTAATATTATTATTAAATCTATTACATTTTTTTTTTAAATCATCATAAAATAATATATTATATTTATATAAAAAATCAATCTCATATACATATATAATTTTATTAACATTATTATTTTAATGAGTTAATTGAAATAAATACTCTATGTTTTGAAGCATTAGTGTCTACCATATTCCATTATTATATCTTTTGACAATATACACAGATTTTACTATTTTACTAACATTTGTAAAAAAATATTTTTAAAATTGAAATAAAACTACAACAATATTTTTTCTAAACTATCTGCTATGACTAGACTACAAGTACATGCCACTATGTGACACTTGTTGTATTTGCCCTAGGCAATCACCTATGCTTAATTAGAAATTAATAATCCTTATTTCAAAAAAATTAGATGTAAGTGTTTTCTCTATTTTATTTTGATTTTGATTTTTCTAAAATATTCATGTGCATTTTTTAATTTCTACACTATTGGTTAACAAATTGTCTTCCTTAATATATTGGTTTATACCTTGACTCTTTACTTGCCCAACGGCTTATGGAAACCACAAAGTTAACAACAAAATGGCTTAGTGTGGTAATCCATGAAAGACCTTGAATTGAAAGATACAACTCCCTTATATGTGCAAGATATTGAATGAATTTGTTTTTCAAATTTTGGGGGTTTGCTCTTAACTAGAGAGCAGAAGAGGCAAAAACCAAGTTGCCCAACACTTTGAACAACTTAGGCAAAGAATGGGAAGTTATCTCACAAAATGCAATATACTCAAGCCTAATCATGCAAAACTAACTAAGACAACAAGAAGAAAGGAAAGATAGCAAAATTAGCAATTCCTAGATTACAGAGTTGGCCAATGCTTTTACAATACCTAGATTGTCTATTCCTCAGCTACTCCCACACTAATTTCCAACTTCCTTATGCAGAGAACTAAACTAAAATCACATATTACAATGAATAGAAGACATGCTTATGCTAAAGAAAGTAAAGAATACAATCTATTGAATGAAAGAAATAAAGCCAAGTTCATTCACATTTATTCAACTTTCAACATTAACACATACATTCCATAAACTCCACTTAAAACTAACATGAACAACAAAACTTAACATTAACTCAGAGTCTCACACAATAGGTCTAGCTACAGGGGTTTGCCCAAAATAAATTTTGCCGATCTTATTTACATCTTAAAAGGTTACATGTATAGGCCTTCTTAAAATGTCTGGTTATAACGAATGATTACTCTGTAGAGCATCTCTGAACATAAAGACTAAAAATAGGACAAGCTTAAATCATTGTCCATTATAGAGATTTAGTAAAATGCCAAGAATAGCTAAGATTAGTGTAAGAATTTTCCTTAGGGCAAAATTCACCCAAGATCAAGAAACTCAAGCACAAGCACAATAGTAGACCAGAAAGAGTGATCAAAATAATAATATAGTATTCAATTCCAATTTCTAAGTACACTAGGAGTGCCTATATATAAAGGCCTTTAGAATGCCTAGAAATCAACATAGTGATAAGTTATACAACTAGGCACATGTCCACTAGAAGTGGATTATCCTTCATTAAGCACAGGAGTAAGTGTGATGATGAGAGGATAAGCCTACAAAGGTGTATCATGAAAAATTATGTTGTAGACACCATGTGCTAAAATAGGAGTGTGAATAATTGTGTTGTCTACATGAAAAATCAGTTAATTATGCAAACTCCAATGTTGTAGACACCATGTGGTGAATTAGAGTTTCTTACTCCAATGTTGTCAACATGACAACTCATAAGAGTACGCAAACTCCTAGGTGTCTCACCTAAGAAATAATAAAATAATGCATTAACATAAGTAAACTTAAGTAAAGTTTAAATAGTAAATACGTATTTACACCAACACCCCCCCTTAAGTGCAACTTAGGGGAATGCACTTAAGCTTACAAAAACTAGGATGAAATGCATAATGGGTCCTAGCAACTAAGCCATGTTAGGTACCCATGTACATAATGAAATGCAATCTCTCATAAAGTGGAGAAAGAGAGAAAACCTCATGGGAAAAACCCTCTCCCATTACAGCATACATCAAGTATATACAAAAGAGAAGTATGAGAAGAAAAAAACCCCATAAGAGGAAAAAGGTCCCCCCATAAGAGAGAAGAAGGAGAGAGACAAGATAGGCTCCCCCTCCCCCCAAATGTAAAGTGTTAATGAGTGATAGCTACTCCAAGGAAGAAGTTGGTCCATGAGTGTTGAATAATGTTACTCTCCTTTGGAAGAAATAATGGAAAAGGTACAAGTGAGATGCTTCCCCTATGTGTAGAAAGAATCCCAATGATGAATGATGCCTCTGAAACCTGCTCAACTATCCCTCTGTCGATGTTGATGGTCGCCCCTTTTAATATTGTTGAAAAGAACGAGTGCAGATCTAGCAAGGATGGATGTAGAACCTATCCCAAAGAACGAATTGTCTCCTCAAATGATAAAGAGACCTCCTGCAACTGTTGTACATAAGGATCCAAAATCATATCATCCTATGAAGACTAATCATGTAGAGAATGGACAAGAGGGTCAAAGTGAGCCCTTGCAACAACTGAAGAAGGATTTTCATCATCAAAGAGAAGATGTATATCATCAATGGTGTCTCCCAAATCTGCTATGTATGACTCCACAAACAAACCTGAAATATCTATTATGTAGTCATCCCCTATTGCTAGAGCTGGAAGACAAGGTGTACCCTGTTGTGCTGGACCTATCACTGTGGCAATGTATGCATGTGGAATGTGCTAATGATGTGACCTCTCTCTACATCTGTCAATAGGATTCCACAAAGCTAAGTCTGTTGAATCACTATCACTGGTGTCACTATCAATTTTCATAGTGTATGAAGTGCGAAGAGGATTAGATGATAAGCTAGGTGAACTTTCCTCAAAGTGTACATTCCTCTCAACAAAAATCTCATGAGTCTCAGGATCCATAAGTATATATGCCTTAACATTGTCTTCATATCTAATGAAAGTACAAGGCCTTGGTGGTGGTGCCTTGCATTCCCTAGAAGATATGTTTGCCCATGCTAGACAACCAAAGACTCTAAAGTGTTTCACAACTAGTTTTCTACCGCACCATGCCTCAAAAGGAGTCTTTCTATCTAAGGCATTATGAGGAGACCTATTAAGTATGTGATTGGCACTGCTAATAGCTTCAACTTCAAGTGTAGGATCAAGAGATTTGGCTTGTATCATGCAACTTTCCATGGTCTTAAGAGTTCATATTCTCAATGCTGCAACATCTGTCTTGTGTAGACTAAATGCTAGTGGATTATGAAGATAAATGCCCTCAAGTTTGCAAAAGTCTTTAAGTCTTGTGTTCACATATCTACTTTCATTGTCCATCTGAAGAACCTTGATAGCTTTCCTTGATTGATGTTCAACATGACTCTTGAAGGCTTGAAGCTTATCAACCACTTCATTCTTGTGATGAAGAAAGTAGACCCATGTGTAGCATGAAAATTCATCAATGAAAGTAAGGATGTAGTGGTCGTGGCTAACTAACGTCATTGCAAAAGGACCTGCTAGTACCATATGAACCAACTGAAGAACAACTGGTGCTCTTGAAGACTTTCCTTTATCAAAATTCTCCTCTAGATGCATATCTATTGAACATGATGAACACTCACCCTTGGAAAAGTTGACTATAGGTAGACCTTTGACCATGTTTTTTGAGCAAAGTTGCTGAAGATAGTGGAAGGCAAGATGACCATACCACTTATGCCATAATTTGATTTGTGGATGAGATTGAGTCAACAAGCCTTATGAAGGAGACTGAGGCACAAAATGGGAGAAGGAATAAAGCCTCTTGTTATGATTGACTTTCCCCACTGCAACCAATGAATCATCTTTGAGACTACGCACCATTACTAAATCTAGAAGGAACTCAACTTTTTTGCCATCTCCAAGGTGAGTGATTTGGTAAATTGAGAGGAGATTAGAGTTAAGGTTTGGAACATAGAGAACGTCTTTGAATTTCCCATTTTCCTTCTCCACATGTCCTTTCCCTTCAACTTCCATTTTTGTATCATCTGCTACAAAGATATGCGGTACCTATGACTGCTTCAATGAAGAAAAGTCTCCCTTTGATGAACCCATATGATATGAAGCACCTAAGTCAAGAATCCATTTTGATGAAGAACTTGTATTTGCCATAAGTGCTTGCCATTTTCCCTTTGAAGTGGTTAGAGTTGAATCCTTGGAAGCATTTGGCACATTGATTTTGTTCTTCTTGAGTAAGTTTTCTAACTCATTGATTCTCTTAGTCTTACAATGATGCTCATCATGATTTGGTTTCTTTCCATATGCACAAAATAGTTTGTCCTTCTTATCATTGTTTCCCTTCTTGTTGGAAGAATTGCCTTGTTGTGAGGGGGAAGAGTGCGGTGTCTTCGATTGTGATTTTTGCTTCCACTGCGTTTTCTTGTTATTGCTAGAACTTTTTCCTCTTTGACTTGATTAGTTCTCATCACTAGCCACCAATGCTTTGGTCTTTGATGATGTGAGAAGTCCCATATCTATCAACTTGGTTTGTTCAAAAATCAACTTTTTTGCAAATGCATGCTTATGGAAAGCACTTCCCATGGTTAATCTATGAGTGTAATTTAACTCAAAACAAAGGAAGCATACTCTAAAGGCAGCCTCTTCAGGATATGATGAATCAATCAATCATCCTTCATGGGATTACCACAATCTTTAAGTAGTACTCTAAACTCATTGGCTTTGTTGATATAATCTTCAATTGTGTCAAAATTCTTTGGATAAAATAGAAGTGGTTCATCCTCAATTTGGTATCCCTTTTCCTCATCCACCTTACCATATAATGATTCAAGTTTGTCCCAAGTAGGTTTGGCTTCCTTGAAACTGGAAATGTGGAAGAAGAGATCTCTATGTACACAACCCCTGATAATTCCTAATGCCTATTCGTCTTTAAATTTCCAATCAAAGAGTGTTGTAGCATTAGTGGGTTTTACATTTGTACCATCAACATAAAGATTTAGACCTTTTTTCCTTAATCTACTTCATACAATATCTTTCCATGTAGAATAATTGTGTGAAGTTAGAAGTGGACCTTTAGGTGAACCCATGATGTAGAAAATGTAAAGAGCACAAAAGAGAGACACAAAAACACAATACACCTCACCCCCCACCCCACCCCCACCCCCCCCCCCCCGCCAAAAAAAAAAAAAAAAAAAAGATGCTTTTGGCACTTTATATGTAGTGCGTGTACAATAGGCCACTTGTCAAAATGTACAAAGTGAGCTTCTAATTTTTTCTATTTACAACTACCTTTTGAGGTTCAAATCTATCACTAAGCACTATAGCTTAGATGTACAACAATTTTGAAAAGTAATCAAAGCAATATAATGTAGAAAAGGACCTAAGTCTAAAAGTGAGATTTTTGTCGACACAACCCTATAATCTGAATGTATATTTGGAAAGTAGACAAAAGATAACACACTTTCAAAAAAAATAGAACTTGAAAATGTGTCCAGGTAAGCCCATATGGTGTGTTTGAAGTTGCAAAATGTAGGATTTGACAAGTATAGTCGCCAAAAAATGCAATTGCTGACAAATCTGTGCACTAAAACCAAAAAATAATAGCAAAACTAAAAAAGTTCAGGAAATTCTACCCAAAATATTTTAAAAATCACCTAATTTGGAGTCTAAATGACTAAGTTATGGCCTCTCAAAGTCGGACTATCAAATCAAAACTACATTTGGAGAGGGGTCTAGGTAGCAAACTACAAGGTTAAATTTGATGGTCAAAAAGTTGTCACAGCTATTGTAAAATGCCTGGGAATGATGGTCAGATGGCCATCAAATTTAGGCTTGAAAATGATGACATCAACATACTTAGCCCCTGGATGACATCACAATTGACGTGTCCTATATAGATGATGATGTCAGTGGTACGATACTATATGAAAAAATATGATGTGATAGGGTTTGCGTTGGAGTATGAATGGTTGCCATGTTTCACCTACATGGAGGTATAGTACAGAGTTGGCAGGTCTGACGTGGATGGGTCTAGGTCTGACCTATCTGGTAGCATTACTGGTTGAAGTGGAAAAATTCAAGAGGGCCGCATAGCAGCTGGTACTACTAAGCTAGAGCCAATGGGTGACTATGGTGGCAAAATTCATGGAGGAGTCTCTTGCTATCACCATGTGTAGTTGCCGATGGAGTCTATTAACAGGGTCAAAAGATGCATAGAGGCAAGAAGTCAGGCCAAAATTCAAAGTGCTAGAGTTAGAGGTATTATTGCTAGGGGCTGGGAAGAGTTATCTTCAGGTGGCTATGAGTTTTTAATCTCACATCCATCATGGGTTTAGACTCCAAGGTCTTTAAATATTAGAGCCTGCTAGATGAAAATAAAACGTTGTAATGTAGTTGTCACTCACTGTTTGTTGGGCCACTGAGTTGTTGGTTATGTGGTTCCCATCAAAATTATGTACTCAGTTGGAATGAATATGCACTAGAAATATCTGGTGAAGCCCACCAATTAATAAAATGGAATATGATGCTGTCGAATATAGAATATTCTATGTAGGGTTGGGGTGTCACTGCCCAGTGCCTATACAAAAAAAAAATCTCTGCAAGCCCGAAGGGCAAAAAATTTTCCAAAAATTTTAATGAAAAGGCAAATGAAAAATGTAGAAAAAAATAAATTTGATCTGAAAATAAAATTGTAGATCTAAATAACGATCACACCGGAGTTGCAAATCAGACCTTCAGGTGTCAGTTTGCAAAATTTTTTTGCCTCAAAATCAACTTTGGCCTAGGGCAGGAAAATTTATAGTCGATTTTCACTGAAATGACATTTTGGATGCAATGGAAAGGTCTATTTTGGCTCTAGATGCTCCCAATGACAACGATACTCCAGATCTAGGTCAAGGTGTTGAAGCTATAGTGGTCTTGAATGGCTATGTGAAGAGAAATTCTCCAAGTTCTGATACCATGTAAGAATTTTCCTTAGGGAAAAATTCACCCAAGATCAAGGAACTCAAGCACAAGCACAATAGTAGACTAGAAAGAGTATGGTCAGAATAACAATATAGGATTCAATTCCAATGTCTAAGTACACTAGGAGTGCATGTATATAAAGGCCTCTAGAATGCTTCTAGAATGCCTAGAAATTAGCATATTGATAAGTCATGCAACCAAGCACATATCCACCAGAAGTGGATTATCCTCCGTTAAGCACAGGATTAAGTGTGATGATGAGAGGATAAGCTTATAAAGGTGTAGCACACAAAATTATGTTGTAGACACCATGTACTGAAATAGGAGAGTGAATAACTATGTTGTCTACATGAGAACTTAGTTAATTATGCAAACTCCAGTGTTGTAGACACCATGTACTGAATTAGAGTTGCTTACTCCAGTGTTGTCAACATGGTAACTCATAAGAGTATGCAAACTCCTAAGTTTCTCACCTAAGAAATAATAAAATAATGCATAATGATAAAATAATGCATTAACCTAAGTAAGCTTAAGTAAAGTGTAAATAGTAAATATGTATTTACACCAACAATTAGAAAAGAGAGGAGGGGGAAAGCAAACATCAAAATCATCATGCTTTCTTGGGAGTTACTAACTTTTCTTTGTGTATCTTCATAGCTTCAGTTACTTTATCCAGCTCTTTAACACCTAGAATGAGGATGTTGTCGGCTCTGATCATCCAATAATCATACATTTTAGTAAGTTCACCAATTCTGGCCACCCTCGATTGGAACTTCTCTATTGCCTTCTTTATGACTGCATCAATTGTTGATAATTCCTAGATCTTGACCACTTGAAAGTTAAGCGAGTCAACAACCTCATCAATGAATGCCAAAAACTTGGACTTCATTCTTTCATTGTCTACCAACTTGCCATTAGTAGACACAAAGGACTCTATGTGCAAAATCTTCAAATATTGGAGCAACTTGTCCATGATCTTTTTCACAAGGTCGTGCATATCCTTGAGTTCACTTGTAGATCTCATAGAGTTTTTAATGACAAACTCTAAGGATTGCTTCTAGTGGAATAATGACTCTTGTCTAGTCTTTAGGATCCCATGAGCAATGACCACATTGGTTTTCATATCTATCACTTCCTGTAAAAGGGCCAATTTCTCTATTAGCCTATCTGCTAACCTTTGTATGGTTGCTTGATGGTCTTAGGCAATCTCTTTGAGCTTGTGAGCATCTAGTACTAAGCTTCTTAGATTATCAACTAGTGGGGGACCTTGGGCTTTAATCTGATCTACCCATGCTAGGCCTACTTGCCCAAATTTCTTTTATTGCTACAATTTAAGTAGTAGGTTCTTGTTCTCTTCTACATTTGGGTCAAATTGGCTAGAAGTACTCCCAAGTGCAAACTTTATATACTATACTAGCTCTCTATTGGAGGCCTTCAATATTTCCTTCTCTCCTCTTAGCTCCTCCAACATGTCCTCAATATTTTCATTGGTTGACTTCCACATGTTCACCATGGAGTCATGAACATGAATGCCAAGATCCAATGTTTTGATTTGGAAGTCATCCTTTGATAGTTCATGGAATCTTCCTTCCTTTTGAGGCTCTGTAATTTCAGCTAGCATATGGCCAATTGCAGAATCTGTAGACAATTCAATGATTGTCTTTTCCTTCTTAGTCTTCTTTGATGGCTGGGAGGAATTGACTTGCATGATCAAGTGCTTTGATGGGGCTGCATCCTCATGTCTCCTCTTCTTCCTATCAATAGTCTCCTCGAGCCAAGACTTTGTGGAGAGCACATTGATAGTATATTGTAGAGTAGAGGGATCAAAAAACTTTCTTGGGATCAATGGAGTGGGATTGGCTTGAGAAGCAATGGGGAAGGAAGCAACCTTGGTCATTGAAAGGGCTAAGGTATCCCTTGGCTGAGATGCATCCTAATCTTGATCATCCATGGGATTTTTATCTACATCTAGATTAATAACTTGAATAGGGGAAGATGGCTTATTCACATGCTTCTCTTGTTCCTTCCCTTTTCTTTGTCACCTTCTTTCTCTCCCACTTTCCCTATACTTGGAAGAGGGGTAGCTCCACAAGTAGGAGTGAGTGGCACATTATTTTTTGGAGGCTAGTCTCCTCCTTAGACAATGGATTGTGATGGCCTAGAAAATGTTGTTATAGTTTATGTTGTGGTGGTTGCTATAGTAGACTAGCCTCCTCTAGCTGAAACTCCATTTGTGGAACTAGTAGCTCCAGTCCTTTTCTTCCTTGCCCAGGTCCACTCCACCCACTTGTCTGTTTTCTTGATAATTCCTCGCATGAAAACCTCCATCTTGTCAATGATTGGGTCTTCAATTGGAGTAGACAAGATTGGAGTGCTCTTAATCTTCTTATAATATGTAGGGTGCATATAAGCTCCATCATCTACAAGATTAGAAACATCCACAAAATCATTATACAATTTAATTTCTTCAACAGTTACTCATGACCAAAATCTCTCTCAATTTTGGTATACATCAAGACACCTAGATGAGAAATCTTCAATATCTGGGACATGCCTGTTGGCATATCCTAGCTTCAAATGATCCTTCACAAAGTTCACTGGATCAAACTCAAGCATGAACACCTCATAGTCTAACAACTTGATCTTACTTTCAAAGCTTTTACTAGGTTCTCAGCATTTGATTTAGAGGCACATGAATATAGGCCTACCACAATAGGGAAAGGAATCTCGACAATCTTCTTAACATTTGAAAATAGAGTGCTCACCTCTAGGTTTGTTGACATAGCCCCACTAGGACTACCTTGTGTTGGAAATATTCAAGACTATGCTAGGTTATTGAGAGGGGAGGGATGAATCAGTAACCTCAAAAACTTTACTGAATTTAGATCTTAATTGCAATAATCCAATTCCCATTTAATTCATTAAATAAGATCTAACTACATGCATGAGGAACTAAAAACATAAAACATCCATAGCACTTGAACATAATAATTTGGTTACCCAGAAACCTTCCAAATAGAAAGTAAAACTAGGGTGGGGATGATACCCACAAAACTTCAATACTATAGCATAAAGTTGAACTATTAAAGCTTACAATGATCACTTTTGATTATCTTCTCTATTAGGAGCTATTAGGACTGCTAGGACCACCTTGTTAGAGGTTTTATAAACACACAATTAAGTATGCACTCAATGAAGAGATTTGACAAAAGACTATTAAGTATACCTTGTTAGAGAATTTGAACTGGTTCACCTATTAGGATGAAATAGTAGATCTCTGACTTACAACTGGATTGCTGATAGAGATTCTTTGAAGTACTGATCACCTTTATGTGATAGATATGACTTTGCTACTCCTTTGTTGATATGGCCTTACAACACACATTGCTACTAATTCACATTCACATGCTTCTATTCCACACATTCATCTTTCTTACTCTTTTCTCATTTCATACTTTCTTTTTTTCACACTTTTGGATATGATACAATGCATTGCATATATATCAATCTAATTTACATAATTACAAAGTCGGCCAATATACAAGTTAACACTAATATTACAAAGTTGGCCTGAATGAAGACACTTGGGTTCTAAAGACTGGCTTGGTGAAGTTCTGATACACGGTGTCCACTGTCACTACTCGATGTTGTCATGCATTGGGTAGAAGTAGAAGCTTGGTCCATACTAATCATCTCAGAGTAGTCTTGAACTTAGTTTGTACTGGTGACTTAGTAAATACTCTGTAACTTGGTAGAAACTAAGTTACTCATTTACCATGACTACACTCGATAAACACTGATCTTCACATAGCTTGGTTAATACTAACTTTGCTTGACATGAATTGCTAGCTCAGTAGAAACTGCAAAGCTTGGTAACCACTGAACTACTTGTGTTGAACTGCTAGACTTCATACTGCCTAGTTCTACTCAGTTTGAACTGTTACACTTCACACTAACTAAATTCACTTGGTAACCACTGGAATGCTCAGTAGGAACTGTAATGCTCAGTGGCTACTGAATTACATGGAAAACACTGTAGACTATTCAATGAGCTCGGTAGCCATATAGAATCTGAATAAGTGTTGTCACTAATAACAAACTTGACTTAATGTCAACAATCTCTCCCTTTGGCATTAGTGACAAGAACACTTATTAGCCAAAACTTATATACATCGCATTGTGATACTGGCTCAATAAGGTATACTATTTTTTGAGATTATTCAAAATTTGTCTTTGTAAGTATATATAGTATAATATATCTGCAAATTCTCTTCTATACACTTTTCTTCCTTTGCATGATTCTCCCCCATATAATATACATAGTACAACAAGTATCTCTCACTATATATGGAAATCTTCCTTTTATTTTCTCACCCCATATATATAACATACTATCTCTCCCCCCTTTTGACAATAATGCCAAAGATTTATTTAAAACTTATTTACACAGAGACACCAATATAAGAAAGAAAATCAGAATGTATCTTAAGTATGAGTGCTAAAGTCTTATCCTAATTTTCTTGCAAAACTTTGCACATATGTAGAGAAATTTAGACTTATGCAGAGAGTTCTATCATGTGATCTTCTATGGAGAAGTTATTGTCATGAATCTGTTTTGGAATAAGCAATATGCTTCTGCATTGTATCCATGATGGGAAGGATCATATTCTGAATATCTATCAGTGTAGGCTGGATCCTTCCTTCTTCTCTCAACAACTTTGCCTACATATTTGACAAAAATCTAATTTTCATATGATGTGTAGAGCTTGAACTAGGGTCAAGTTGCAACTGCTGTGCACTAGCCTTCAGGTCTTCATCAATCTTTTTTAGTTTGCTCTTTATTTTCTTTG
The DNA here is from genome assembly GCA_028749045.1 of Cupressus sempervirens. Taxonomy (NCBI): domain Eukaryota; kingdom Viridiplantae; phylum Streptophyta; class Pinopsida; order Cupressales; family Cupressaceae; genus Cupressus; species Cupressus sempervirens. The sequence goes on from CM053793.1 coordinate 236,258,077, forward strand.
TGAACTCGATAATATTACATAACTTTCCAAAAAGTGATGTTACATTTGTGTAAGAAGTTTCAAGATTGGTCAAAATTGAGGAAAGCTCTACTTGCTGAATGGAAATTTGTTGAGCAATATGCTCAAGCACTTTATAATCAAATTTATTTTCTGCTTTCTCAATTAATTTGTCTTGACCACTGGAGTCCTCATTAAACTTCTAGACTGCCTCTTCCAATTGAAATAGAATGTGTTGAGAAGTATTAACTTCAACACCTATCACCTTAGTCAAAATATTCTTAGCATCTTTTATAATTTTATATTCTTTGTCTCTTTCCTCTCTCAATTTCTTTCGTTTTGCTTTCTTTTGAAGGAGTTGACTAGCTATTTGTATTTGATCTGTAGTGACATTATAAAATATCTCATTTTGGTATCTCAATCTCCTCATCTAGGTCAATGTCCTCTTCCATCTCCTTTCCTCTACTCAAAAATCTTGTACTTGATTGATCCTTAGGTTTAGCTACTTTTGAACTTAATGCCTTAGAATCTGGAATGAAAACAATTGTAGAGATAGTAGGACTAGCTGTTAAAATTGATATAGTACCAATAGATGGAATACTGACTGGTATGCTTACTAAATCCAAAAATGAAGTATTTACAGAAGTATCCAAAGCTGTAGAAGACAAAACTGTAGAATCCAAAATTGTAGAACTCAAAATTGTACTTACTGCTGAAGAAAAAAAAAATTTAGAACATACTATACTCATTGTTGATGATGCTAACTCGAGAGCTAAAGAAGAGGGAGGCTGCAGCTCAGTAGATGAAGTGGTAGACACTTCTATCAGTGATGTGCTAAGTTGTGAGAGAGTGAAGAGTGATTGGGCATTTGATGTATCTGCTATGGTCACAATCAAACTTGCTGAAGAACTTGATGTAGCTGCTGATTTTCTTGGAGAGTGAGGAAGTGAGGCAATGAATGCAGCTACTATCTTCATTGGATCAGTTTCCTCATCATATTCTTTTTCTTCCTCAGTAGCTTCTTCCTCTTTATCTTCTTCAACTTCTTCATTGTCAAAATGTGTAGGCTCAAAGTATGTTTCTTCTTCCTCATCATCACTGTCATCATCCTTGACTTCTCTTGGGAAGTCACTTTGTTTATGCAAGTGATAAATTTTCTTCCACATACTTGTAGCATTCTTGACTACATGCTCTATATCTTTTAGCAAAATTAAACAAGTATTAAATCTAAGAGTCATCTTGTCTTCATTTTTCTTCATAGACTCTTTTACCTTAGCATTTGTGATGCACGATAATAATTGCCTCAGGGTTTGTTCATAGATATCTTTTGCTATTTGCATGGTTGAGTCCCATCTTGGCTTTAATTTCTCTAATAATTCATTAGAGATCTATTGGGCTATCTATTTAGGTGAATGCTTCCATTTTCCCATCTTGGTTAGCACCAACTCTTCAACCTGTTTCTTCTCAACCTCTATCCTAGTTTCATACTTTAATTATTTGAAGTTGGTTATGCCTGCACCTTCTTCCAATTGTTTCAATTTTTTCTAGAAGGTGGGAGGAGGCTTTCTAAACACAACTTCATTGCGTTTCTTCCTGGATCTCCTGGTGAATACTACAGTGGATGGCTTGGGTGGCTTGGTGATGATCACCTTGCCTTTCTTCTTCACTAGCTGTTCGTCCTTTTTTGAATCCTCTTCATCCTCTACTTCATCATCATCATAACCCTTACCCTCATTCAACATAAGAGGTGTGCTGGTTTTGAGTTTTTTTATTCTCCTCTTTCCTTTGTTAATTGCCTATGGAAGCTTGATTTCAAGCTCTATCCTTGCCTTGGCCTCATCATATGTTCCAAAGTGTGGTGCTTTTGGATAAATAGGTTCATTTATCAAGGCTTCAATAATTTCCTTTGCTTCATTAATATTCACCTCATAGGGAAGAGGTTTTACCCATACAACTCTGGGTTTCACTGCCTAAATGTAGACTTTGTCACTGTCTACCATGAAACAAACATCATCTTTGTAATTTTCAACCAATTTTTGGGGTATCCTGAATCTGTTATTCATTTTCTCCTTGAAGACATGAAAATAATGATCCATTATACTAGCAAAATTCTCACCCATTTCTGCAATATATTTGTTTATCTGATATAGCACAGGCACATCCTTCTACCATATGACTATGCCTTTTGAAGGGAAAAAATTTTGAACATAGAAAAACAAACATGTCAACAATGAATTGAATTTGCAAGGGTTTTTCTTGGATGTCCTTATACTTTCCATGTTTTTTGTTAAAATACTTTAACAACAAATTTGCAAGACCATATGATAGATTGTTCTTCACAACTTTGTATGCCAAGTCTATTGCTTCACATGACACACTATTTAGATGACTAGAACTATAGATCTTGTGAGCTATCACATGTATGCCAAATTTTACTTCTACATCTATTACACTACTAATCTTCATACCTCTACCATCCCACTCGGCTAGGGTTTTCTTTTCTAACTCCACCTGACCTAGGGTTTTAGTTATTTTGGCCTTGGAGAGCATGGGAAGGTCGGTGGTATGATGAATCATCTTCTTAGTGATCAAAACTGGTTGCTTAAGCCACAACTGACCATTGTGAACTCGACTTAGGATGTATCTGATCTATTTGATTTGGAAACTTCAGGACAGGTGGGGAATGTGGATTAAACCCTTGTCTTCCAAGTGCTTATGTTTGGGTTTAAGAACACCATTTACACACAATTCACCTAGGGTATCATCCATCTCTAGGGTTCCAATTTATTGAATTACACACTTCAAATGAGTTTTGATATTGTTAATGAGTAGTACCTTAGGAGGGATCTGCAATTGTGCTCCATTTGGATCGAGGGTTTTAGCAATTGCTAATACTAGTTTGAAATCTGGTGGTTTCCATTGGATACCTTGGACCAACATTTTTGACCCTTTCCTTGCCTTTCTGTTGTTGCTTGATGCTACCATGGCTACTCGGTAGGTTATGGAAAACTTTTGAAAAACTTTACTGCAAATTCCACTGGAAGATGCTTGATCACTCTCCAATTCACTTGCTCGCAATAACACTTAGAATTTTTGGTGAAAATGATTTTGATTTCCTAATTTTTGTTAAAACTTCACCATTAATGCTTGGTATGAAGGTATCTATGATGATATCATTATGCATGACAGTATGTGTCAATATACGACAACCTGTCATCCACTATTTGTTCAGATCGCTTGGTGAATACTTCATAACTCGAAAACCAAACTTGTGTGACTAGTTATTCCTGACCTTGCTTGGTAAAGTCTATGACCCAACCTTACTTGGGAGAGAAAGTAACTTGGTGATAATTGATACTGATCTTCTATGATCCTTTTGTATCTTGAATACTAATTTGGATCTTTGCTTCCTTTCAATTTGGAACAGTTTGGATTTGATCATGATAACAGAGTTCCAGTTCTTCCTTAAGAACTTAGTTGGAAATGGTGGAGTCACCCACTTCTTGAGTGACATGACCATCATTTCTTGGACTAGCTTCGTCGGTGGATTTAGGAATCCATTGCTGCCTCATCTGTGTTCAAATGTTATTTTCTTTTGCTTTCTTTTCATCTTCAATTCTACCTATATTCATGCAATTCTTGGCTAGATGACCAAGTTCTGTACAAGTGAAACATCTTATGGTGGTACCTCTCTTCCTTGTGTGATGCTTAACACAATTCATGCCAATATGTCCATACTCTTGATAGTAATGACATCTACACCAGGCGTTATAGTCCCAACCAAATATTTCTTTCACAATTTTCTCTACTAGATTGAATGACTTCGTTCTGTAGTCTGATGCCTTGTGACCTTTTTTCTTGCATTTGTGACACTTGCCTTCAAATTTTGGTTTCTCTTTGCATTTGTTAACCTTGTGACTATGCTGATTGTAATTGTAGCATTTACCATTGAATTTCACTTTACCATTACTCCAACATTTGTTTGATGTATGACCTATCTTACCATAGTGATTGCAAGTAGGTCTTTGATTCCTTTGAGCACCTTATTTGGAGGATTCACCTTCTTCTTTCTATCCAATTCCTACTTTTCCTTTTTGTCTATAGAGATTCTACTCATTTAGTTGATTCAATTGATTCATGTCTGCTTGGGATTTCATCATTCTATCATTGATTTTCTTTTTAGTGTTTAGGTCATTTTTCAATTTTTTACTGATTTATTTTTCAGATCTCAGCTAACTTCTTATTCTTTCATTGATCTATCTTTTCAAATTAAGATCATTTCTTAATCTTTCATTGATCTATCTTTGGCTCATGATTTCCTTATTTTCATCAAAGATTTGATCTATAAGATCTGCATGCTGAAGGGATTGGTTCGGGATCTCATTGTTTCTTCCATCCATTTCTTCTTTCATCTTTTTCCTTTGTTCCAAGATTTCACATAGCCTTATTGACTAAATTTCTTGTTCTTTTTTGAGCTTTCTTACTTCTTCTTGTAGGGAACCATTCTTCTCTAAGAGTTCTTTGATTGCATCATTTTCTTCATCTGAACTGCTTGAAGGGAAAAAATATTCAAGATTTTCTTCAATGTACTGATGATCATTCATTTGATTTGCAAGTTCCTTCCTTCTTTTTAGGGATTGGGAAAGCCGCTCCTTAGCTTTCTTGAGTTATGCAATGGCCATTTCTAGATCTAGCTTTTCATTATCAATTGCCTTATCAAGTCCAAATATCTCCATTATCCTTGATCTTTGCTCAAGATATTAAGCTTTATCTTGAGAACCACAAAGCTCTGATACCAATTGTTGGAAATATTCAAGACTATGTTAGGTTACTGAGATGGGAGGGGTGAATCTATAACCTTAAAATTTTTACCGAATTCAGATCTTAATTGCAATAATCTAATTACCATTTAATTCATTAAATAAGATCTAACTGCATGCATGAGGTACTGAAAACATAAAACATCCACAAAACTTGAACACAATAATTTGGTGACCTAGAAACCTTCCAAATAGAAAGTAAAATTGGGATGGGGATGATACCCACAAAACTTCAATATTGTAGCATAAAATTGGCTTGTTAAGGTTTACAATGATCACTTTTGATGATCTACCTTGTTAGGAGCAATTAGGACTACTAGGTCCACCTTCTTAGAGGTTTTATAAACACATAATTAAGTATGCACTTGGTAAAGAGATTTGACAAAAGACTATTAAGTCTACCTTGTTAGAGGATTTGGACTAGTTCACCTATTAGGATGAAACAATAGATCTCTGACTTACAACTGGATTGCTGATAGAGATTCTTTGAAGTACTGATCACCTTTATCTAATAGATATGACTCTATTTCTCCTTTGCTGATATGGCTTTACAATACAGTTTGCTACTGATTCACATTCGCATGCTTCTATTCCACACATTCATCCTTCTTACTCTTTTCTCATTTCATACTTGCTTTTTTTCACACTTTTGGATATGATACAATACATTACATATATATCAATCCAATTCACATAATTACAAAGTTGGCCAATATACAAGTTAACACCAATATTACAAAGTTAGCCCAAATGAAGACACTTGGGTTTTGAAGACTGACTTGGTGAAGTTCTGATACACAGCGTCCATTGTCACTACTCGACATCATCATACATTTAATAGAAGTAGAAGCTCGGTCCATACTAATCATCTCAGAGTAGTCTCAAACTCAGTCTGCACTGGTAACTCAGGTAGATATTGTGTAGCTTGGTAGAAATTGAGTTACTCATTTACCATGACTGCACTTGGTAAACACTAATCTTCACATAGCTCAATTAACACTAACTTTTCTTCATATGAACTGCTAGCTCAGTAGAAACTGTGAAGCTTTGTAACCACTGAACTTCTCGGGTTGAACTGTTGGACTTCATACTGCCTGATTCTACTTGGCTTGAACTATTGCACTTCACACTAACTGAATTCATTTGGTAACCACCAGAATGCTCAGTAGGAATGGTAATGCTCAGTGACTACTAAATTACATGGAAAACATTGTAGATTGTTCAATGAGCTCAATAGCCATACAAAATCTAAATAAGTGTTGTCACTAATAATAGTTGTAGAAGTCAAGAATTCAAATGACACTCTAAAATGAAATAGTTCATCATATAGCTATTAAGAATCATTCTAATAAATGAATCAAAGGAAGGAGCCATATAAGAAATGTAGATAAAACTAAACATGGTACCAATGAAAATAGAGTATACCAAAACCACCTAGTAACATAACTTTACTTTGTATTAGATGTAAAAATTTTACAATTTATACATTACACCCAATGCTTTCATAAAAAGATCTAGACCAAATATCTATAGTAGATTTTTTTTTCAAAAGAGAAGGGGAAGAAACAAGAAGCTAGAGAGACCCTTGAAGACAAAGAAGCCACATCCCAAACAATGAAGAAGACCCAAATGCAAACAATGAGCTTGAAAACACTTGAAAGAACAAAGAAGTTGTATGACAGAAAGGGCTAATGAAAAAGAAAGAAACATTTAGCTAGCTACTGAGAGGATCAAAATTTGATGTCCTATTGAAAACCCAAAACTTCTAGAACTACCAAAAACCTAGCAATTAACCTACCTTCTTCCAAAATACCATAATAATTTTCACTATATTCTTCAAGTTCTCTATTGTGAAGCTCAATGGGAATTTAAAGGTGCTTCTTTCCCTATTAGACTTCTCCAAATTCAGAAGGCAGAATTCCAAAGTTGCAAGGTTGTCGAGTTTGACTCCCCATTGAATGTTGGAATTAAAGATGTTGAGATAATGATGGAGCCAAGCCTTACTGTGGTCTTCTATAATGCCTCTCCACTAGAGGATAATATGGATGGTAGCTTCCATTTTTGTCCATTCTTGATAGAAGATGGTGCTCTCCTGGATAACCAAAGATTAGTGTCTAGAAACTGTGACAAGATCAAAGCTCCGAGGTTGGTATGTCGTGTAAAAGTAAGGGATCCTAAGCTTGTCATCAAAACTATTCACTACTTTTTCAAGACCTTCTATCAAAATTGGATTAAAAATATCATAATAAAGCCTGATAAATCACCCTTTTATCCACTTTGGATCTAGCCAAACACCCTACAATGGTACCTAGAATGTCACTATTGGTTCTCCAAGAGAATTCATAATTGAAGACTCCTTCACCAAGGGTGTAATTAATGGTAACCCTAGTCATGTCATCCATAGGGTTTATTAACTGGTTCCATCTCTTAGGTTTTACATTGCCTCTGAAGGCCATAGTGTGGACCTCTAAGGCATGAAACAAGAAAATATTTGTGTCCATACAAATCCTAGAACTAAGATAGAGTCTATGGGTTAGAGAAAAAGTGAGCAGCAAGAAACAAAGTTGAGGATTAAATAAGGGATTAAGGCATAAAGGAAATATCTATAAGTGGTGGAACCACTGGCATCATTAGCTGATGATTGCATGCTGAGAGTTGATTTTAGGTGGAAAATTAATGATAGCTAGTTTAGAGGTGTTAAAATATAATGATAAATGAAGGGTGCTAAGAAATGTTCATAGGCTACAAAAAAGAGGGAGAAAGATTATGTTAAAAATTAAGTTTCAAGTTTTAATATATTGTCAAATTCAGGGGCTATTAATAGGATATTATCTCCATTTGTCCATTTTTTGCTAATATATTTGCATCTAAATTACCTTCTCTATATATGTGTTTGAGTCTAACATATTCAAATTTATCCATCAGATTGAGAATATTCTCTAGTTTTGAGTTTAAGATCCAATTTGGTGTACTTCTTTTTCTAAGTACATTTAGAATAATTTGGGAGTCTCCTTCAATTATTATCTTCCTAATATTTAATTTATTGCTAAATTTTAGCCCTTCATGCAATGCTTCTAGTTCCACAATATTATTGGTAGTTATGCCTAGGGGTTTAGCTCTCTTCAAAATCTAGTTTCTAGATTCTTCCTTGATTATTCATCCAATTCCTACTATCCCTAGATTTCCTCTTGAAGCTCCATCAAAATAGAGTTTTTTGCATCCTTCGGGTGGAGGTTCCCACTTGCACTCATTTATAGTTGTACAATTATTTTTATAGGAGAGTGGGGGGTTGATTAAGTGCTACCAATTCTTTTTTATTTGTGCATTCCATTCTGAAAATGAGCCTTCTTCTTTTGTTGTTATTCTGAGATTGTTATTCATGACTTCTATTACACTTTCTTCAATCTTATTGAGGAAAGAAGTCATGTTCAACTCTGAGTTATTGAAAATTCATCTATTTCTTTCTTTCCATATTTCCTAGATTAGAATAGCTGGGGTGATATTCCATAATTTTCCATACACTTTTCTATTTGAATCTGTGTGCCAACTAGAAAGATGTTCCTACCATTCCCCAGGTAGAGTGGAGGTCCAATTGAGTTTCTTCTTAAGCTAGTCCCAACATTCCTTGGTATATTTATAGTGATAAAATAAATGTTATGTTGTTTTTTATTTTTCTTTGCAAAGAAAACATCTTGAGGAGCCTTCAAAACCCATTTTCCTAATCCTATCTATTGTTAGAATATAGTTTTGAATGACTACCCATAGGAATATGCCTGCCTTAGGTAAGCCTGTAGGGTCCCAACAAAGATTTAGGGATAGGTTTACGTTTTCCCATCTTTCTAAGTTGATTATTAACTTGTATACTTCCTTAGCCTTGTATGACATATCCTTTGAAGCCATCTAGATAATCTTGTCTTCCCTATCATGGTAGTTGATAGGACGATCTCTAAGAATTGCCTCTAACTTTTCTTGTTCTTCTAATTGAAGACCCAAGTTGGGTAGGGATTTTAATTTTGATGGGGTTTCTTCATTTGAAGGATCATTTTGCATATAGTCAACTACCTTGGTTCCTCATATAGTGGATAGAATGTTCTTAAAATTGATGGAGAAATTACAAGTGTCTAAGTGGGGGAGCCCATTGCAAGACTCTTCCCAAAATAGGGCTTTATCCCCCCTTCCTATGTCCTAGGTTACAAACTTAGAGATTAATGGAAAACATTTTTGTACGAAGTTCCAAATTACTGAACCTTTGTGGGGGGGGGGGGGTGTTGGTCCATTTTTGCCCATTTTGGCCCATTTTTCGTCTCTTTCTTGGTACACCCACCATACTTGTTTAGCTCCTAGAGCTTCATTTTGCTAGTGTGAGTTTTTGACTCCTAAGCCCCTGCTTTACACCTGCATATTTTGTCCCATCAAATGAGAGATGCTTTCTTTTTATCTTCTGCACCTTTCTAGAAGAAATCTCTTAGTTTTGTTTCTAATTTTTTATTGATATTTTGGTATCGGTATCGATATCCTAGAGTGTTTCTTGTTGTTGAATCCTCATTTGTCATTACTTTTTGTACTAAGTGGATATGGATTGCTATGGTGAATTGATCTTCTATATCATTTTGTAGGAGAAGGACCTCATGATTTAATAGATTCAATTTTTTCATGCTGAGGTCCAATTCTTCTAAACTTTCCTTTTTTATTCTGCATTCTTCACATTTCTTAAATTCTGAAAGTGTGATTTGATTTTCTTTAATTTTCTTCTATGCTTTTTCTAAATCCTCTGCTTCCTTTATATTTTTCCTTTCAACCTCTAATTCTACTTTCGTGAGCTCTTTTTCTTGCATTTTATTTTTGTAGCTACCCCTGCATTTCCTTTTCCTATTGCCTACCTTTTTTTCCCGATCTCTAATGTTCCTTAATGAGTGTTTAAAATTATTCTTAGTAGTATCCGTTCTGAAGCCTGATCCTATTATTCCATTAATTTCTCCTTCATAATGAGTGAAGGCCAAGTTATAGATTGATCTATTAGTTATTACCTTTTTTGACTTAATAGCTAATTGATTTTTTCTCCATTTTGATTAGGAATTTAATCTTTCTTGGTGTTTTTGAATTTTCTTCAATTCCTATTAACTCTCCTAAGGTGATGTAGGAGCATCCAGTGGTGTAAGGGAAAATCCTATATCACCCAAAAATATTCTTGGTGTTAGTTTTTGTTTAATGTGTCTTTATTTCTAGATACGCATTTGGGTCAAATAGAGATTCCAACTCTCATAGTTCAACTATTGGTTTTATAGGTTAGAGTTTTTGAGCACCTTGGGATACATGTCAAGGAAAAAAAAGGTTATTTTGTAATTGAGCCATAACTATGATGAGTTAGAGGGTGTAAGTTGGAGGGATGATTATACTTGTAATTTAAAGCACTCTAGAAAAATAATTAGGTCAAAAGGCTTTACAGTTTGAAAGTCATTACAATTTTAAGTTGCCTAGAGACCTCCTAAGAACACTTTAAAGTCATATTTGAGGCACTAAATGGCCTCGTATGGGCCCAAAAAAAGGGGATGAGCAAAGCCAGTCCATAGGGCTATAGAGTGCTTGGAGAGCTTTCCAGAAATGTAAACAATTTGTCAATCAAAGTCTCGAATCAAAAGTCATCCCTCCCAGAAGTTGGACTACCATTTTTGGATTCTTCTAATTTTACACCGACTTTTGACATATTTTCTACAACCTTCTATTTTGGAGGTGGATTCCAAATGGCATATTCTAAAATTTATTCTGAAGGCTAAACCTAATTCTACTTAAGATTATTTATGGCACTGTAAACATAGTTTTTGGTGGAGTTTGGGAGAAAGTACTATGAGAAAGGTTTTTCTCGAGAATCTAATAACATTGCAAGCCATAGGACATGTCATTGATTTTTTTTTCATTGTACTAAATGTAATAGCATATCACTTCTGATAATAATATTCCCCTTTTCCTATTGTGTTCATCTTTTCTTGGGTTGTGCCCTCATCAAGTGGTATCAGAGTGGGTTTTCCTAAGTGTGTAGATAGAGCGTTGACTGTGAGGCAATTTGCACTAGGACTATGTGGTTGTGGGTTTTGATATAGTGAGAAGATGTCTCCATGAAGGGAACATGGTGGGAAGGGTCAGAGTTGTTTCTCCTAAGGTTAGAGCACTCCAGAGATAATTTCAGGCATTACAAGAGGAGATCTGTAGAGGGATGAATATTGCCATAGGTGATGGAAGTGAAGAGGAAAATTAAGAAGAAGGAAATATTGTGCAGGAAAGGGAAGGATATAGAGAAGTCCTAAACTAGGTGGAGGAAAAGATTTTTAGGGCCATTTCCAAGCTAGGAAAAAGACCTAAAATTGATGTTAGCATGTTTTCAAGAAATCTAAACCCAAATGAGTTGATCAACTAGATCAATGAGCTAGAGGAATATTTTGAGTATGAGGATATTGGGGACCCTAATAGGGTTAATTTTGTGAAGGCAAAAATGAAAGGCCATGCAAAAATTTGGTGGCAAAGGATTTAGTTGGAAAGAAATAGAAGAGGAAAGGAGAAAATCACAAGATGGGATTGCATGGTGGAAAAACTAAAGAAGTAGTTCATTCCTATTGATTATGAGCTTGATTTATTCAAGATGATGCAAGGGTTAAAGCAAGTGGGAAAATTTGTCCAAGAATACATAGAGAGTTTTACCGAGTCCTTATTAGAGAAAGTCATGCATAATCAAACAAGGAGAAGGTTTCTTGTTACCTTAATGGGTTAAGACCTAGCATTCATGAGGAGTTAAGTCTGGTTAGAATGACTAGCATTGAAGAGGCATACCAGTTTTCCTTGCGAGTTGAAGAGAAGTTTAAAAAAAAGTTTTATGGAAGGAAAAGAGTGCACAGTCAAGGAGGAAAGGGTGGTGGTAGGTCAATTGGAGGCTAAAGTGAGAATCAGAAGAAAAATGAAGATGTGGGTACCAGCTGAAACCAGAGGAAAGAGGGTTACAACTGCTCCCATGATCAAAACTTTGGAGACCAAAGAGGAAGAGTTAGAGGATGTGGAAAAGCTTCAAGAAGAGGAGGCTTCCATGGTACTTTCTTTCATTACATCTAAGAAGGTCATCACACCTACAAATGCCCTCAATGCTAAGGAAGCATAGAAAGGACAGATAGGAGAGCTAATGGTCAAGCAAGGGTTGCTCATATGGATGATGATGTACAATCATTAAATATAGAGGATGTATAAAGAGGAGAGATTCTAGTTAATGAAAGGGTCTTACTAAGCAGTGAGATTGAACTTGGACAAAGGAGGAGTTTGTTTCATACTAGGTGCAAGTGTGAGGATAGATGTTGTGATATGATTGTTGATGGTGGAAGCACTGACAACTTGGTGTCAGAGGAGATGCTCTCAAAAATAAATCTCAAGAGGAAGAAACGACCCCATCCCTATTAGATTTCTTGGGTGTAGGATGATCATAAGGTCATGATTAGTAAGCAATGTTTGGTAAAGTTCAAGATTTGGAGTTACCATGACAAGGTTCTTTGTGACACCATCCGGATGGATGTCTACCATTTATTGTTGGGAAGGCCATGGTAGTTTGATAGGTGTGTTATACATGATGGTCATGCAAATACATACTCTTTGACAAAGGATGGAGTTCACCACAAATTGAAGCCCTTGATAAAGGGGGGTGAAAAGGTATGCAATAGTGCTAGAGTATGTCTTATTGATGGAAGAAAATTTCTAGATGGCATGAAGCATCAACATATGTGTTATGCTTTAATTCCTAGAAAGGATAAGGAAGGTAGTAGTGAAGTTCCACTTGAAGTTTTAGGTCTATTAAGTGAGTATGGAGATGTCATCTTTGATAATGTTCCAAAAGGGTTGATGCCAATCGGAAAAAAATAGTCATCAAAGAGATTTAGTCTTTGGAGCTAGTTTGCTTAACAAGGCTACTCATAGGATGACTCTTATTGAGATTGAGGAGTTAAATAGAAAAGTTCAGGAGCTGTTGAGGAAAAGTTTAATTTGAGAGAGCCTGAGTCCATGTGCAATACCTACATTGTTGGCACCAAAGAAGGATGGGGAATGGAGAATGTGTATAGACTCTTAGGCTATAAATAAAATAACCATCAAGTACTAGTTTCCTTTGCCAAGGATGGATGATCATATGGACTGCTTGACTAGAGATCAATACTTCACAAAGATAGATCTCAAGAGTGGCTATCACCAGATGTGAATTTGAGAGGGAGATGAGTGGAAGATTGCATTTAGGACCAAGGAGGGTCTATATGAGTGGTTAGTTATGCCCTTTGTATTGACCAATGCACCAAGCACCTTCATGCAACTTATGAATGAGGTACTAAATAAATTTTTGGGAAAATTTGTTATTGTCTATTTGGATGATATTTTGATTTTTAGTAAGTCTCTAGATGAACATTTATTTTACATTCATAGTGTCCTTGAAAGGTTAAGGGAAGAGAAATTGTTGATTAATTTAAAGAAGTGTATCTTTGTCAAAAGGGAATTAGTCTATTTGGGTTTTATTGTATCCATTGAAGGTCTCAAAATGGACCCAAAGAAGGTGAAGGTCATCTTGGAATGGCCTAATCCAAGTTGTTGGTGTAAATAAGTATTTACTTATTACACTTTACTTAAGTTTACTTAGGTTAATGCATTATTTTATTATTTATTTGGTGAGACACTTAGGAGTTTGCGTACTTTTATGAGTTGTTATGTTGACAACACAGAAGTAAGCAACTCTAATTTAGCACATGGTGTTTACAACACTAGAGTTTGCATAATTAACTAAGTTGTCAATTAGATAGCACAATTATTCACACTCCTATTTTAGCACATGGTGTCTACAACATAAATTTCAGTGGTACACCTTTGTAGGCTTATCCTCTCTTCATCACACTTACTCTTGTGCTTAATGGAGGATAATCCACTTCAGATGGACATGTGCCTAGTTGTATGACTTATCATGTTGTTGATTCCTATGAATTCTAAAAGCATTTTAGAGGCCTTTATATATAGGCACTCCTAGTGTACTTTCACATTGAATCGAATACATATCAGTATTTTGATCATACTTTTGGTCTACTGTTGTTCTTGTGCTTGAGTTCCTTGATCTTGGGTGATTTTTTCCCTAAGGAAAATTATTACATAGTATTAGAGCTTGGAAAATTTCTCTTCACACAGCCATTTGAGACCATCTTGTTGCTTCAGCACCTTGGCCCAAATCTAGAGTATCATAGTCATTGGAGCATCTAGAGCTAGAATGGAGCTTTCCATTACATCCAGAATATCGATTCGGTGAAAATCGGCTATAAATTTGCCTACCCTAGGCCAAAGTCAATTTTGAGGCAAATTTTTTTTGCAAACCAACACCCAAAGGCCTGATTTTGAAGTTTGGAATGATCGTTCTTCAAATCTGCAATTTCATTTGATTTAGATTGGTATTTGTTATTTTCTCTACATTTTTTTGGATATAATTTTCAAAAAAAATTCAGCTAGTCGGCTCTGCAGAGAATTTTCTTTTGCCAGAATTAGGTAGTGACACCTCGGCTCCTATAGGGAATATTCCCTATACATTTGGAATATTCCTTCTATATTTATTCGATGGGCACATAGTCATTTATATTTCTAGTGACTTGCATATACATTTTCAGCCCCACACCAACCCATGCCCACATTTCGACACTGGCCTTTATACTGTATATTGATCATCTGTACCTAAATAGCCAAGGTAGATTAAATCAAAGACATTTGAAATGTGTAGAGTTTATGCAAAGCTATACATTTGTATTGAAACATAGAAGCAGAAGGTCTAATAGGGTGGAAGATGCATTATGTAGGAGACAATTGTTGCTGACAGAAATGCAGGTTGAAGTGGTTGGGTTTGATGAACTCAAGAATTTGTACCCTAAGGATCTTGACTGTACAGAGGCTTGTAAGGCTTGTAAAGAACCTATTACTCTAGACAAGATCAGATGGCTAGATTGCATGATTCAGGATGGTATGTTGTTCAAGGGATGTCGATTGTGTATTCCAAGGAGTTCTATGAGGGAGAACTTGATCAAGGAGAAACATAGTAGAGGGATGGCAGGACACTTTGGTCAAGATAAGACCATTTCCATTATTAGTGAACATTATTTCTGGCCTCAATTGTCACAGGATGTGAAAATTTTGTGTAGAGCTATTGAGTATGCCAAAAAATCAAAGGATTTAGTGAAAATACTCTATCAACCATTACCTATTCCATCGAAGTCTTGGGAGGACATAAGTATGAATTTTGTTCTTGGATTGCCGAGGACACAAAGGGGTGATGACTCCATATTTGTGGTGGTCGATAGGTTCTCCAAGATGGCACACTTCATTTCATGCCACAAGACTTATGATGCATCACATATTCTAGATTTGTTTTTCAAAGAAGTGGTGAGGCTATGTGGTCTCCAAAAAAGTATTGTTTCTAACAGAGATACTAAGTTTGTTGGGTATTTCTGGAGGACTTTGTGGAAAAAGTTGAAGACAGAATTGAAGTTTAGTTTTGCACATCATCCATAGAATGATGGACAAATAGAAGTAGTAAATAGAAGTCTGTGCAATTTTCTAAGGTTTTTAGTAGGAGATAAGCCCAAAGGATGGGATTTGATTCTACCACAAGTAGAATTTTCTTACAACATGAATATGAGTACTAGTAGATCTCCATTCCAAACTATGTATGGGATTAGTCCAAGGACTACACTAGAGCTGAGGAAAATGGAGCAAGGAGAGAGGACAAGTAATGAGGTAGAAGACTTTGTTAAACATGTCAAGAACCTACATGAGGAGGTGTGAGCACATATTACCAAGATGAACTTGCAGTATAAGGCTAGAGTAGATCAAAAGAGGAGACATAAGGAGTTCCAAGTTGGGGATCTAGTTATGGTATACTTGAGGAAGGAATGATTTCTAGTGGGTACCTACAACAAGCTAAAGATGAAGAAATTTGGTCCCTGCAAAATTTTGAAGAAACGTGATTCAAGGAATGCATATGAGTGGAGTTGCCAAATGGGATTCACATTTCTCCTATTTTCAATATTGTAGACATAACAACATATCATGATGATAGTGCAGAAGAGTTGATGTTGGAGCCATGTCCAATTCCTACTTCTCAAAAGGAAGAGATTGAAGAAATTCTAGATAGTCGTATGGGCTGGAGTACCAGAAATAGGTAGTATGAAGAATACCCAATGAAGTGGAAAGGATGACTAGTTGATGATTCAACTTGGATATCTACAACAAAGGTTGACCATTTGGGTTATCCTCTACTAGCTACAAAGTGACAGGGTCACTTTTCAATCTATCCTAGGTGTCTGATGCAGAAGCATCTAGTGGTGTAAGGGCAATCTTGTATCACCCAAAAATATGCTTAGTGTTAGTTTTTGTTTAATGTATCTATTTTTGGATACCCATTAGGGTCAAATAGAGATTCCAACTCTCATAGTTCTACTATTGGTTTTCTGGGTTAGAGTTTTTGAGCACCTTGGGATACATATCAAGGCAGAAAATAGGTTATTTTGTAATTGAGCCATAATTATGATGAGTTAGAGGGTGTAAGTTGGAGGGATGATTGTACTTGTAATTTAAAGCACTCCAGAAAAAGAGTTAGGTCAAAAGGCTTTACAGTTTGAAAGTTATTACAATTTTAAGTTGTTTAGAGACCTCTTAAGAATGCTTCAAAGTCAGATTTGAGGCACTAAATGGCCTTATCTAGGCCCAAAAAATGGGAGATTAGAAAAGCTAATCCAATGGGCTATAGAGTGCTTGGAGAGATTTCTAAAAATGTAAACGATTTGTCAATCAGAGTCCCGGATCAAAAGTTATGCCTCCCAAAAGTTGGACTAGGAGAGCTTTCCAAAAATTTAAACAGTTCATTAATCAGAGTCCCAGATCAAAAGTTATGCCTCCCAGAAGTTGGACTACCATTTATGGATTCTTCTAATTTTACACTGACTTCGGACATGTTTTCTAGAACCTTCTATTTTGGTGGTGGATGCCAAATGGCATATTCTGAAATGTATTCTTAATCCTAAACCTAATTTGGGTTACTTAAGATCATTTCTAGCATTGTAAACGTAGTTTTTGGTGGAGTTTGGGAGAAGGTACTATGAGAAAGGTTTTTCTCTAGAATTTGATAAAATTGTACACCATAGGGCATATAATTGATTCTATTTTCATTGTATTGAATTTAATCGCATATCACTTCTGATAATAATATTCCCCTTTTCTATTGTGTTCACTTTGTCTTGGGTTGTGCCCTCATCATAAGGATTTCCTTATTCTTGTTAGAATGCCAAAATCATTTAATTCTGGAGGATTTTTTTTGCATTCTATCCATTTTGTTGTTTTTTTTATTTGGTTATTATTATCTTCAAAAATTTGGTACCCATGCAATAAATTCAACTCGGAATCCTTTATAAAAACAGTTTGATATGCCTACTAATTCATTCCTAAATCTATTATTTTGACTATGTACATATAAGGAATGATTATAATAGGGAATAATGTTACTTACCTGGGATCCACAGATCCTAATTATGTTCCTTATTAGTTTTTCTGAGTTTTTTCGGTCCCTTCCAGATCACACATGCTCCTAAATCGGAGCATTCTTGCCATTTCATCTTGCTTGTTTCATTGCTAATAATAATGGTGTCTTTGTAATCATTAGGGTTTTTCTTATTAGGGTTAATCATATGGGATTCATCTAACTTGGTTGGATTTTCCAGCTTTTTCTTGTGAGATGGGATGTAAACTGATGGTTTTGTAGAGCTTTGGGGTAATGTGTTCTACTGCTTCACTTGGGCTTTGGACTAGTACAGATAAGGTTTAGCAATTCCTAATGGTATGTTGTTTGCAAATGAAACCTTTGTGGGTTAAGACAAAAAGCATAGGCTCGAGGAATTATCAATAGAGGTAGAGTTATTATGTTTACCTCCGATGTTGGTATATTTGGTGTATTTGAAAAAGGCCTCTTGATTCTTTAGTTGTTGATTTGAAACGTCTGCAATGGTGCTTGGGTTTAAGATTGACTGATCTTCGTTATGCCTCCTAATTTTTTGATTTTTGACTTGCTACCATCCATCTTCATCATTTTTCTTATGGTTGTTGATGATGACTACATTCCGACTTGCATGGAGCTGGACTAGGGTTTCAAAACTATTTATTAAAGTACTTTTTAAATAAATATATCAAATAATACCCTATATAATTTAATTAAAATATCTAATTTATATGAAATCATTAAAAACTAATTATTAATTTACCATAACAAACTTTAAATATTGGATTTATATGAAATCATTAAAAACTAATTGTTAATTTACCATAACAAACTTTAAAACTTATTAACATCAAATAAAATAGTGTCACCAAAAAGTATACTATATCACAATTTTTGTATACTATATTACAATATTTTAATAATAGTTATTTTTACGGAGATTGTTTTAGAATTTTTTTTTTTCATATATTTAAGTTGGTCGATTTTAAATTTGTGTATTTGTTTAAAAAAAAAAATTATTCATATATTTAAGCTAATAGACTTTAAATTAATAAGAGATATTTTTCCACAACAAGTTAAATTGTGATATTGTTATCAGGGTTTAGCTATGTAGTTTTAGAGTGATTTACAATAATCCATCTCTCATGATAACAAATAGAACACTTAGGAGTCATTGGATCTAGGTGATGCTCATAGAGGTGAAACACTGGGACTTCCCTTAGTTCAGTTTTTAGTTTTTATAATTAATTTCAGTTTATATGTTTAGTTTATAGTTTTTATAATTAATTTCAATTTATACTTTTTGCTCCACTTTATATGTGTTATTTTTTTCATATTGTTTTCTTATTAGTTTTTCATAATAGATTTTTATGAGAATATTTTTTAGATGATAATTTATTAGTATATGATAAATTACATAAATAAATATTATTTATTTGATTTATTACAAAATTATTATTTTTTAACTTAAAGTAAACAACTTTCGGCTCATCATTGCAAGCAAAAAAACTTGCGACTGCTAGTTAGTTTATATTTTAATTATTAATAACTAAAGTTGCACCTTTCAAAATAAAATTAATTAGAAAAAATCCTCAAACTATATACATACATATATAATTTATCTTTTCCTTAGCTTTTTATTTTTAATATTAGAAAAATAAAATGAATGTAATTATTATTAAATCTATAAATATAAAATTATATATAGATAAAATTATTACTTAATTTTTATTACATTTATGTAGACAAAATTAAAGGACATTTTATTAGACAATCATAAAATATTTTCAAAAAGAATTCAAAATTATTTGAATTTATTATGTGTTTCAACATTATTATAATTAAATTATTAAACAAACCTTAAAAAAATTCGTTATGTCTAATGATAACACCAACCACGTTCTTAATAAAACTAGAGAGAAGTAGATTTTTTAAATAAAAGTAGGGAGAAGTGAAATTTTTAAATAAAAGTAGAGGGGACTAATGCTTTTGATTTATCAAAATGACAATAAAATATCTTAGCTTTTTTTTATGAATTATAGGCATCGAACAATTTTTAATAGGTGATGAAACTATATAATTTTATCCAATCAAACTTCATTATTTTATTTTTGATAATATAACATTTTCATATTTGATAAAGTTGCAAATTTTTTAGCAAAACAATTATCAAAAAATAATTTTCTCAAATCTAATAGGCTAAAAACTTCTTAGTGATAGCCCTTTTGTGGAAGCTAATCTTATAATAGAAAAAACATTGGAAAGGCTTAATAAATTAAATAGTCTTTATAGATTTTAATAGCTACAAACAATAATCATTATTATCATATATTACATTAGATATATTTTTTGTAATGCTTAAATATTATAATTTATTCCAATCAAATATATTATAAAGTTTAAAAAAATTAGATTTTTTTAAAATTAAATATAATTTCATGAATCTTAATAGTTTTGTATTTTATAAATTAACAAATACATTTTTTACAATTTGAAAATTTTAACATAACATAAGAATTGCATAACAATAATTAAGCTTTCTTTTATTAAGAATTTTATAAGGTTATTTTTCACCAAGAAACTTTGTACAAAAAGCTTATGATCTATGCCTTTTGGCTCGATCTTCATTGCATTGCAACCTTGTTAGTACTTGCTAGTAGGCTAAGTACTATTGTATCATTTTTTGAATCATCACTCTTAACTCGTTATTAAATATTTCTTTCGCACCCAATAAGAGTTAAAATTAAATATCTATTTCTCTATGTAATATTTTTCATAGTGAACATGCACATTTTTTAAGTTTATAAATTGTGAAAATTACTCTTTGATCATGTGATTGGTTAAGAAAATTGAAGTCTTATATGCACAATTTTTAGCTATACTTACAAATTATCATTTTTATCTATAAAAACTATGATGCTCTTGTATAATGTGGATTGTGAAATTTGTGAATTTTTAAATTTTTTTCCTAAGCTTTTGTACAAATGCAATATATAATGAATACTTATTCAAAATTAATATTCGAGACTAAAGTCATTTTCAATAATGATTTATTTATATTGAAAGAATTTTATATATGTAACTATTATGTATTTTCACATATTAATTATATTATATATATAATTATTAAATATTATTAAATATTGAACATATAGAAAATAAATGAATTTAAATTTACGCTCTGCTTTGAAAAACATGGTGAAAAAATTGAAATTACATGCAAATTCAAAACACCCCAAATCGAGCTACAATGTGTACCAGTAGCAGAAGGAACCATTCGCTCCCCTGAATACTAGCAACAAGTTTGAAGCTCTTGCATCATGGATTTCCAACCAAAGAAATTATCATAGCACGGTTGAAAACAACTTCGAGACCCTACAACATACCAAGCAAAAGGAGGAAATCCTTGCAAAGCAAAATTGCAAAAATGAAGATGGATGGCAGCTAGTGCAAAATAGGAAAAAATGAAACCTGCAATGACAATATGAAGAAGGGAATGAAGCAAAAATTCACAGCTAGAAAAGTTTTTTTAGCAAGACCAAGTACGCGCTACCATCTGAGCAAAACCCTAACTCCATATTATGCAGAAAGTCTCACTTGAAGAAGCCAAAAAAATGGCCCCAAATCATTTTTGAGGCAAACAGTGTCCCCCAAGGGTAGGAGCCAAAGAAAATGCCTAAATCTAAGAACTCCTTTGACCCACCAAAGAGAAAATGTGACTGCAATCCAAGGTTAGAAACTTCCCACAGAGAAAAAGCAGTTTATATTCTGCCACATTGGAAGAATCATCAAGCAATAGCAAAGAAAAGAGTGGCAAGAAACACTAAGCAAAGATTCCCAACCATGAACAAAGATTGCAAAGAAATCATCATTAGCAATTTGCATAGCAAAGGAAAATGGGAGGATTGCAAAGAAAAGGGCATATACATGTACTAGAATGGGCTACCAAGAAAGAGATCTAAGTTCATATGCATCATAACAAAGAAATGGGGTGATAAGGTAAGTAATATCACCTTTTTTGTAGATAAATACTATTTTATTCTATGTTAGAATTCAAAGGATAAAGAGGAAATTCTGAAATCAAATAGTTTTTTCTACAAAGGACATCACATTAATTTTACTACATGGAGACCAAACTTTAACAAAAACATAAAATCAACCAAATGGATGGAAACCTTAGAAGTACCATCAGAATTAATGGAGGAAAATATAATTAAGAAAATTGGAGATTCATTAGGAACAGTTATAAGTTTTGAAGATAACATAGAAAAAGCAAATGTAATTAGGGTTTTGGTCAAATTAGACCTAAATAATACAGTAAGTAGGAAAATAATTACTAATTGATCCATATATAACTTAACATTTAGAATACTTAGGAGATATAAACAAAATGGAAGACTCAAACCTAATCAAAACACATATCAAAAATAACATTAAAGATAACATAAGCTTAAAAGGGAGCAAAGGCAAAAAGAAAGCACAGAAAGATGAGGCTACTGAAGAGATGGAAAACAACAGTAGAAGTCAAAACATAGAGAACAAAGTAAACAATCCGGATAAAGGAGAGTCAGAAAATGGTAAAGTATCATTGCAAGAGGAAAAGGAAAAGGATGAATTGACCAGAATAGACTGGATGGAAAACATAGATTATCAGCACTCTCTGGACAAATTCAAAAGGTGTAAGGATTGCCAAATTGAAAAAGATACAATTGAAGAAATGGACTTCAACACCATTAAGCTTAAACAACTATTTCATGAAATTCTTCTGATACAAAATGATCTGATAGACTACAGCTTAATAGCAAAATAAGTACATAAGGAACATAAAGGGAAAAGGATAAAAATCACCAAAATAGGGGAAACATCAGGAAAAAATGATGAGCAAAAGGAGAATCTGAGGCATGATCAAGGAAAAGAACCAATTGAAGTTGCAGAAATGGAGCACAAGGACCAAAGACCAGATAAAGGGAATTATCAGACTACGGACTGCATGCTAGATAGAGCCACACAAAAGGAAAGTGCAGAGCAAGAGGTTAATATACCTCCAACAGACTCTACCCAATGGAGCAACATAACTATTAGGAAAAGAGGGAAACAGAAAAGTTACAAATTCTGGAAAACTCCAAGTAATGGGATGGATATGTTTGAATTAGATATAGAGGATACATAGCTAGTTTCAAAAAAGAAAGGAACTTCACTAGAGTTGTCAAATATATGGAACAAAGACCAAATCATGTGGAATGAACTAGAGAACAGACATAACAAAGATGAAACCAGTAAAGAGGTCATGGACTCAAGGCTAGACCATATCATTGATAGCTCAGAGTACCAAATCAATAAATTAATGATTAAATAAATTATCTCTGAAGATTCTCAAGAAATAGAGGAGTTAGTAGTAGCAAAAAAAGTAATCAAAGAACACAATCTTGAAAGAATAGGTATATCAGCGAATCAGGAAGGAATGAAGACTCCAAATTGTGGGAAATCAAAATAGAAATGAGGAAGGAAATCGTTAAAAGGACTTAGAGAGGTAGTTGGGTAGGTAAAATAGCAAACTAAGATCCTTGACATACTACAAAGTGGGAAGGGGAAGTTCCTTCCTAAGGACTAATGAAAATCACAACCTGGAATGCTAGGGGCTTAAATGCTCCTAGCAAAAAATGCTTGCTTAAGTGTAACCTCACCTTATTCGAATCTGACATAACATTGTTACAAGAAACTAAATTAAACAAAGAAGAGGGAATAAAATTAAGTCAGAAAATGGTAAAATGGAATTCAGAATTCTATCAGTCACAGGGAGCATTAGGAGGACTTGGAATTATTTGGAAAGCTCAACAAGTTAATATAGAAGTACTCCTTTCATACCAACTAGATGGAAGTGAGGGAAGTCAGCATAAAATCAAACCTGCAATTAGTCATAATAAATGTTTATGAGCCTACTCAAACTAAAGACAAGCTAGTAGTGTGGAATGAAATCAACACTTTTATCAATTCAATGCACCAAGAGACTTTCATCCTAGGAGGAGACTTCAATGTGGTACTAAGGAAGGAAGAAAAACAAGGAGGATACAATCTAGTATTTAGAGCCATGGAAGACTTCAAAAATTGGGTTTAGAAGGACTCCCTTATAGATATCAACACTAAGAATGGAATTTACACCTAGAACAATAGAAGAAAAGGATTTTGTTACATAGCAGAACTTTTGGACAGATTTCTTCTAAAAGGAGAGCTCAGTATGGATAAGATTGTAAATGCTAAGATACTACAAATGGAAAGATCATATCACTTCCCAATAAGATTGGAAATCAAAGAACAACTCAAACCTAGTAGGAACCCCTTCAAATGTGAGAAAATGTGGTTCATGGATAAATCATTTATGGATCAAATAAGAGGATGGTGGTAGGAGGAACAATTTCAGGGATCAAAAATCTTTTTCTTTGTATCCAAATTTAAAAGTATTAAAGAAAAAATATTAAAATGGAATAGTATACATTTTAAAAATATATTTAAAGAAAAATTAGACATTGAAGAAAAAATTAGTAATTTAAATAAAGAGGTCATTATGAAAGGAATGAATAATAAGTCTTATCATCTAGAAAAGGAATACCAACTAAAACATGAGGAAATCTTAGGTAAAGAAGAGATATTTTGGAGAAAAAAGTCCAAAGAAAAGTGGTTACTAGAAGGTGATTGTAACACAATTTTTTTTCATAATAGCACTGTTCATAATAGAAACCTTATTAACATCTCTAAGATAAAAAATCGAGAGGGGGAGCAAACTGAAAACCCAAATGAAATAGCAGATATCTTTGTCAAATATTTCAAAGACACCCTTAGCAACTACAATGCATCTAATAAAACAACCCAAGAGGAAATGCTTAAACATATTCCTAAACTGATTTCAATGGAGGAAAACAGATTTCTCATCAAACCCTTCACTCTTATCAAAGTTAAATCTGCTCTGTTTAGTATCAATCTAGACAAATCACTAGGTCCAGACGGTTTTCAAGCTTTCTTCTTCTAGCAATGCTGGGGCATATTAGGGGAAGATCTATGGAAAGCCCTAGAAGCCACCCAAAATGGAGGTTCTATATTAACTAAAATTAATCATACCTTTATTACTCTTATCCCCCAAAAAAATTAGAGTGTAGTTCTTGGGGATTTTAGACCAATTGCCTTGTGTAATACTATCTATAAGGTTTTCTCAAAAATTCTAGTGAATTGTCTTAAGAGACTTCTTCCCAAGCTTATTTTGAAAGAAAAATGGGTTTCATCCTTGGTAGATCTATACTAGATGGTATCTCCATTATTCAGGAAACTATCCATTCTACAATTAAAAACAATGAAGCCTACATGTTATTAAAACTAGACATCCAAAAAGCATATGATAAAGTAGACTGGAGGTTTCTTTGCAAAACATTGGAGGCCTTCGATTTCTCTAAGCAATGGATTAACAATATTTTTCAATGTATTTCTACCCCAAAAATTTCCCTTCTCATCAACGAAACCCTAGAAGGATTCTTTAATATCTCTAGGGGTATCAGGCAAGGACACTTGATATCTCATTTCTATTCATCATAATGGTAGAATCATTTGGGAGAGCAATCAGAGCTACACAAGTAGAAAGAAAAATTAAAGGTGTTAAAGTTACTAAAGAAGTGGAAAATACCACCCATCAACAATTTGCTGAAGACACTGTTCTAGTAGGAGTCACCACTTTAGAAGAGGCAAATCAAATACAACTCATCCTAGAAACTTATACCAAGGCATCAGGACAAATGATAAACGCCAAAAAATTAGAATTTTTCTTCCTAAATACACTTGAAGATAGAGAAGACCACATATGTAATAAACTAGGATTTAAAAAAAGCACTTTGCCATTTAAGTACCTAGGAATTTATCTGGATAAATGCAACAAAACCAATCTAGGTTACGAACATATTCTTAGGAAAATTGATGGTCAAACAGAATCATTGAAAGGAAAATGGTTAACCAAGGTGGGAAGGACAACTAAGATCAAAGCTGTCCTATCTACAATCCCAACATATCAACTCTCTTATTCACTTCTACCCAAAAACATTAACCTTAAGATGGAAAAGAAATTGTGAGATTTCTTTTGGAATGGATTGGAGGACAAGAAAAAAACAACCTTAATTAGCTAGAATAAAATTTATAAACCTAAGGAATTTGGGGGCTTAGGCATAAAAAATCTAGAATGGCAGAACAAAGCTCTTGGTGATAAACAAATATGGAGATTGTATCAAGAAAGAGACAGGAAGTGGGCTAGAATCCTTTTCAATAAATATATGGACCCCTCAGATAGTACATCTTTATTTAGAATCAGAGAACCCCCTAAAGGCTCTATGAGATGGGACTTCCTTATCAAATGTCAAAATCTAATATCCAAATTCCTCACTTGGGATATAGGGAAAGGTGATAAAGCTTTGTTTTGGGATGATTCATGGAATAGATATCCTCCCCTAAACTGCTCAGACCTTGCTCTAGAATCAATTTCTCATCTCAAGGCAGTTTGGGGGACAAAAGTGAAATATTATATAGTGGAAACTGAGTCAGACTCAAGAAGGACATGGAAATGGAAAACCATTCCAAACGGTGGACTTAACTAGATGGACAAAGAGAAACTTGAAAACATTCTTAAAACCAGATCAATCTCTATAAAAAATAGGGAGGACAAACTAATTTGGGCAGTATCCAAAGATAGGGCATACAAAGTCAAAGAAGGATATAAAATGATAACAAAGTCATAGTCTAGAAAGTTAATACCCTCCCAACTAATCTATATTGGGACCTGGTAGGACTTCTTAAAGCAGGTATGTTCCTCTAGGTTTCCATACAAAGAAGAATTATAATAGCAGATAGAATTCAAAAAATGGGTTTTGAAGGTCCCTCAAGATGCATATTATGCAAAGAGCACAAAGAAAATGCAGAACATCTCCTTTATGGCTGTAAATTTTCCTAGGAAAGTTGGAGGTGGCTCCTAGGAAAACTAAATTGGACTACCCCGCTAGCAGCTAAATGGATGGATCATCTTCTGGGTTGGCATATAGACACTTCTAACAAAGTATATGGAAAACTATGGAATATCTCCCTAGCAATCATAGCATGGGAAATTTGGAAAGAAAGAAATCGTCGCATTTTCCAAAATCTTAGTCTTAATGAGTGAGCTTTCACTGCTAAAATAGAAGTGGCTATAATGGAAGTCATGAACAATGATCTTAGGAAGAGACCTAGAGAAGAAGGAACATTCTCAGATTGGGATGCAGAGATCAAAAAGTTATGGCTTCATTTAATCAATCTACCCTTGATCTACAAAAAGAAAAACAACTCAGTGAGGCAAACATGTAAATGAGAACCCCCTCCACCTAGATGGAAGAAATTGAATTTCGATGGGGCCTCAAGAGGAAATTTGGGTAAGGAAGGTATAGGATATATAATTACAAATGAATTAGGTAATTGGTTAGGTAAAAGGTCCAAACCTCTAGAAATGGCGATGAATAACATTGCAAAATTTGAAGTAGTAGAAGAAGGAATTAAACTAAGCTTAAAACTTAACATCAAAAAGCTTATGATAGAGGGGGATTCTTAGATCATAATTAATGCACTCAAAAAAGGAGAAACTCCAAACTGGATATTAAATTCAAAACTAGAAATTGTCATCCAATATCTCACAAAATTTGAAGACGTAAGATTTTTGCATATTTATAGAGAAGGTAATAAGGAAGTCGATTATCTAGCCAACTTAGGAATTGATGTAATTTGTTCCTTAACATATAATCATACCTTATAATCATCATAGTTTTGGACTTAAACTTTACCACTTTTTCCCTCGTGTGTGAACTCATTAGACATTAATCAGGCCATGTACCCATTTCTAAGGAAATCTCTCTCTCGTGTTAATTATTCTTTGGTTTGATGTAATCAAGAGTAACTCACACATTAATCAAGACGTCATTTCTGTCATTTAGATTCTAGATCTTTCTCCCCTTTATTTATATCAAGCTCAACTATTAATACAACTTAACTAGTGATTGGTATCAATTTAGTTAGTCATGATTTGCAAATTAGGTCCTCCATGGATACCAACATTCACCTTTTTCATGCATTTGAAAACCAAACCATGGCTTTTTGCGGCTCAATAAAATAAGAAAGGCGAAATAGGCTTTTTCGGCTAATTGATGACATGAGCCAAGTTGTAGTCAGCTAAGCATTAGGGGAAGGGGTTTTTAGTTATAAATATTCATGGAGGACTAACTGTGACATCGTAGTGATCTAGATTGGGTATCTAGCTAGTGCTAGAGTGGAGAAATGGGACATCATCAGGCTGACCTACAATATCTTTGACCCATGTTGGTTGATAGGGTTGGAAATTGTGGTTGCCAACATCAAGGCAAGGCTTCAGATTCCACTACATGAGGCTTACATGGAATTTGAGCTAGATAGTCCAAAACTTGGAAAAAGTCCTAGGCATCCATGCTTGGTGATAAGGGATAACATTCAATTTTATAGAGAATGGCCGAAAATGAAGTCAAGTATCAATTTATTACTTAGGTGGAGAGGTATCATTGAAGACCTAGGTAGAGATTGGCTCACGAATTATTTAAGGGCTTATGATGCATACATCCACCCAAATGCTAATCTCAACAATTTGGAGAATGTGGAATTCTGCTTGCCCAACTATGACAAGTCAAGCAGAGGAAGGATGACCTATGAATTTCCACCAAGCTCAAAGGCCATAAATCTGCATGAGGCCTCAAAAATCATCATGGGCTTTAAGAAAATATAGTGATCTGGAGCAATAGGGTCATTTTGGTAGTATTTCTAACCTACTATTAAAGGATTAAGTATATGTGATAGGAGTGGTTTGAATTCAGTCAATAGTTTAATCATCTTAATATCATACTCAAATAGCAAGTAGCAAGACAATTTTAAATATGTCCTCTTCGATGATATTATGTATAAGGTTTTGAAATTGTAATTAACGATACTAGTATTAATAAAAATGATCTATTAGCTAAATTTAAGTCTCATTATTAGGTTTCATTTGTTGTATTTGGTGACAAGATTCAGTTCTATAATTTTATTTGAGCTTCAATCATTTGGATTAATGGGACAAATATTGATCTCTCAACACATGATCCTTGCACTAATTTTTGGTTTTCACATTATAAATATGATAAAGGAATGTGCACCCAGTGCTGGTCTCCCCGACATCTGGTTTATGATTACATCTTTTAGTGAATTTTTACTAGTACCTTAAAATATTTTGATATTTGCTATTACTCGGAGTTTTCTCCCCCCAGATTCCAATTAAGGAGTTGATTTATTGGTTTTTTCACTAACCCCTAACCCACCTTGTTATTTTTTAAGTGATGTTTCTTATGAGGACCTCAACAATTAATATCTCACTATTCTTCTTAGACATATTGGAAGTAGTTTGTGTATCGCCTTGTACACTCTTTATGATATAAAAATTGGGGTATGCCCCTTTTATCAATGTAACAATATAAGACTTCGATCTTGGGCAAGACTGGAGGTTTTCTTGCCCAGTTCTTTCCTACCAGTGCCCATCAGAACGGTGGATTGCTTGTAATTTAAATTTTGTTAATAAAACATACCAAGGCTATGGTCATTTACCGATAATTTAAAAAACAAAAAACAAAAAAATATATTATTAATATTTATTTAATTTTTTGAAGTTTTCTATTCTTTTTAAATGTATACAACTAATCTTTGTGCCTTTTTTTAATGCATATAAAAGTGTTAATCTAATATACATTATTATTTATTATATTTATTTACTCGTATATCATATCTAACTAGGTGGATAAATATGATTTACTATTTTTACTTATATTTCTATTCACATTTATTGAACAATTAATGTATTATAATATTGATAATTGTCTACTAATATCAGATTTTATTAAATAGTTCTTTTGATTTTTTAAAAATATAGAACAAGTGAAAATTAATATATTTAATACATTAAATAAATATTATATTAGATTAAAACTAAATTTACAAATAAAATTAAAACTTAAACTATTGAAGGCAAGTACTAAGCAACTAAGTGGCACTTATTTACATAATGCTATTGTTTTTAAGGTTAGAATTGATTAAAGTGTGCTATTCTTAAAAAGAGGTTTGAGGTTTTTTTGGGGTAAAAATTATATCTACAAAGTGTGTACATATACATATATAAATGATACTAGGCCTATGTTAATTTTATTTATTGAAATTAATTTTATATTTTGGGTCCTTCATTCAATGTATGTTCTATGGGAAAAGAACCAAGGTTACATTAGGGTCTTCATGGGGCACTCCCCATATCACTTAGATACATTCCCCATATCAATTACGTAGATACATTCTAACCTTTCATTTGATTGGCCCTTAGGTTGATCCCTTACATGAATTATGTTATAATTCACAGTTGAATCAATAGATCACATATGGCATTTATATCTTAGATTTGTTTCTTCTTTAGGTCTTTCCCGATGATATTTCCTTTATACTTTAATTGTGTTTTAGATTTTTGTAAAATCTTTTTTCTTGACCAAGACGAGGGTTAGTAATATTGATAAATTGGGATTAGTTGAACTTGATATTACTTTGTAGTTCATTAGGTGTTAAACGTAATGGGCTAATGTATTTGTACTTAGTCAATATGTAGATAACACAAAAAAAAAAAATTCCATAATATGTACTTCAAAACATAAACAATTATATCCTACAAATTAAACAAATGGTATCAATATAGCATGGGTTCCCCAAATTATAGAGCCAAGATATTATAAAGTTATGCATAGAAAAAGTATATGATGGAAAGGCATTTAGGTCTCTAGTACCTAATTCGTTTGAATATAGTAAAAATATTATATCACTTCTTCCATAGTAAGATGCCCATCAACCCCTAAGTTGGATATCTTATAAGCTAATCAGTTCTCTTCTCTATAAATATGACACATTTTAACATTTCTAAAAAAAAAAGTTCAAGAGTGATTTCTAATTTTGAATTCAGAATCCAACTTGGAGTTGCTCTTTCTTTTATTGCATTTCTAATAATGAGTTAATCACCTTCTATTTCTAGATTAGGAAACCCTTTATAACTCATTTCTAGATTAGGAGACCTTCTATAAGAGCTTGAATTTTAGCTATGTTGTTTGATGTTTTTCCTAGAGGTTTGAAAAAATTTACTAACATATTTCCTTGAAAATTATGTATAATGCATCCACACCCATCTATACCTAGATTGCCTCTCGATGCCCTATCAATATTTAATTTAATCTAACCTTCTTGAGATTTACAGTTTTCTCTAGCAGTTTTTCTTGCTTTACCCCATTTTCCTACCAAGTTTGGGACTTTAAGCCCAAACCATTCTTTCCTAATTTTTTCATTCCACTTGGAATAGAATCCTTCAAAATTTTGTTTAATTGCTTCCATTTTATTGATAAGAATAGGAATTTTCATCCATATTCCTTTAAATAATCTTATGTTTCTTTCTTTGCATAATTCCTAGGCCATTATTTAGGATGTTATTCTCCAAATGATATTGTACAAAGAATGTTAGGATTAACCATAGATATAAATAATAGTTACATGCAAATATAACCAGTGTTAGAAAATAATAGATCACACAAAAGAGTGTTAGTGTAGTTTTTTTAATTTCCTAGTGAGTTATTTATTTTTCCCTATATTATTAGGTTTTTCCTACACTTTTAATAATCTCACTTAGGTTAATAAAGCATGTCTTATTAGGTGAGTGGTTGCGAGGTGTCACCTTCCTACATATGAGCATCAATTAGCTATCTTGAGAAGATACTTTGCTATCTTTAGTCTGATAGATGGTTTCTCCTTATTGGTCGGTGTTGCCACCTCTTCCCTCTTCCTAGTCTATATAAGCATGCTACCTAGCTTGTATTTGTCATCTCTAGTTTTTGCATCCTCCTAATACTATTTTTCTTCTAGAATTTGCATTACTCTCTTGGAGACTAACTCTGTGTTGCTACTTTGATTTTGTATCATTTGCATTTATAGTTTAGATATCTATTATTTGCATTAGTTTTCTAGGTTATTAATATTTTCAGATTCTAACATGGTATTAGAGTCATTCTATGTGCAAGAGTAGATTTTAGTTTCCCTATTTGAGAGATTGTGGGGGGGGGGGGGGGGGGTGGTTGAGGGGGAGATAATAAATCTTATTCTAGATTTTTGAAAAACCTAGTATGCTCTCTCTTGCATCTTCAAATGATCTTGAGAATCATAAAAGTTTGACAAAAATATTTTTAATCTCTAGGGTTTACACATGTGTTTTATGAAATCTAGTTGATTGCAGCATTTTTGGTTATATTGACAACATATCTTATTGTTCCAACATGTCTAGGAGGCTTGAGAAAGTCAAATTTGGCTTTCATTTCACCAAGATCAAAGATTGTAATACAAGTTGTAAAACTAGGGTTTCAATCTCAAATTTGACAACTAACTTGCATATTTGGTGTTTTCAATCAATATTGTAGGTTCGAGCATGCCATTGATTAACTCAGGTATCTTACTCAACCTTTGCATATCATTTTTTGGTTTCTAGGTTCATTTGTTTGTTGCTAAAGGCATCTAATTTATACTAGAGCTACATCTTGTATACATCAACAATAAAAACACTTTCTAGGTTTTGTTCCCAACATCGAAAAACCATCTGGCTATCTTTTATTTTTTGCATGCAATCTATGTATTTTGCATAATTGAGCATGAAAAGCTACAAGTGTACCCCTCTCTGTTAGCAGTCATAGATTTGAATGTAATTTTCAAATAGATCGTTCTTGCTCATACAGACTCTGATTCTAATGATTCATGTTATGATCTTGGCTATTTTTTTGTGCTTTATCCACTAGTGCAGTCTTTTTTTGGATTTTCATGCATACATTTTTCAGAAATTGCAGATTCTTAGTCATGACTTTGTACAATTCTCATTTTGGGAACTTCAGAGGATCATAACTTTCTCATACAACCTCATATCGAGGTGATTCTTTTTTTGAAAGTGCATATTTTTTGAGTAGATCGCAGTGGTGTTATTTATTTCTCTAAGTATTTTGCCAAAGTTTCATTTTTAGCATATGCTCTTCATGAGGGCTTTGTAATGCATCGAAATCAAGACCACTTGGTATTTCTTTCTAGTGGTAGTTGTAGACACACTAATATAAAGTGCCAAATCATATTTCTTTGAGGGGGTTCTTTAATTGAGTAAAAATGGAGTGGGGGCATTGTCGTGGTTGGGTTCTCTTCTTTTCATCATTTCTTCTCTACGTTTCTTCATCATGGACCAAAAAAAATGCCCATCCTAACTCCATACAATTACTTTGAGTGGCAATCATGCATGAAAATTCACTTAAATAAAGCTAGATTAAATAAGATAACTATGTGACTTGAAACTGAACCAAATAAAGATGAAGATAAGCCTAAATGGTTTAACAAATGTGATGAGGCATATGGAACATTGTGTTTGTCTATTTCTCCTAATTTTTGATGCAGAGCCACACCTTGGAAAGCTCAGGAGGAATACTCACTCAACTGAGTTACTTCAAGGGGCACGACATCAATCAGCCGGGATCGAACTCGAACCAAACTCAAGATTGGATTAATCAGAATATATAAATCTCCATAGTTTATCTTCACCCGCACACCAAGATCTTTAACCTGAAATGCCCTCAAAGAAAATATATTTTCTCTTTTACAAGAGAGACCAAGATCGAATTGCTACCA
The DNA here is from genome assembly GCA_028749045.1 of Cupressus sempervirens. Taxonomy (NCBI): domain Eukaryota; kingdom Viridiplantae; phylum Streptophyta; class Pinopsida; order Cupressales; family Cupressaceae; genus Cupressus; species Cupressus sempervirens. Next base: position 236,291,203 of record CM053793.1, read on the forward strand.
AACTCCATAGTCGATTATCTATATCCTTTCTAAGGCAAAAATTGAAACTTTCTCTATTACCCGGATTTGAATGCCTCTCTTACATAGCCAACCGACTTATTTAAAACTGACTCTCCTTTTCTAATACAAGGATGAGAAACATTTTTTTCGTCCTCTATCCAAGAAAAGGATAAGAATTCGAAACTGCCTACTACCTATTATTGGAATCTGACAATCATGCAGTAGGCCAAATTTTAAATATCCACATTTTTTTCGTCTTCTATCCAAGAAAAGGATAAGAATCCGAAACTGCCTACTACCTATTATTGGAATCTGACAATCATTATCTACGAATTAAAACTATTCTAATTTAGAAAACCTATACCTGGTCCTAGGTGGCTATATCTGGAGAGCTCATCGAACTGCTACTCTAGGTATGCCATCAAATGTAGGACGTTTATTGAAAACATTAAATTTAAATATTGAAAACATAAAACATTTCTTATTTTATTTCCCGCTCTGCTACTACAGCAATTTTCTACTTCACATTGAGTCTTTGGATACATCAAATGAAATATGGACAAAGCTAGAAACACTATTTGGCACACAAGATTCAATGAGGGGTCATATTTTGGAAAATGAACTAATTAGTTTAAGTCTAGGCAATTTCAACATAATCAAAGATTTCTTCACTAAATTGAAATCACTAAGGCTATAATTAAAAGAATGCAGAATTGAAAAGAAAGATGAACAACTGATTCTTAGTATTCTCTCCAAGCTAAGTTTAAAATATTTTATGTTTGTCTCTACCTTCTATGCTACTAAGGGTGCACTTGGTAATCAATTAACCATGCCATCTTTAGATGATTTTTCTATCAATCTCACTTGAGAATAGGACAAGCTAATCTAGATGAGCACTCTTAAATCATCTAAGTCACATCCCTTAGCTACCAACCAAGGCAAAAAAGAACAAAAAATAAAAAGTAGTAACAACAATAGTAAAGATAAGAAACAAAAGAATAGCAAGGAGAAGAAGGATCATATACTGGTTGCTTCAAAAGAAACTATTGATACCCCATCTTCCAAGGGTGATAAGCCTAAGAAAGAAATGGTCTAATGTGCCTATTGTAAAAGACCCAGTCATGATGAACATAAATGTTTGAAGAAACAAATTGATCACTTGACACACATTCTTGAGAAGAATGATATCAATGTTCTTGAGTCTATCAAAAAAAGTTCTAATGAAGGGTCTAACAAGGCAAAAGAAAAAAATAAGGGGAAAGGAAAGGACAAGTCCCTTGTTGTAGTTGTTTCCTCACCATCCACTTGGGTTCTTGATTCAAATGCTTTGCACCACATGGCTTCATCTAAGAAAGAACTTGCATCTTTGGAGCCACGTACTATGCTATCTATTTTGATGGGTGATGATGCTCCCGTTGAGGTGTGTGGGAGAGGGTCTATTGATGTGGGGGATGACACTTTCCATGATGTTCTTTTTGTACCCTCATTATCAACTAATCTCCTATCGGTATACTAGATCATTCACATAGGTTTAGGCAAATAAGTTGAGTTCACTCCTGATACAGTGGAGATATATGAGTTGCATAGTGATTCTACAGTTGTAGTTAGGAGAGAAAATCATCAGTCATGACCCTATCTATTTTCTCACTTTGCTCCTAATCCTACTTCAACTATTTTTCTCACTCACTCTAATGATGTGAGTAAATTATGGCATGAGCGGTTTGGCCATCTTAATTTCTACTACTTGCATCAGCTCAACTAGCAGAACATGGTCACAAGGTTTCCTTCAGTTCAGTTCTTAGGTGGTGTTTGCCAAGGTTGCATTCTTGGTAAGCATCCTAAGGAAAAGTTTGACAAAAGTAAGGCATGGAGAGCTTTGAAAATACTAGAGTTAGTTCATAGTGATTTGGCTGGTCCATTTCAACATCCTTCTTTTAGCAGGGCTCGATAATTCATTCATTGATGACTTTTCTCAATATGCTTGGGCGTACTTTCTCAAATAGAAGTCAGAGGTATTTGATCATTTTTAGGACTTCAAAACTTTTGTAGAGAAGTAATCTAGGAAAGCCATCAAAGTTTTGCACACAAAAAATGGTGGTGTGTATGTCAACGATTGGTTTGAAAGAATTTACACTTCAGAGAGGATTGATTTGCAACATTTAGTTCCATACAATCCTCAATAGAATAGTGTTGTAGAATGGAAGAATAGATTCTTGAAGGAAATGGCAAACTGTATGATTCACTCTAGATCTCTTGCACTATAGGATTGGGCAGAGGCCATTAACTATGCTTTTTATATCCAAAATTGTGTTCCTCACTAAGTCTTGAAGGGAGTTACTCCTTTTGAAGCTTGGAGCAATTGGAAACCATCAGTTAAGCACTTTCAAGTTTTTGGCTCTCCTACATGGGCCCATATTCCTATAGAGAAATGCAAGGCCTTGGATTTGCAGAGCATACCTACTATATTTGTAGGTTATCCTGATGGTGTGAAGGGTTATTGGTTGCTCTACCCTACTACACATGAGTTGTTCATTGAGAGGAATGTTCAACTTGAGGAGGGGTCTTTAATCTCACTTTCTATCACTTCTCCAACTCCATCTACTTTGACATTGGAGTAACTTGGACTATATGAGAGATCTTCTAATGAGTCAGATTCACCTGAGCAATCTTCTACCTCCACTTTCAATTCAAAGAGTGATTCAGAGGACTCACCTCCTACCTCTCCTAGTCATCATTCAAAGGTTGATGATTCCCCTCTAGATTCTCCATCTTTTAGTCCACTTTGGGCTAGATAGACCTTGCATTCTATAGGTGATTGGGTTGGGGATCCATCAGACACCAGGTGGACTCATTCATAGTTCTATGATGCTCCACATGTCTTTATTACTACTACCTCAAATCCATATTACTACTACCTCAAATCCATAGTCCTTTCATGAGGCTTCAGGTATTCCTAAGTGGGATACAACTATGCAGGAAGAGTATAGTTCCTTGATGAGGAACCACACTTGGGATCTTGTCCCTCTTCCTAAGGGAAGAAAACTTGTTTGATGTAAGTGGATCTATCAGACAAAATTTGCAGCAAATGGGTTGGTTGACACACATAAGGCGCACTTGGTTGCCAAAGGATTCTCCTAGGTTCTTGGGATTGACTACTCTAAGACTTTTGTGCTAGTTGCTCAAATGAATTCCATTTGAGTTGTTCTTGCCATTGCTTCAGCTAATCATTGGGAAGTACATCAAATGGATGTGAAGAGAAGATTTCTTTTCTTCACGATGACCTTCATGATGAGATCTACATGGAGCAGCCATAGGGCTTCCTTTAGGAATCTTCACTTGTATGTCATCTTTGGAAGTCTCTTTATGGCCTCAAACAAGATCCTTGGGCCTAGTATGCCAAGATGGACTCCTTCCTTCTATCATTTGGGTTCACTTTGTGCCATTTTGATCTTAATGTCTACATTCTACAATAGGGTGATTCACTCCTATTTTTTCTTTTGTATGTTCATGACTTGCTAATCATAGGGAGTTATTCACCCACCATTAAGGTTGTCAAAGTTGCCCTTTATGACAATTTTTTGATGACTAACTTGGGCTTGTTGCATTACTTTCTTGGGATTTAGATTTTTCAATCTCCTTCTGGGATTACCATCACACAATCCAAGTATGCTCTAGATTTACTCTTGAGATTTAATATGGCTAAGTTTAAGGATGCTCTATCTCTCTTCCTTTTTGGAGTCAAACTTGAGGCTTAGTGTTCTTCTCCACTTGTTGATGGAACTTTGTACCAAAAACTTGTTGGGAGTCTCATTTATTTTACTCATACGAGAACCAACATCTCATATGCTATAGGAATGGTCTCTCAATTCATGTAGGAGCCTCATGAGTTACACTGGAAAGTAGCCAAGTAGATCCTTCACTACATTCAGGGTTCTCATAGTTGTGGGATTCACCATGCAATAGGTATTGAGCTTGATTTGGTGGGCTACATTGATTCATATTGGGCAAGTGATTCTCAGGATCATAAGTCTACTTCTGGTCATAGCTTCTCACTTGGTTCAGGTCCTATTTGTTGATTGAGCAAAAAGTAGTCTACTATTGCTTTATCTTCTACCGAGGTTGAGTATTAGGGGGCTATGAATGCCACCACTAAGGAAATTTGGCTTCAACATCTTCTCACTAAGTTTGGTATCTAGATTAGATGGCCATCAATCATATTTTGTGACAGCCAGAGTGCCATTCAGATCTCATGAAATTTGGTCCATTAGCAATGGACCAAACACATAGAGATCCACATGCACTACATCCAAGAGCTCATCCATGGTCACATCATCAACCTTTTCTATTGTCTAACTTTTGAGCAGGTTGTTGATATCTTCACCAAACCCTTTACTGAGAGAAAGTTCCTTCATTTGTGAGCTTTGCTAGGGGTGCGAGATGCTTCATCTTTTGGGGGGCCTCTTCCTCTCACTTAGAGTCCTATTTTTTTGGGGAATCTCTTTTCTCTCTCTTTTGGGGGAATTTTATGTACATGGGTACCTCATTAGGCCTAACTTGTTGGGACCGATTTCTACATCTAGCTAAGCTTTTCTTATGGGGGGTGTTAGTGCATTTTTAAAATTTCCTCATTAGTTATTTATTTTTTCCTATATTATTAGTTTTTTCCTACACTTTTAATAATCTCACTTAGGTTAATAAATCATGTCTTATTAGGTGAGTGGTTGTGAGGTGTCACCTTCCTACATATGAGCATCCATTAGCTATCTTGGGAAGATACTTTTCTATCTTTAGTCTGATAGATGGTTTCTCCTCATTGGTCAGTGTTGCCACCTCCTCCCTCTTCCTATTCTATATAAGCATGCTACCTAGCTTGTATTTTTCATCTCTAGTTTTTGCATCCCCCTAATGCTATTTTCCTTCTAGCATTTGCATTACTCTCTTGGAGACTAACTTTGTGTTCCTATTTTGATTTTGTATCATTTTCATTCATAGTTTAGATATCTATTCTTTGCACTAGTTTTCTTGGTTATTAATCTTTTTAGATTCTAACAAAGAGAACACAAGACATGAAAATTTAACGTGGTTCATCAAATCTTTGGGCTATGTCCACCAACAACAAGTCTGATATTATTACTATCTAATAATTACAATTTGCAAGCCCTTACAGCTCAATACGACCACAAGAAGATACAATATCAAGTCATACATTATGAAATCCCTAACCCTAAGCCTTTTTATATAATCTTTTTACTGCTTACAAAATTAGGGCTAGAATAAGTCATCCAATAGAAAAATAGCAATTGATGCCTTTTACAATATAAGGTCATTTTTGGCTTCTAGGGTGCTACCTTAGAAAACCCCCAAGGGGGCATTGTCCCTTGACCCCACCCTATACTATGATAGGGAGCACACCTATGGTGCTACCCCTTGACCCAATCTTGGGGGCACTTCCCCCAAACCCCCATAGAAATAATTTGGGGAGAAACTACATTGAATAAAGCTCCAAGTCTAATTAGGCTCCACATCACAAAAATCTCCCACTTGGAGATTGATCAGACTCCACAACAATAACCTCCCATTGGGAGACTAATCATAGCACTACTAAACCTATAGCTCCCATTGGAATATCAAACCACCTTGGACTATGTTGTTCTTTTATTTTTTTTAGTCTAGAAGACAAACCAAATCTGAAGAGGAGTTCAACATCTCCCTTATTATTTTCTTGGTAAACATATTGTGGATTGTCATCTATATGTATCTTCTCCAACTTTAATTGTCCATCATCCAAAACTAACTGAATGAAATGGTACCAGAACTATATGTGTTTTGTCTTTCATTGTAGAGAAAAATTATTTGCAAGATGAATGGTACTTTGGCTATCTATGAACAAATAATTATCCCTCTGTGGGTGTCCTAATTCTTTCATGAAGAATTGAAGCTATATCATCTCCTTGGTTACCTCTATAGCAGCAACATACTCTTCCTTTGTAGTGGATAAAGCATTAACCTTCTGCAACCAAGAAACCTAGCTCACTGTTGCCACACCAATAGTAAATACATTACCTATAGTACTCTTCCTAACATCAATATCCAGCTTATTGCTACCCCTTGACCCCATCTTGGGGGTGCTGCCCCCAAACCCCCATAGAAATAATTTAGGGAGAAACCATGTTGAATAAACCTCTAAGTCTGTTTAGGCTCCACATCACACAAAAACAAATGGATTAGGGCCATTTTTTTAAGGAAGTTAGCAAGTTGTTGATTTCCATCCTAATTTTTGCTGAAGACACTACAAACATTTTTGTTAGAAGGGACATTGGAAAAGAAGATGGTCCACATCTTCTTCAGTTCTCTTACATAATAAAAACCTTAAGGGATCTTCAATACTAGTCTTCTTGAACTAGACAAAGAAGTCTACCTTTGGTAAATAATTTCCTATCCCAACAAAGATGTAATGAGAGTTTTGGATTATTAGGGGCACAATTTTTAAGGAAACTTGCAACAAAGAATATAACCATTTCCACATAACCTATAATAGATCTGAAATAAATATGCAATTAAAATCCACATGCAAGAGACTTAACAACATACCCAAAAAAATGTGACACAAGATATACCTTGGGAAACCCTCATTGAGGGGAAAAAACCCAGCCTCCAAAAGCATCCATCAACATGTATTATTCAACAAAAGTACCATTACAATACAACCATGGAAGCCTTCAAAGTCATAGCCACAATAAAGCAATCCATGTGAACAAGCATAAATGTACACATCCCATGCCATGCTTCCAACCTTCACAAATGCTCCCTTGGCTAACCTGAAAAGCCTTGTCCCACTCAACTCTTGTCTTTTTTTTGTTTTTTTTTTTTTGTTTTTTATCTTTTTTTCATATTACTACAACTACCCTTGTGGTTGCTTATATAGTAGCAAGTACCACAAAATATTACATAAACTATGTGCGAAAACCATGTGCTACCTAACCCATTAACCCCACATTTAATATTTGACATTTAATTCTTTTCCCTAATATTAAATAATTACATCAAATATTATCACAATGTTACAATACAACTCATCCACTATATCCGATGGGAATCTTTACATATTGTGCATCCATCTAGGTGCTGCTACATGCAACATTACATAATAAAATAAAATAATACAATATAAAATTATTATGCAATGTGTGCAACACCCATAATCTCAACAAAAATATTTTTGAGTTTAGGATCTCTTAAAGGTTTTCTCTTTCTTCTAGGCTTAAAGGTATACCTTCTAAGGGTTTCCAATTCCATCCCATAATTGGGTTGTTTGTAGGTATTTCTATATAATTATTAAAAGTGTCCACCCCTCCCAACCCCCAGGATGTTTTTAACTCTTTGATATTTAATTTTTTGTTCTAATAGTATATATCCTCCCCCAAAGAATTCCCAAAAGAGTGTCAAATCACACCTACCTATGTCCCAACTTATATTTTCTCATATGATATTTTGACATTCCAACATGAAGTTCCACATCGTGGATCCCTTAGGAGGGTTGTTTATGTTAGAGTAAAGGGTTAATTTAATTTAATTTATTAAAGTACCTTTACTCCCTTCTTAAGATTTCCCTTTATGCACATGCATTCCTATTTAATAATTAAATATTAATTATTAACTATTGTTTACCCCTTAGATTTTTCCTTTTAGGTTTTTTGATATCCTTCTATAAGGATTGATCAATTGTAAAATTCATTCATTATTTTTAGTGTAATAATATAATTTTCCATATTTTCACAGAAAAACCCTTGTCTCTTCTTTGTCTTTTCTTCTCTGTGACAGGTTCTTGCATGCAGGTGTTCTTTAGGTTTTGTGGATTTTTTTTTCTCAAATCCTTCATGGTATTAGAGCTAGATCTGTTATAGCTTTTTTAGTTTTTGAAGAAAGTGAGAATGAGGGTTTATTGGATAAGATCAAGCTATTTTTTGTGTAAATAGGAGGTTCTTTGAATTTTGGAGCACTTTGAGGCCAAACAGAACTCATAGTTGGATTTAGAAGATGTTAAAACCCTTTTTTCGTATAAAATTTATCAATTTCAGACACTAGGAAAATATGAGGCAATTGGTTTTTTCCTACCAGGGCTATACGACCCTTGACACACATTCTAAGGTAGAGTTTTTTTTAAAATTGAAAGAACCATAACTGTATTTTAAAAATGCATAGCTAGCACACTACTATCGTGCCACCACCATTGGTGTTCCCCACCTACATGTCACCATGCCCCTCTAACCACATGCCACCCCTAGCCAGTCACCATAGCCATTCATGCATTGCCGGTGCCCTACTCGACATCCACCACCCATCTTATGGTCACACGAGGGACCGAGAGCTTATTTTCTAGCCCTCTTTCAATTTTTTTTGGGGATTTGCAATTTTTTTTTGCTTTCTAGAGGCCCTATCAATTTTTTGGCTCTAACTTGAGCATATGGAGGACTTTTTGGGAAAAAATTATTATGGGAAAGCTTATTCTGAGATGGACATGATGGAGAAGGTATTTTTTTCAATTTTTTTCCAGATTGGTACATTTTTTCGCTCAAATTTAGATGATGATTTCTATATTTTGGGACACATAACTTAATTGTCTTTGCTCCATTTTTTTATTCCAAAGAAGCATTGAAAATCTTTTCTCAAGAACTATCTAGATTCTCTATTATTTTCATCAGTATTTTTAAAAGGTACAAGTAATTCTCAAACTGAAGCTTTTTTTCTCTTTTCTTGTTTACACATTCCTTCTAGCAACTAGGTTTCAATTTTTTTGCATTGTGGGGGATGTTTTGTATTATTTTTGCTATTATTTACATCAATAAACCATAAATTTTTCAAAAAAAAATCCAACACCCTCTAAGATAATTGTTGATACTTCTTCTTGTCTAGAACTTTTGACCCCTCATAACTATTACACATGGAAGTCCCTAATGACATGACTTCTTCGGTCAAAAGGGTTGGGATCTTATTTATACATAGTGCAACCAATTTTACAAAGGCCTTTTGTGGTCATGTAGCATATAAAAAATATGGATGAGTCAATGGGGTTGATTTCTTTACAGATATCTAACAATCAACAATTTCATCTTGATGGGTGTAATAGCCCTGTAGCTATGTGGACCAAGCTTGATGGTTTTTTTGGTATAGTGAATGAGTTTAGGGAACTTTAGATTGAGGTAGAGCTTACCTCTCTTGTACCAAATTCTTTTCTTTCCATTGAGCAATTTTTGATGAAGTTCAAGCAACAAAAATCTTTATTGTAAGATTGTGAGAAAATGAATATTGACACTAAGTGCATTTACCTAATTCTTTCTAAGCTTTGTGGAAACTTTTAGATTTTTTCTTCTACCTTCCATTCCATCATGGAAAATTTGGATATAGATTTACCATGTCATCCTTTGATGTTTTTTGTGATTGTTTGACTCGAAAGCAAGCTAAGCTCTCTTAGTTGGATTCTCTCATAGGCTCACAGACTTATGCATTAGTAGCTTAGACATCTTTTGGAAAGAAGAAGTAGAAACAAAAGTCACATCCTATAGAATCTTAGACTAATTCTAGCCTTCACATCTCATTTGGATTTGTTAACTCCCTCTTCTGGATCTTACCAATTTTTTTGCTTACTTTAGAAATTCCAATCCTTAACGTGATATAATAAGCAAGGACAAAGGGGTACCAAAGGAAACCATGAAATTTGATAATATTACTGATAAGGTATGGCATAACATTACACCAATTATGTTTTCCTACAAGGTCTAGCCTTGTTTCCTTTAGTCTCAAAAAATTGAATAACTAAACTAAAATCTTAGGTGGATTCACTATTAGCCTCTCCTTGAGTCTTGATGCAAATCAATTGTCAAAAATAATATAACTAGAACCAGGCCAATTCATTGGTAATATAGTAGACTATGTTTGCACAAGCATGGGGTTGACCATATTTCTCTCTACATAGATCCATGTAATCTTCAAAGTAGTCAATATCATTAGCAAGAATCATGTTCATCAAGAGGGAATACTAAAAGAATATTTCATTTTTACCCTTTTTCAAATGCACAACCCAAATGAATCTTGTTTGCTACATAGCTTGAATAATAATACATAGTTAAAAATCCTGGGCATTGGATCTACACTATCATGCACAAGAACTTTGGAGGAATTCCAAGCCCCACATTCCTTCCTAACACCTATCCCAAAGAAGAGAATGTATCTTGGAATTCCTTTGTGAGGAATCTTAATGAAAATGGCTCTTGACCAGGGTCACTCATAAAGGAATGAATGAATCCAACCTCACCTAAATGTGTGGAGAGAGGGTTATCTTTTACTACTCTCTTAGTTCTCATGTATTCATCATGAAAGCCACCTAAATTGATCTCTTATAGGGTTGCATATAACTCTATAGTGTCAAATATTATTCTTATCTCAGTAGCATTGACCTTCAGCAAGACCTCACCAATGATATCTCTAATAACTCTAGTGATTGGATCAAACTTCTTTGTCAAACTAAGGAGATCTAGATACACATTAGGAACAACTAATTTCCCTAAGTCATACTACCAAGATTGGACTTAGGATTTGTTAAATTGGCTTGTCCATACAATTGTTTGAATAATTCTAATCTAGAAATCATCAATTTGGCATCTCTAACTATTGAATTTGAGGAAACCTCAACCCACAACTCCCAAGAATCACTGCATGAAAACATCTGTCATAGAAATAGAGGAGCAAAGATATGGAGGATGCAATTCATAGATCTAGAGAAAAGGAGACATTCTTGATGAGCAAAAAGAGAAATTTCTTTTGAATCAAAAGTTTGTTGTTACAAAGAGAGGTGTGTCCCTATAAAGGAGATCAAAACCCTAATAGGAAACTAACCTAGGTTGCATGATAATAATTAACAAAAGAATTAATTATTATATGCCTAAAGTTTAGCTTAAGTAAAATAGGGATAATAAGAAAACACCTTATTAATCTAACATTCCACCTCAAGATAAACTTAGGGAGTAGCCAAAAACCTAGAATATAACATTGAAAGTAAATTAGGGTCTTGATGAAAAATCCTGATGAGGTTCCCAAGCATAACCAAATTTATGCAAAGAGGAGAAATAGAGAAAATCACATGGGAAATACCCTACTCCAAGAAGAGATGGAAAGAATGTTGAAACACTAGTGAAGGACTACAAAAGGCTCCAAAATAGAGAATTTCCTAGAACATAGGAACAAAGGATGATCATGAAGAACACTAGTGAAGCATGAATAAGTTTCATAACTTTATCAAAAAGTAATTGAAGATATGAAGAACCTACATTGAAATAGAACTTGACTAGGTAGAGAAGACTATAATCTACATGAGTGCCCTCAAAAGATGTTGCTCAAACCAAGAGGCACACAAAGGAAAACAAGTGAGCTCAAAGATACATATGACATAAATGACCAAATATTGAAGAGTTGGTCAATCAAACATGGAAGGTTGCATCCAAAGTAGGAATGAAAAGAAGAGTATCTATATGGTTAATGATCCATCTCACTAAAATGCATCGGTACCCAACCACTACATCTTCCTAGTACATATGAAAAAAATGCTAAATACATAGCTCACTCCATCAAACCAAGGAACCATAAGAACACCCACGCCACACCCCCCACCCATAATATAAAAAAGGGTGAGATGATAAGAAATTTGAAAAGTGGGCCAATAGAAATGCATGTCAAGGAAACATGATCATGATCCACAAAAGATTGCATATGTGTGTACTAAGGTGATCAATGTTAGACACATCATGATGCTAATGTCATGGAAGGAAAAATCACTAACAAAGGAAGATAGAAAAGAAAAGAAAATATTGGTTAGAAACTATAATTGGAATAATTCTTATGTTGTCATTGATGTCAAACCTTATTGGTAAGACAAATTTCTATCTGATTTGAGTTCCATATCAAGATGATTAATGAAGAGGATTTGAGAAGATGGACATAACAAAAGTACCTAGAGGAAACATTAAGTTATGAGGAAATGTCAATGGGCACTTGATTAGTTAGACTTTGACAAGATAAAGTGATTGTCTAATCTTTCTACAAGTAAAGAACACAATTGCATTCACACCTTGAAGAAGTGATCAAAGATTGACCAAATGCATAGGGTTGACCAAGAAAAAGAGTAAAAGACAAAAATTTTAAGTATATGTTGAGTGATGCTAGTGTTGACCAAATTTCGGTGTAAGTTGAGCAAATTTAGTGTCAACCAAGCATTAGTATTGATCGAGTGTTAGTATATGTGCCAAACATAAATGTTAGTAATGACTGAGTAATCTAGTGATGACCAAGTGTCAGAATATAGTGTTGGTAGAGGGACATCATTTGATAAATTATGAGGAAATCATGATTTCTAGCCAACATAGTTGATTTCTTGGAATATGTAAAATGTGTGGAAGATAAGGATGGATGACCTAGAGCATTTAATTTTGGCAAGATATCTATGACCAATATAAATTTTATCTTATGATATGGGATAGAATTTTTCAACCACAAAATTAAGGAGGGGAGGGCGAGAAGGATATAGGCCTAAAAAACATGGCACTGGGGGCTAAACTACTATGGAGATTATATAAGGAACATAATAGGAAATGGCTAAGAATTGTCTACAATAAATATTATTTATCCAAATTCTCCAACAAGTATATTTAGAACGAACAATCCTTCTAAGGGATCCAAGCTGTGAAACTTCACATTGGAATGTCAAAAATATTATATCAGAAAATATAAGTTGGGACATAGGAAGGGGTGACTCAACACTCTTTTGGGAAGACTTCAGGGGAGGATGTCTACTATTAGAACAACAAATTAAATATCAAAGAGTTCAAAACATCCTCAAATAATTTTGTGGGGACACTCTTAATAATTACATAAAAAAATCCGCGGACAACCCAATTATGGGATAGAATTGGCAATCATTAGAAAGTACACCTTTAAGTCTAGAAGAAAGAGAATAACTTCAAGAAATCCTTAAAGTTAGAAATATTTTGATTAAGGATAGAGAAGATAATATCAAATGGGTTAAATCTAAATTACGAGAATATGTGGTAAAAGAAGGTTATAATCTTACTAATCAAATTTGTGGTCCTTATAATCCAAAAGTCCCATTACATCTTTAATGGGATAATATTTGTTTTCCAAAGGAATACTTCTTCCTATGGGCAACAATGCAAAATAATATTTTAAATGTAGATTGGTTCAGGGTGGGTCCCAAAATTAAATCTAGTTAGGTACCCATTTACAATATTAAATTTTAGTTCCCCTTATCACTATCATTTTGTTCCTCTTTTCATTATGCTTTGAGTTTTTAATGGGCTCACCCATAACCATTTGGGATTTCCCCAGTTAATACAATTTCTTTTATTTTAGTTTTTTAACCCAAGCAAGTGGCTTTGTCTTACCACAAACTCTTCAAAGTCTTGACAAAAACATCATTTCAATGATGGGGAAAACATCTCTTCCTTTATAAAATCTCACTTTTCATGGATGTCTTGCTAACAATGATTTCAATTTTCTCAAACCAGTTGTAATCCTTCTTGAGAATACACACTTTGGTAGATTTTATTACTGCCCACACTTGAATATTTGTATTTAAATGAACCTTTGATCACACCTAGAATTTTCTGCTAACTTGATCCAAAGCTCCATCAAAAGTCCATTTTAAAAGAACTTCTTCATAGAATTCTCTTTACACTCTTTATTCCAAGATCTCTTTTCACAATGATTCTTTAAATTTCAAAGATTGCATGGATGTAGATCCCAACACTTGGCTTTTGTTTGTCCTTTACTATTATAATTTGAACACTAAATATATTGTTTATATTGAATAAATTTGGTTGAACTCATATCAACATTTCTTTTATCTATTGAATATCCTAGTCCTTCATACTTTGGTCTCATAGTAGGCTCAATAGGTTTTCTAATTCCTTGTTCATGGTTTCCCAATCGTTTACCTTTGTAAAGTATTTTATTCATGATATTGCAACCAATATTCTTATCACAACTAATATTATTTGCAAACACATTGCCATTTTCCTTTTTACATTCTTTATCAACCTTCTAAAAATCACATCGATTAAGTGATGATTCCAAGTATTTTATACTACATGAAAAATCACATATTAATTTTGTCTCCAAGAATGCATTTCTCAAAGTAAGTGATTGATTTAATTCATCTTTAACAATTCATTCTTCTATTTTAGTCTTTCCATTTGTCTATCAAATTCTTCATTTATTTTCTTAACACCATCAACCATCTTTAGTTTTTGTTCTAGCTCCTCATTTTCCTCTATATAAAGACTAACCCAATCTAAAATTTTACACTTTTCTACTCTCATTTCTTTTCTTTTCTTTTTCAATTCTTTTTGCAAAAGGTGATTTTCATACATTAAATCCATATTTTCTTTCTTCACCTTCTTCAATTCTTCTTATAAATTATTTATCTCAAAAAATAAACTTGCATTCTCCTTTAACATTTTTTCACCCAGCCTCCCCATTGTTTAATTAATCCACAAACAATAATATATTTACCTCACTCCACATTAACAATCATAGCTAATTATATTGATAGTAATAATTCCAAATTTCACCTTGTAATCTATGATACATTTATCTATTGGAATTCTTTAGAATAACTGAGAGGGGGTGTAAATTAGTTATCCAAGGTCCAAATGTACAAAAAAAAGTTTTTAGTGCTTAACATATCCATATCCATAAAACCATAACATGCATGCATCCATTAGATCATACAATATCTTAACTTAGTAGGTCATTGTCCTAGGTCAAAATAACTTTGCAGAAATGTAAACATGAAATACCATAGACACATTCACACAATTTGACACAAGGATTTTATGTGGAAACCCTATTTGGGAAAAACCACTGGTAACATGCTGCCCGATTTCACTCCTTTGAACTGATGCCCTATGAAAGGTCAACCCTATTAAAGGTTACAATATACACTATTAAATGTGACCTAGTTAGAGGATTTGAATCACCCTGTTTGGAGTGAGCCTTGTTAGAGGACTTTAGAACATTCCATTAGAATGTCACCTCATTAAAAGATCTACAAATGATTGTTAGGTCAACCTTAATCGAAAGGATTAATCCACACTGATACAGTTGTTAGAAAGTAACAATAGAACTTGATCTAATAAAAACTTACAACTCACTTGCAGATTAAATATCTCTAGTTTAGTCCTTCATTCTACTTGGCATTCATACTCTTTAGGTGCACTAGTACATTTGACTCAAATTTTCGACCAAAACTTTCGACCATTTGAAAATTTGGGGTCAATTTGGTCGAATTGTGATGAGTTTTGGTTAAAGATGAACCCGTGTTGGTCGAAATTTCGACCAACACAAGTTTCTGCAAGTTCACAAATTAGAAATGTTGCATTAAGCTTAACGATGCACATTTAGGGCAAATGTTTTTGACTCAGATTTGTGCATTTAGAAGTCTGACTAAAGCTTTTAATCCATTAGAATCTTCGAAGTGCGATCCTTTTGGGTACATGTTTGGCAATTGTGGAGGAACGAACAGGATCGGGGTTCTCATTGGAGGTGATTCTACTAATCTTTTCATTCTCTATAACATTTATTTTGTAGCAAGAGATTGTAAATATATATAATTTTGTCTTTCTTCTTAAATTTCTTTCTCAAGAAATCAAAGACTGAATTTTACTCGTCTGTGCCTTAAGTCTCTTTAAAATCGAAGACTAGGTTTTACTCGTCTGTGCTCCAAATTTCTTTGAAACTCTGTTTTCCATGCTGGAAGTCATTCAAGATCGTGGTAGACATCGTTTAGTAGAAATTGAAGACTAGGTTTTACTCGTCTGTGCTTTAAATTTCTTTGACAATATGTTCTCCATGCTGGATCTCGTTAAAGATTTTGCTAGACATTTGTCTCAATAAATCGAAGACTAGGTTTTACTCATCCGTGCTCTAAATTTCTTTGAAACTCTATTCTCCATGCTGGAAGTCGTTCAAGATCTTGATAAACATTGTTTAGCGGAAATCGAAGACTAAGTTCTACTCGTTCGTGCTTAAAATTCTACATGAATAGTGGATGTATATTATTTTGAATTTTACACATACGATCTGATAGATTTTATTACAGGCATTTCTGAATCTCTATTTCAGCATAAAGAATGGTGAAAAAAATGGCAATGACTCTAACATCCCTCTTTTTTATCTAGCGATGGCAAAAATTGGAACCATTCTTAATGAGATTTACAAATTGAGCCAAGAATAGTCCAAGTGTCTGCAGGTGGGTGCTATGAGTAGACTATGCAAATTCAGCTCTGTTTCCTTCCTTTTGCTGGTGTTCGGTGCAGGTTTGCATTAATGTAGAATACTGCACAGGTAGTGACTGATTGCTATCACTGAGATCCCCTCTCAAGTAATAAAGAACTGCACCAAGTTTTCTAGCATACATTTCCATCTACAAGTCACCTATGCCTCGTATAACTCTCAAAGGTTTTGGCATGTTAATTGTAGCCAATCTCTCTAAAATCTTACTTTAATTTGATCTTTCCATTAAGATTCCTTAACATATATAGTTAGAATGTACAAAATTCCTAACCTCTTAGTTGTAGCTCCCTAGAGACTATCAATTCTTTATTCTACTTTAAAACTTTCCATATGTGATCTTGAATCTTCTATAGTTATAGCATGCCCAAGAAGGTATTCATGTCTACATTTTTACTTTACATTCTTCTTGAAATATAAACATTAATAATTCTTCCTATAAGATAATCTTAAAAAAGACTAAACTTTTGAGCCTAGATAGTAACATACACAACCTAGAAATAATAAACCTTGAGAAAATTGTAATGACATCATTTACTAGTATGTTGTATATCCTTTTTGTTAATAAAAAATGGTAGTGCTAATCACCATAGTTTTTAAATAAGAAAAGTGACTAAATACTCTAGAAGAAGAAACCATTGCATCAGTTGACACTAGGATGGACAAAACCAAAGAGACTGAATTTAATGTGAAAATAATATATGTAAATGGAAAAAAAATCATCTGCTATAATATGAAACTATCTTAACAATGAGCTTTGAATTTTTGTGTCTCAAAAGTCAAAGCATATGAAAGTGATACTTTAACAGTCAAAGGACTCTACCAGTAACACAACTAAATTTTGTATGTTCTCTCTCCCTTCTAGCATGTAGCATGATGGTAGAAGATATTTCTTCTATTTAGAAAATTATAACAATTTCAACTATTTTATGAATTCTAAATTATCAGATCAAACATACAAATGGACAAGATGTGGGGCAATTCCAAGTATAGCGACATTTGATCCATTGGAGCCAAGTTTTAAATTACAATTACACTTACCAAACTAATCCATGGACAAGAATCATTATAATTTATGAGATGATGTTCTTCAGCAGTTGTAATTAGAAGTTAAATTCATGTATCTCTAGGATTCGAATACCAAAGGAGGGAATCTTATTCCTTAGTAACCCCATGATCTAACATGACTTAAGTTCAAGTGGGATAGGATGAGAGGTTAACTTCATAGTTCTGAAATCCTTTTCCTAGGTACACTAGTTCAACTGTAGGACAATCCTAAGATGTTGGATACACCTCTAGTCAAGGGTCACACCAAGATGACAAGGGTTGTAGGATTTGACTGATAAGGTGTAGGACTCTTACGCTAGTGGCATAGTAATAGAAATGGTTAAGTTTATCGTAGTGCCTATGTGGCAATATCGTGGTGCCTAAGTGGCATAGTAATTGTAATGTGCGCTAGTCACTTCCAGGAAACTTTACAATGCAGATCTTTACTAACATTTAAGTATACTATAAGTTGATCTCTTGTGATTGTAAAGGCTTTTGGTCTTTTTCAAAAGTTCCCCGAAGGATACAAAAATTGTTTTGTAATTGGAACCTTTAAACTTCTAAATCAAGTAACAGAAAAATGAGATTGACTGTTTTTGTCTGTTTATCCATTGTGTAATTTTATATGGAGTATTTGGTTTTCTTCATTATCTAGCAAGCACCACAAAACTTTTTAATGAATTAATGTCTTTGAATAAATGAACTAATGATGGTACTTCTGATTCTCCAGCTCTAGCTAAATCAAGTTCTAAAAACTCAAAAAAGGAAAATGGTTTTGATGCTGTAGCTATAAGTCTTACATTTAAAATCAACAACAAGGTTTCATACAGAATAGTACTAAAAGGTGTGTGTCTTTTTGGGGTTCAAGTTTCAAACTGCAAGTGCACATATTTGTATATTAAATTGGCACCTTCTATGCTCAAATGGTTGCTGATCTTTGTTTCATGGCTTTCTATTCCAGCACATAGTGCAATTGTGCTGAAAGCAGAAAGTATAGCAAATAAAACATAGTGGGTTAGCAAAATTATGACCTTATTCAACCTTCAAAAGGCGTATCAATAAAAGGACCAGTATTATTGTTGTCTTGATCTTATCCATTATTCTATACTAGGTGTGTTTTTTTGGTAGAAGGGTGGTACTGCACATTTTGCAAACATCTACGCCTTCTAGAAATTATAGGATCATTTTAGTTACATTTGAAAACATTAATCAAGAAAAACCATACGTGCAGTTATAAACATTAATCACACGATGTCCAATTTATTTGTAGATATATTTTCCTGTGAAGAAAGACCACGCCTGACAATATGAACGCTAAACAAAATGAGACAATGGCTGCATTGTGGGCTCAGTTTTGAAGAAAACCTAATAAATGTTATTGTCCTTGCAAGAAGTGTAAAGACTTAAAGACTCGAAGAATTCTAATCACAACAGCCCAGAGTCATTGTAGGCAACATGGTCATGTTGAAGGGGGCCACGATTTTCGTCCATTGTTGAATGTGGATTTCCTACTGGAGGAAGATGGAGGTGTGAATATCCAAGCTGAGGATAACACTCTCATGGAAGAAGATGATAATGTGCCAGAGGACATGATTGAAGAAGATGGTATTGGGGCAAGTGATGAAGAGGCTCACAATGATGGTACTAGCGAATCTGATAATGATGATGATGATGGTCTTGATATACCTTTGCTTGAGAAGGCACACGAGCCCTTATACGAAGGCTCCCAAACAACTCTACTCTCGGCTATAGTGTTGTTGGTGAACTTAAAGGTTATGAATGGTATATCTAATGTAGCAATGTCATGTATGCTAAGGTATGTCATTTTTGTTATTTTCAATGTTAGCATACAATTATTATTCATTATATTAACAATGCATATTTGTTGTTGTAGGTTGATTAGTGAGTTTTTGTTACCACCATCAAACATTTTGCCTCATTCGTACTGAGAATTATCTAACATTATGGATTAGATTGGAATGAAGTATTAAACAATACATGCATGTCCCAATGATCACATTCTATATCATAATTAATATGAATTTGCAGCAGAATGCCCTAATTGTCATAGTAGTAGATATCGGTCAGATCAAATAACAAAAAAGTGCCTCACAAGGTTCTTCGGTATCTTCCCATTATTCCACGTCTTCAACGGTTATTCAAGTGTGCTACCTTGGCACAATTTATGGATTACCATGCACACAATAGAAGTCAAGATGACATTATGCGAATGCCTTTCGATGGTTTTGCATTTAAAGAGATAGAAGAAACATGGTCACACTTTAAAGAAGAACCTCGTAATTTGAAGCTTTCATTGGCAGCGGACAGTGTCAATCCATATGGAGATATGAGATCTGTTTACTCAGTGTGGCCTATTTTTGTTATTAATAATAACATTCCTCCTTGGATGTCCATAAAGAGGGAGCACATAATGTTGTCAATGATTGTGCCAGGTATTTTTATCATTTTATAGTTATCTAAATTAATTTATAAATAGCGCATGAAAATGGTCATAATAATAATGTAATGTTTATGTTCATTCAGTTGCTAGGTAAATACCAAGTGAAAGATATGAACGTGTATATTGAGCCCCTGATTGACGAGTTGTTGAAGTTATGGAATGGCATCACTATGTATGACATCTCTAGACCGATAGGACATCGACAATTTCAATTCCATGCAATGCTTGTATGGACAATACATGATGCCCCTGGGTTAACTCATTTTTGTGGTATGTTATATTGTTAATAGCACATATTTTTGGTCTGTTATAATGCTTACACATTACTATCAAATGTTTAAGTTGTGCATGATAATTGTACATGATCCACTTCTACATGATCTTGTAGGTCTTCAGACAAAGGAAAAATTTGCATGTCCAGTTTGTGGTCCAAAGATGAAATCTCGTCATTCGAGAACTTTAAGAAAGCAGGTGTTTGATGAATTTAGAAACTTTCTCCATAGTAATCATAGGTATCAAATTGCTGAAAAACATCTTTTCAATGGGAAAGAAGAGACATCATCAAGGCCATGAAGAATGACACCTCATTTATGGAAGTTGGAATATGATAGACTAAATTGTCGAGGTAATATCCAATTTGTCGTCCGAAGTTCAAAATTTGTATTTTGATATTGTCTTATATTTACTAATGTTGTAATTAATGCTTGTGAAGGTCGTCAAGGCATCAATGACCAACTTCCTAGAGGAATGAAAAGTTATCCTACTCAATTTAGTAGGTTACCGTACTACAAGGATCTCCCAATTGCGCATTTGTTTGATACTGTGCATATTGGAAAGAATGTAATAGAGACACTATGGAAAATGTTGGATGGAAGGTGTGATAGAGAAAAAATTGCCAAAATTTGTACCAACATTCATGAATCCAATCATGCACTAAAAGCTTCCATTGAATCAAATAGCAATGGAGACTGCATAAATAAAAGTGCCCTTCCTTGGTTATTAATGGAGCAACAGAGTGATGCATTAAAATAAGTCATAAAAAAATAAAAAATTCCAACAGGGTTTGCTGCAAATATAAGCACTCTTCTATCAAAGAAAGGTGATTTTGGGCCTAGGTTGAAAACATATGATTGACATACCTTCCTCAAGGTAAGTCATGTTCTCCATTTACAGTATATTTGTAAGATTGAATGTACTACCTATTGAATTATTTAATAATATATTGAAATGATCATTTTTAATGATTGCAGTTCATCCTAGCTCTATCCCTTCCACAACAGTTTGACAATAGTATTAAACAAGTTATATATGATCTTGGAAAATACACGAGGTTAGAAGTGTTTTTTCTTAGATTTGTAGATGTCTCTTAAATCTATTGTATAATTTTATTTGAAATCTCGTTTATGTGGTTTTGTGTGTTGAATCTCTTTTAGGTGGTTATCATCTAAAGAAATTGACAAAAAAGACATAAAATACTAGAAGAAAAAAATTCCACAGCTTATGTGTGAAATGCAAAATTGTTTACCTCCAACCTTTTTCAATGCTCAAGAACACTACCTCATACATCAAGTTGAGGAGATTGAATTGTGTGGACTTGTACAAGCTAGATCAATGTGGATGGTTGAGAGGCACTTGAAATTTATGAAGGGCTTGGTTTGACAAAGAGCACGTCTTGAGGGTTCTATGATAGAGGGATATATGATATACCAGACCATGGTGTACATTACTGAATATCTTCTAAAGTTTGCAGTAGATATCCATGTAGATTGCATTTGGGATCCCAACTCTAATGACAAATTCGAAGGGGAGTACCTGAGGGGGAAAGGTAGATTGAGGAGGGTGACAGGTAATTATAAGTTTTTTTTTTGCAGTTTAATAATTATTATTCATTATCAATATATATAAGTTGTTTCTAACTAGTGTAATTGTCTTCTTTATAGTTGGTCGTGAGTGGGATGCACTGCACTTGTATATTGCAAACAATCTTGATTGGATGATGGTATGGATTGAGCAGTCTCAAGAAAATGGTTGCTCATTAACATGGGATGGTGTTGTATCGTTGGTTAAAGAAGCTCATCGTAATGGAGATCCCAATGTTATAGAAATGGTACTTGATCTAATATATGGTTTAAGAGATACAAAGGTATGCATAAGATTAGTCATCATCACACATAAGTTTAATATCAACTCATAGATCGATGCAAATATTCTTGACATGTTTGAATAATTGCAGGTCAAACACCACAAAGCTATGTACTACCATGGCTATAAATTTTGCACCAAAAAGTCAGATGAAACGAAGAAAACGTGTGATTCTGAGATAAGTTTTGTCTTCGTGGTCACCAATATTTCATCTAGAACTGACATACATCCTCAACAATTTGAAAATCGATACTATGGCATTTTGGATGATATACTTGAGTGTGACTTTAATTCATTCAAAATAGTTCTATTTGTCGTCAAATGGTTTAGGTTACGACTGAATCGAAATGATCCTGATAGGACTTTTATTGAACATGATAGTGGATTTACTATGATTAATACAAGGTCATTTGAGCCAGTCAGAGATGAGCCCTATGTTCTTCCAAGCCAGTGCGAGCAAGTGTTTTATTTTGGTGTTCCACAGAAACTAGGTTGGTCATTTGTTGTTAAACATGACCCAAGAGGAAGGCCGGTAAAGTATAATGTGATCGAAGAAGAAGAAATTGAAGAAGCAAAAGAGGAAGTAAATGATTATCAGGAACAACAGTTACCCAGTGGTGAAGATGAAGAAGATGGTGATGATTTTGGTCATGCTAACGATAATGGTGATAATGATGATGATGATGTTGATGAAGATCATGATCATGGCGATGATGGTGATGATGATGATGGTGATGAAGATGATGATGATGGTGATGAAGATGGTGATGATGATGATGATGATGATGATGATGATGACATGGATGAAGATCATGATGATCAATGAAATGTCCAGCTAGGATCAATGTCAACTATGATGGGGTTTTGTACGACCAAACTTTTCTTTGTAAACCATATGTGCACATATAAACATTAAGTAGAACATGTCAATTTTTTTTTAGATATACACATTAGTTACACTAAATTTTTAACTTAAGACAAATGATTTACATATACAATCTACTTTATTATTAATATTTTTTTTTGGTAGGTCTATTACTTTAATTTCGCTGTTGATTTCTAAGACTTACTAATTTTTTTCACAGGGTGATATGGATGCACCATCTCAGACACCTTCAGTAGAGGTAAACATTAAATATTGTAAATTTAAATGTTAATATAGAAACAAATGTCATATTATTATGTTCTTTTCTTTATGGCTTTGGAGTTGTTTTGATGAAATTTTACTGATATTTAATGTCACAAATGACAGGAAAAAGCTAGAATGACTGCTGATCAAATGCGATCTGAAATACGAGCTTCATATCTACATAACATCGCCCTTAGTACCGACCCTGTGTTCATCACCCAGCAAATCAAGCAAAGATACACTGATGAACTTGTTAACATTATCATTGAGGGTGACAAAAGTGAGGAGAAAGAGGCACTGAGAATGGAATTGGGCCGTAGAATCCAATCTTTGCAGGTAAGCGGTAATTCAACTAAAGCAATAATAGAAGTTCAATAGATATGAATATTTTATACTATCTTATGGATCTTGATCTCTAATTTTATGTGTACTTGTATAGACATTTGTGCCATTTGTGACATCACATGGTGAACATGGTGATGGTCGTTGTGCACAACCTTCGTGTAAGTAGCACTTTGTTTTCATCAACATTATAACACTTACTTTTTTTGTGTGGACATTTCTAGCTAGTATCTGATTTGATCTTTATCCATTGCAAATGTCTTTGCTAACAATATTGTATTCCTCAGCTCATTATGATGTGCAGACTCCTCCTTCGATTGTTGGTCCACTATTGCCTAGTGCATTGTCGACAACAAGGGCCATGCAAACATCTTCATCTATGCCCACTAGAACTGGTAAAACCTTGTTTTGCTATATTTTGTAATGTATTTGTACAAGTTGATGAACAACGAAGTAGCATATCAGTGCTTAAATGATGTCTACAGAAGCATGCATACACACAAACACATGCATACACACACCATGCATACATACATACATACATATATTGTACTACGTAGGCAAGATTTTGTGCTACTTTTTGAATTAATGTTTCAGATTCACATGGAAAAAATAGTCTAACCTTTGAATCCAAAAGTAAACTGAAACATCATTTAAAAAATATTTTTTAATTTTGTATTTTATGTTTCTCTACGATGTTTCTGTATGATTTATGTGCATAGATACTTTTATATTCTTGAACTATCACTGTGATAATAGACCATGGACCATTGAAAGCTATCCTAAACATAGATGATTAAAAATCACACATTATCTTATCATAAACATAAACAACAATATATCATGAATTCTAAAAATATGGTGTCTTTAATACACTATTTGATTATCCTGAATTAAATCCTTAATGGAATGCGAGGAAAAAACATTTTTGCTAGTCGATTTCTTCAATTTGATTATATCCATAAGTATGCTTTAATTCATTTGGTGTCTACTTTAATTGTCACGATGTTTCAGTTGATAGACTAGTAGAGAGCAGTACTGGTGAAGTTGATCCATTTCCTGGAGCAGTTCGTGTCATTAGTATTGGTTCATATGAAGGGACATTATTGCTGAATAAGAAAATTATGTTTCCATTAAGAGAACGAAAGCTTCCAGGTGCTTTAAAATTGTTTTTATTTAAAGTGTAAAAAAAATCTATTTTTATATTACTCGTTTTGGATTGATAAATCCTTTATGTTTTTGTAGGTAATAATGTTTTCTTTGAACATCTTTTTCATATGACATTGAGACTATTCGGACCCACCATACGTAAAAGGTACGTAGTTTCATATCATTTCTACATAATTTTTCTTTTCTTTCATTTACTGTAATATATTAAAGCTATTGATCTAACAATCTATTTGTTTTTAAAAAGGTGGAATTTAAAAACCATGGAATTAAAAAATCAGCTCATTGCATCTTTTGACGAGAAATTTGGAAAAGACATGTTTAACAATGGCCTACTTCTCAAAAGAGCAGCAAAGCATATAAAGACTGTGAGGGATCAATATAGAAGGGCTCTTAAGGATAACCCAAAGTACGACCGTCTAGCTATGATTCCACCAATGGAGTGGAATGAAATAGTAGAAGATGCAAAGGAGAAAAGGCTATCTGAAGATAGAGGTAATGAAGCAGCACAGGGAAAAAAGAGGTATGTCATGATAGTATTAAGTACATTGTAATCATGCACTAATTATCCATATTTGTAAATATATAATCTAAGATGTTTGAAATTGTTCATAGATTGTAGGACACATCCGTGGCTACAAAAGCGAGAGTAGAAAAGTTTGGCCAACACAAACTTGGCTCTAGTGACTATATGAATCTCCAGTCTTGAGTTGTAAGTAGAAGCAATGATATGAAATAATTTTTTTTAATATAATGTTGCAAACAATTTTGTTTAGTGAAACCATACATACAAAACTAATGATATTAAGCAAAAAATACAAGGCACAGAATTCAATGTCGAGGTCACAGATGAAGATAGAAAACTTGCATTGAAGGAAGGCTATAAATTCGTGGTTGCATGCCTACTCAAAGAATCTATAAGCCTTGCTCAAGAATCCAGTTCACCAAATGATATCTCACAGGTAAATTGGTTAGATGAAAAGTAAATGAAATTGAATAGTTGATCCTTTTCTTTTTTGGTATTAGTTTTGAACGTAAATTGACTACATAACAATGTGCATAACATTTTATTGCAGCCTTCATATCCTACCACAGAACCTGCTCGTAACGAAGGCCATAATGTGCATTATAGTGGTGGAGGTATTAATTTGCTATTGGAAATTAATTATGCAATTAGAAATATGAAATGTTCTCCTTCCATTTATTGTCCAAGCATGCTCTTATCAAAACATATATTCTATGCTCATTGTGCAGATCTTTTAGAAAATGTATTGTTTAAAGACTACAACCTCTTCAAACTTTTCTCCAAGTGAGGGTTCCATGGTAATAAAAATATAATAAAAGACCACTTATTAGCATCCTCAAGAATATGCATCTCAAATGACATGAGAGACTTGACTTCCCAGTCTTTAAGATGTGTGTATCTTTATACTTTATAGTTGTCGAGAGTCTTTTTGAATATACACCATCTAAGTTCAAATATTGGTCATAGTTGAAAGAGGATTACAGACTGTAATCACTATGAAGCAAGAGTTATGGTCCTGTACATTATATGACAAAACCCTGCCAGGAGAAGGCCAAAAATATTTTGATTGATTGTGGTTGTAGATTAAATTACTGCATATCAAACACAAAGTACTGATATTAGTTTGTGAGCCATTACCACCAGGTCTTCAAATCGTTGAGGTTATTTTACTATATGATTTGAGAATCCATAACTATAGTTTTCATCACTGGAAGGTGTGTCTGTGTTGCTGCTCAATTCCATTGCAATGTACATGAGATTTTGTTTGTTTGAGCTGAGACTTTTCTCTTGGCTATTTGTTGTTTATTAAATCATAGTAGTTTTCATTTCTTGTATTATGTATTTAGGGTATTCTTGAGCAATGAGAACCAGGTTTATAGATTGGCAAGGAAATTTATTATATGATTTGGATCATTCACATAGTTTTGTTCTTATTTCTCTAATACTACTTTAAAGATTATCTCTGGTTGCTAAAACATATTCATTATTTTAAAATAGGGATCTTTAAGCTTTTGATCAGTAGTTGATAATGATTTCCAACTCTGTACTTTGATAAATCATTTGTTCTAACAAATCTCATAGAGTAAATATTGTGATATTGCTATCATGATTTAACTGTGTAGTATTTGAGTCAAATTTATTGACTCATATTTCATGTGCAGTGCTCAAAATGAATCCATCACTCACGATAATATTTTTTTGAATATTTCAAAGCATGTTGAACATCATGTTGAAGGAGTGGAACATGTTCCAAGTGTTCAACATGTTGACATGGCGGCGGATCAAAATGTTAATGTACATGATGTGGCATTGTTAGGTAAGAAAAATGCATGTTATGTTGTACCAGTACTTAATTATAGACTGGTAACAGTTAAAAAAAGAAAAAGAGTATGCCAATTTATCCCATTCACTTGTTCTTCCAACAGAGCCCCCTTTAGTGCAGCAGCCTCCTGCTCCTGCAAAGAGAAGGAGCCATCGTAATTTGACATTACACGTGCTAGAAGAGGAGGAGAATGATGCAGATATGGATGCTCCTATGAGCACTTTTCTTAAGAGAGCTCATAAAAACAAAAAGAAGAAATGATGTTTTAAAAATCTTCTTTCAAAAACCTTGTTGGATAATGAAAGAACTTTGTTTTAAGTAATTATGTATGAATGATGCGTATTAATACTGATTTTTATCTTATGTTAATGAATATTGTTATGTATTAATGAAGTCTTGATTAGTATTGTGTATTAATGAATTTTATATCATATTAATGAATGTTATGTGATTGTATTGATTGAATGTTATGGTTCATAAATGGATGAATGAATCAATGAAGTATGTAATTAGATGATAATGGGTACTTTAGATTGATGTTAGGGGGAGGGGGGTGAGGCTAGACAAGCTTCCACCTTCACGTGGTTGGCCTTGTTAAGTAGAGAATATTATAGTATTCTTGAAACCAAGTGAAGCTCAAACTAACATAAAATGGTCACTTCACATGTGGTAGGTCTAAAATGATCCACGACTACTGCTGCCCATAACATGAATTTGTGAAATACATTTTGATATCACCAATTTCAACACTCTATTCAAAGCATAGGAGTGGCCTATAGTCTTAGCATGAATTTTGAGTAATGCCTCAGTCCAGATTGCCTCAGAAGTGGCTGGAAGAAGCCTGCACAAGTCTAAGACTATGAACTCTCCCCGCCTTGGCCAAGAAGAACTTTCCAACTCTCTACTATTATGGAAAACTATAGAGTGGTGTGGCTAGTCTGCAACCAACCAATAAGTTCACAATTAAAGGAGTGAACCTTCCTTCACCAAGGATTGCCAAGCAATGATCTCAAGTGTACCAATTTGATCAATGCTCCAATCCTTATTGAGAATCTTGTCCCAATCAATCTCTAGATGAAACAGGGACACAAAGTGACTAGTCAAATGGTGAATAACACCTAAACATCTGAAACTTTCATCCTTATATCTTCCAAGGTCACTCCAGTGAATCCCAACTAGTTTCGTTGCTTCTTGTTGAGAAATCCCAACATTGACACCCAATCGAGATTGATCCCCAAGACCAATGCATCACATGAAGAAACTACATTCCCAAGCACCATAACAAGCGCAATGCACTCTTACTCTATGATGCAAAGGTGGTGTGTGGTATCCATATTCTTCATATGAGATAGCAAATCCATTCATTTAGCAACAACTCTTTACTCCAATGTCCCCTCAAGGACTTACCTTCTATGCTACCCCAAGTGCACTTAGAGTTTCCCAAACACCATAACTTCTTCCAAGGCTTCAACCTTCATTCTTCCTTTGTGAATCATCTCCTCATGGCCTTTTCACCATGTTCCATCCATCCATTCATTTTGGACAACTAATCTCTTACCCAACATTCATATCTAGCCTTAAAGCTAGTAGCCCTCACCAGTCACTAATTTGGATTTCTCTCCAATAGTTCCTAAACAACTATGGAAACTGAAATCTGATTAAGATACCCTTTTGGGATCTATACATCTTCCCTAAGTTTCAATATCAACCCTTTTGGACCATACCCAAGATCCGATACCCCTAGCCTATCCACACTAGGCCTAATTCTCCAATTTTACACAGCAACCCACAACTCCAATGAACCCTACGATTTGAAAGGGTGAAATAGTCCTTCTAGGGGTTGAGAAACAATAGATTTTCAAGATTTTAAGGTTCTACTCTTTACACAACACATTTGCCACCAAACCCTTGGTTTTGGGGTCACTAATCTAGGGCCTGTTCAACAGGACCTCTAACCATATCACCAGAACAAAATAATTGCATAAACACTTCATAACTGATCCCTCCATACACATTTTATCACCAATCAATTTCAATCCTGAAGTAAATTACTTTTAATATGACTAGTGTCGATATTTGTATGTACGGAATAGTATAGAAATTGTACGGACAACCAAGAATTGAATAAAATTTTTGAGTTTTCTTGCACATTTGAAGCATATTTTGGTGGTGTAATCTTTCATTCATGTTGGGAAAGTGTTATCAAGAGACTTTGAATCAGATTTAATACATTTATTAACAGGTTTAAATCTTTATTGCTGATGTCACGCCAAAAGTCACAGTTTTGCCTAGTTTAACATGAAGAAATGAGGGTTCCATCCAATGTGTACTCTTAATTGCTTCTTGGGATGGAACCCATAGCACTAACATGCCCAAATAACCTCTAATATGTAAGAAAAGTGAAGATTTGTAGGTTATTGTGAAAGAAATGCAAAGTTGAGTGCTGGAACGACTAATTTGGGTACCCAAATGAGTGCTAGGTGTTATGCAGCCATACGTCTGGCTTAACAAGGTATACTTTTTATTTGATATTATTTGAAGACATGATGAGTGGATGGTGAATCCTAATTTTTAGATCCTGGAAGTGTGTGCTTGACCTAGATTGGTGATACCCTTGATTTTGAGGGTTTTAAGGCTTGAATTTGGGGGTTTCATATCAAAAGTCCTCGTTGGATGAAATTGATGATGGATTTGTCTAATTAGGCACAAAATATGATGAATCTATGAATTTGGTGGAGTTGGGATAAGTATATTGCATAGTTGCTTTGTAAAACCTCATGTTTTACCCTTGAAAAATAGTGACAATCATGATTTTTGGCCCACATGTGGAGGGGCGCACCCTTCTAGCCAATTGAATGGCAGTGACTAAATGATTATTTTGACCAATGAAATGCTTGCAGCAGAAAGTGCCATGTGGCATCTACAGGAGGCTCATCATAAGGTCAGGACACTAAGGAGGAAGATGTAAGATGCTACACTATAGCCATAAGATCAGAAGGATAGATTTTGACTATTACGATGTCATGACATTCCATATGATCAGGGGCTTCAAATAATAGAGCTAAGATATCATGACATTGTGTATTGGTGTGAGGTCATAAATTGAAAATTGTAAGCTTGACATATTAAAAAATTGTAGGTTTCTCATATGGTCGAGAGTTGAAAATTAAAATGTTAAGATATTACAAATTCATCATAATATCATATTGTCATAACACCATAATATGCATAAGTTCCAAATTTCAAAAGTTGCATAGATGGATGTGGGTTCAGCCCAAGCAATCAACCAATGGAAATTTAAGAAGTGACAGGAAGAAAAGATAAAATCATATTGTCTAAATGGATGTATTGTATCATATTTAATTTTCACTATTTTAAGAAATATTTTAATCCATTCCTCTAAGTTTCGATCCTTTTTATTGCCAAATCTTTTCCCATGCAAAACTTCATTTCAATCTTATTGTCCACAGACATGAATTTAAACCTTGTGCCTCCCCCCCCCCATATTGCTGCTTTGGCAAAGAGAATTCTAAGAAAGAAGCGTTTTCTTTTTCTGATTTTTAATGCCAAAATTCATCCAAATGCTTTGGGGATGCTTTTTTCATTTTTAATTTATTTATAGCATCATAGAAAGGTGTCTATAATCTTTCCTTTAGTGTTCACAAATAATCAAGTAAAGGAATGAATTATAATTTATATTTCAAGTAATCACTTGCATCTTTGAGCTAGAAAGGCATCTGTTTTCAATTTCTTGCAATTTGGAGCTTTAACCAACATTGCTTTTAGGATAATTTTGTAGCAGTTTGAAAGTTTAGTCTATTAAAATTCCATAGAACTTGTTGTTTTTCTCAACTTAATTCCGGTTTTGGCTCACGAATATCTTATATGTGGCTTGATTTAACTGAAAGTCTTATAAGGTATTTTTTAGATCTGTAGAATTGAAACCAACTGAATTTTATACCTGTCTAAGAGAGGAGAGATAACTGGTGGATTTATTGCTCAACAATGAATTAATATCTCTTGTTTGATTGTGTTGTCTCAACAAAATAAACAAATCTTGATTGATGCAGTTGTCCATGTTGTGAATGAAGATTATGTAGAAATGGCAAATGATTTTACAAGGCTGGGATTTCTGGCTCCTGGTACAGATGTAGCTCCTATTGTTCCAGCATTAGAAGCGATATGGCAAAATTCTGTTGGGAAAGGACTCACTAACTTTAATTTTAGGAGTGTTATTGGTAAACTTATCAACACTTATTCCAACCCTTGCAATTTACTGCAATTTGTCTCATTTGGCTTCTGAGTAATTTTCTTAATTGTAGATCATCAATTTTCCTAGTTTGTTTTCATTCTTTTAATACTTCTGATGCTTAAGCCTCAAACTAAGCTTAAGAATATTAGTCAGTATTCACTATAAATTAGAGACAATTCTATGCAATTTTTGGTAATAATTTGACTTGCCCTTGACTCTTGATAATCTCTGACTTAGCATGCTATGGTAAATACTATCAGTGTTCATGGTGCAAGTTTAATGCCCACTCTTGCCAACTTTTTTTCTAGTTGCTCTTCCAAAACCTACATCTTGTTGGATTTCATCTTAAGTAATTTTTTTTCTTCTACTAGAGAGTAGAAACCATAGTACCGAACAATTCTGAAATAAGCATACGAAGTGAAATGTAATATTATTATAAATTCAGGATTAACTTGTTCAATTATACAATTTGAATATCTTCATATTTAATAACAGATATCTCTGCTAGCTATTTTATTAGAGACCTTAACTCATTTATATCTTTTGATGTTGTCATAACTAGCCTTTTTAAGCTCAAATAACTCTTTTAATGAAAAGATTGTTTTCTGTGCTGGTGACCCAAATAATTTGTACGGTTGATGCCAAATTATTTTTGAAGTCTTTGATATATCAATGGGCTGTAATTCTAAATCTGCTATATGAGATGTAATGAAATTTTTTACTTAATCATACCTTTATTTCTAATGTTTATTCTATCATTTATGATTTTTCTGACTCTGTAGGTGCTTTATTGATCCTTCGACTTTGCAAGCATTTATACATCAATTATATTATTCTTTTCAACTTTCTTTCTGTAAAACTTAATGATTGCTAAATTTTTTCATTAAAGTGGTTTACATTGTGAGAACCAAGATATCTGGTAGCCTATATTTCCAATGCCCGTATCAATTTTCTAGCCTTGTGGGTGCTTTCATTGTTCCATTGATTATTCCCTAAACATTTAAGCATCAACTGGATTTTTTCATTTTAGCTTCCCCTATGCAAGTCTTATGTATGCTCAAATTCTTTCATAGAAATGGTTGCCATTCAAAAGATATCTGGCACAATATCCAGATTGATTCGTGAATAAAAATAGCTTTTGTCCATGGCTCAACTAAAATTTGATTGTCTGATGCATGATAAAAACTGATTCTGTCTATAGCTCAAGACACTGAAAAACTTCTTAGTTCTAGAAATGTGTAAATAATACAAGGGTATATAAGATTGTGTTTATGATATATAATATGACATCAGATGAATTATATGAGACAGATGAGCAATTCCTTGACTTAAACTTGTAGTCTAGAGCGCTGATAGAAACTCAAAAAACTCTCTTGTTATGCAACAATCAACATGGTCTAGTACAAAATCGTAATTTACAATGTTTTTTTTTTTGCAAATAGGCACCATAGTTATCTAGGGTACAAGAAATTTTCTCTAATTTGTTTTGTTTCTAATTCTAGATGCATGATTTTACTACAAAAATGCTTATGATTCAGTCTTAAGGATATTGACGACTAGAGCACTTTGTGAATAAATAATTAACATCAGGTCAGTATCTTCTACATAAATTTTGGACCATAGCTTCATTTTCTATCTATATTGTACTCTTCAATAACATAATAGATTTGGAGTGTCTCTATTCTCTTCAATGTATTAAAAAAGACCCTTGGATTTGTTTAGTTTAGTTTCTCTGAGTTACTCTATGTAGTGATGCAGAATCTCCTTTTATAGAATGTGAATGGTTTTAGATGCACACCAATATGGACATTGTGTCAATGCCAGACTATATGCCTATTGATGTCAGCAACATGGACATCAAATGTGTCCTCTTCCATTGTATTCCTTGTGTGAATACTGGAGGGAACTTATTGTGATTGATGGTGAGAATTGAGCAAAGATTCCATATTTTTTTTTAAAAAATGCATTATATTATTTAATTTTGTAAGAATTTAAAGGCTGAATAATATCTGCACGTTGTTCCAGTCAACAACGAAAAATTCAAAAATTTGAGACAAATATGCATTTTGTTGCCAAGAGTAATGGGAGTGTCATAAGTATGTCCCTATGATGTGAAAATGATGACAATTAATTTCATTATTATGATGGTTGTACTTCTCGTAGGGTTCTGTTAATATTTTAAAAATTGATACATGTAGGATCATTGCCCTAAATAATTCATATTTAAAGGATGACGATTTGTTTTATTAATTTAAATGGCTCAGTGAATTCCTCATTGTTATAACTTATCTACAATGTCATGGAGATAGTTTCATGGAGTTCTTGTTTATCAAAGTTGTAAACAGGCTATCATTTTTGGAGTGATCCATGTTAGGTTCATTCTTTAGGTTTGATTAAATCCTATTGTAAAAGGTGATCGGTTCTTTAGGAGGGAAATGTACCTGTTGATGCGAGTTTTATGACCACTTCAACATGCAAGATATCAGTGATGGTGAGGTGAAACTCAACCAGTCCTTGCTTCGCCAAATCAGCTAAGGAAAGGAGGGTGCAATCTTCTAAGGATGCATGTATGATTTTCGTACTATCAATACTGATTCAAATATTCAATGATGGTATCCTTTGAATTAGACATGGTTCGGGATACAGTTTTTTTTTTCAGGCAAAATTTTAATATTTATGTTAATAAAAAACTGGTTCAGGATATAGTTATATATGTAGAAATTAAATATTACATCATACCTGCCTATCTTTTTGAGATCCTATTCTAGTGGATCATTGAATTTGTATTTTGACATTACCTGTAGTCACCTAATGTTAAGTTCCTTGGATTTTGGTGATCTTAATCTAAATTTTACATCCTAATGTTGAATAGTTAGTGTGTTCAATAGTTCAAAGTGTATAAGCATAAGATGCATTAATCGGTATGATTTTATCTTCTAAACCAAAGTTTTGTGTTGAATTTTTTTGAGTTCTTTAGTCATAAATAGTTGGTTTTTTCTCTGACATTTGAGGTCTTCCTATATGTTAGTTCTCATATTTATTTTCTGGGTGGCTCTATTAGTTTATCATTGATTAAAGAAAGCAGCAATCTAATGTTTCTTGATGAAGTAGAGATCAATTTCTTAATTCAAAAGCTATTATTTAGAATTGCAAAGAGTGATCCTCATGTCCTCCACTCTCTTTAGTCTTATATTTATTCTCTTAATTTTCATGTGTTGTAACTCCTATTGGAAATCTCATTTTTAATGAAATTAATGTGTAGTCTCTATTTGCAAAAAAAATCAACAGACTCGTGTACCAGTATCCAATACGCATACCTGAAAGGTTTTCTCTTGTTATTCGCTCATTGCTGACTCAAGAAGGAATCTTTTTCACTCTTCAACCAGACTTCAAGTTTCTTGAGGTAGAGAGAGTTGAATTAGTTTGCATTAGATGAAAATATAATTTGAGTAGGGTTTTTATATAAAGTATCATCATGTGAAACAACATTGTATTTTAGAAAATTCTACTTCGTTAATATGATTTAGTGAATTCAGTCCTTTCTAATGATTAATATCAGTTGTTCTTTTTTCAATAAATGAAGGAAGTCTTTTGCAAGGATCCATATCCATTCTTTGGTTATGCTAGGTTGTGTGGTACAGGGTAGCTACAAAAGATTTTTGATTTGAAGAATTGGGCCTTCTTGATCACTTAAAAAATTAAAAAATCCACTAGATAGTTATAGATATTAATACTCTTTTAAAAAGTACAATTCCAAAAAAAGAAATGATCATAAGCCTTTATAATAATATAAGGCCATGTACATCAATTCTTAATTATGGAAACATGTTAGGAACTTTTTTAGTTGTTTGCAATTCACATGTGTTCATAGCAGTAGGAATATTCAAATACATAGAATAAAATATGAAAAAGCTATAGGTTAAGATTTAGCTTGTATGGATTTTCATTGTCGTGGAGCTGGCTTCACAACCATTTATGAGTTATGATCCAATGTTATTATTCTCTTATAGCTATAAAAAAAAATCTTCAAATGGTAATGATATTTTTTGATAAACATTTACATAGTATTATATTTAATTAGTTTTTTAAGATTCCAATTGCTCGACACAATCATTTAAGCTCTCTCTTGATTCCCTTGACCTCTTAATGTCTATTGATTTATTCTCCCAATGGCAAGAGCCTTCAGTTCTCATCTGTGATTTGGCTATATCAGATTCAAGAGATTTAGAGACACAGACATATTTTATCTACATGGAGAGGCTGATTTAGGAGTATCCAAGCCTTCCTTACTTCTTGCTAGCTTCTATTTGCTCGGTTTTAGGTGTAGATTTTCTACTTCAATGTATTACTTTAGTTTGGTCCTTTTTGTTGTTATGGATATATCACCAATTATCATTATATTGATTCATATTATTGTTAGCAAGAACAAAATTGTGAAAACAAGGAGCAGCTTCAAAAGGTTACAAGAAAAGTTGGGTATGATAACTACCCCTGAAGAGAAAAGAAGTTCAAGCTATCATAGATATCCAAATAGCCAAGAACATAAAAGGAAAAGAATACAAAGAGTGTACGATCAAGTGAAGGAAAAGGCCAGTTGACAAAGCCACTTGTATGCATGCTTTTGAGGTGGCTAAGCAAGGGATAATAGTTCCAAAATCTTTGTTACATGTCCATGAGTTTTAGACTAGGAACATTTTTATCTACATGGAGAGATTTCTTTAGGAGTACCCAACCCTTCCTTACATACTTGTTGCTAGCTTCTATTTGCTCAGTTTTACATGTAGACTTTCTACTTTTTTAAGTTACTTCGGTTTTGTTTGTGTTGTTTCAGGTTCTCAAGTTGGAGGTTATTCCTTTGACCTTTTGGTCTGCCTGGATGGAATGTCTTCTTTTTTGAACCCTTCTCATTAAGAATAATACAATGCAAGCATGAACAAGGAGTGGCAGTCCTGGAGCCCCATTATCAGTAGCAGTTAGTAGAATTAGTAGAAGTTAGTATACTTAGAAAATAAAGTATACTTAGCCTCTATTATTGAATTCTCTTCTCTATCACACTATTCATTTCCTTTGCCATTCATGCTTCACACGGGAGTATTTTTATATGATGATTTATTGTCAATCATGTCCATTCGCTATGAAACAATTCTTATTCTACAAATTTGAGATGCTAGAACTTTTGTGGATGTGTAGGCCATTAGAACATACTGTAGAGAGGATGACGAACTTAATCTCAACTGTCAGACTCAGGCAAGTGATGTTTTATTGTATAATCTTAACATATGGATGTTCAAATATTGTATCTCCTAAATGATTTCCTTTTAGCGTATAAGTTTTTGTGCATAGTTGCCAAGTTTAGTTATTATATCGAGCATATTAATGAAGAATCATATTAGTTACTATCGGTGATTACGACAATTTGATTAGTTATTTTCGATATTTTTCAGGCATTTTATAAAATAGTTCACATGTTTTCCCTATTATATGACATTTTGCATGCATCCTGCAGTGTCTCATCTGGCTGATGATGGATTATGGAGAGTGATCTAAAACAATGACGCTAAAAAACATCACAATCAAATCCAAAATGAACTTGCATTACAAATGGATTGTGGAAATCTGATATTGTTGATTTTGCATGCATGTCTACTAGGACAATCACAACTTAAACTTATTATGTTTAAGTTGTGATTGTCCTGGTAGACATGCATGCAAAATCAACAATATCAAATTTCCACAATCCATTTTTAATGCAAGTTCATTTTGGATTTGATTGTGATGTTTTTTAGTGTCATCATTTCAGATCACTCTCCGTAATCCATCATCAGCTAGATGAGACATTGCAAGATGCATGCAAAATGTCATATCATAGTGAAAGCATGTGAACTTTTTTATAGAATGCCTAAAAAAAAATCACACCCAGGCGTTGGTAGAAATTTCTACCTTCATTGGTCAAAATTTCTACCTTCAGATGTCAAAATTGTCGACCTGCATTGGTCGAAAGTTCTACCTTCTTGGTCAATATTTCTTACCTTCAATGGTCAAACTTTTCGACCATCATTGGTCAAAATTTCTACCTTTATTGACCAACATTATCTACCTTAATTGGTCAAACTTTTCAACCATCTTTGGTCAAAATTTCTACCTTTCCTTGTCAACATTCCCTCTTTTGTTGGTCAACCTTTTCGACCTTTATTGGTCGCAATTTCTACCTATTTTGGTCGAAAGTTCTACATTCATTGGTCAAACTTTTCAGCTTTAATGGTCGAAATTTCTACGTATATTGGTTGAAAAGGGAAAATTTAATGGTCAAAATTTCGACCAATTCTAGGCAAACTTTCACTTCGGTTATGGAGGCTTTTTCGACCAACATAGTGGTCAAAATTTTGACCAACTATTATGTTGGTCGAACTTTCGACCGAAAAAATTCTGACCAATGACTTGGTCGACGTTGGTCAAAGATTGGTCAAAATGTAAGTCAAAATTTTGACCAATAATGGTCGAAAACTGGCCTCAGATGTAGTTGTGGTGTGACAACTTGTTCACCCTTGAAGCATTCATCCTCTTAAGCCTTCTTGCTTTGTATGCCAACTGCAGTCTCTTCTATTTGGCCACTAGATGAAGCAACAACCTAGACTTCTTGTCTTCCTTAGGTTCTCCCACATGACAACCTTTTCTTCTAGCCTACTATCTCTATAAATAGAGAATTTAGATATTTTCCCACTTAACACAATCATTCATTTTAGGGATAGGTAAGTTTCAATGAATCTACCCACTTTTCTATTTTAGTTCCTCTAGAAACTTCCTCTAAAATCTTCTTTAAATTCAACTCAAAATGGTTCACCTTGAATTCTATTCCACTAGCTCATCATATTTATCTTCCACACACTTCACATAATTCAAGAAATCAAATTAGTTTGCTCAGATTTGTCAAATCTTTGATTTAACACTTTTTGTTGTCACTCGACATCTATAGTATTCTATCACTCAGCCAACACTAGTTCACTCAGTACATTCTAAAGTTTAATGATGCTCGACACCAACTAAACTTTACTTAGAATATACTAACTTTCACTCAACTTCCACTATTTATCTTCTTTTCTTGACACCTATTGATTTTCACTCAACTTCTACTATTTTTTGCTTGGCTTGCACTATTTGCTCGACAATTCTTATCAGACACTTTTCTTTACTTGATCTTCTTGTAGTCTTTGCTTGAGTAATCTTTCATTACAAAATTGATGTAGGTAAACAATAAACTATAGTATCAATGTCTTACTTGGTCTTAGTGCCCCTTTTTTACCTCAAATAACTCAACCTTTCTCTAGGTTCCCTTGTTACCTTCTCTTTCCAAATCCTCTTTATCAATCAATCAAATGATACCATTCAAACCAAAAAGCAATTGTCTCACCAGTAAGTAGTAGGTTTGACATCATTGGAAAAACAATAATTATTCAATGATAAGTTCTACACTTCAAACAATCTCTTTTCAACAATCTCCCTCTTTGGCATTGATGGAAAACCAATACCAAAAACAATATCAAAAAGAAAATTAATATCTTTGAAACTTCTTCTTCTATCAGTATATGTCCTTACTCTATATAGGGTAATGTAATCTTTTTCAATCTCCTTCAATGTATCTTCTCCCTTTAACTTATATCACTCTTAACCTTATATCTTCCTCTTTAGAGTATCTCTCTCTTTGTATCTCCCTCTTTGTCATCTGTTAATGTAGATATAATAAATTTAGGTTCTCCCTCTGTCACCTTGCATATGACTATAAATCTTTTGATTCATCTCCTTCATTACTTTAGGCACCTCCTAAAGTAAGATCCATTGCTTCAAGTTGTAAGCTACAACATTTAGCTCATTTGATGTAGGGAAGTACTCTTACTTCTTAAGTAGCTTTGGATAGGGATATCACCCCTAGTTTACCTCTAAGATATTCATGTGCATCCTTAGGTAAATCTTTTGTGAATATATTCACTATCTATTCTTTTATATTCACATATTCTATTTTCACTTCTTTGTCTTGAATTAATTCTTTCAAGTAATAATACTTGATTGCAATGTGTTTTGTCTTTGTGTGCATCATAGGGTTCTTTGATATATTTATAACACTTGTATTATCACAATAAAGTACCACAACTTTAGTAATTTCTTCCTTCATGCCTTTGAGAAGTTGTTTGATCTATAACACATTAATCTAATTCACTGCAATAGCCACATATTTAGCTTCAATAGTAGATTGAGATATACAATTTTGTTTCTTACTGGTCCTAGTGACCAATATCTTTCCTAAGAAAAATGATCCACTACTTGTACTCTTTATGTCATCAATGTTTCCAGCCCAATCAACATCTGTATAGGCTCTTAACTCAAATTTATTATTTTTCTTGTAGTATAGACCATAATCTTTTGTTCCTTTTAGATATCTCATAATTCTCTTAACAATCATCAAATGATTATCCTTAGGATTTGCAGAGAACCTTGCAACAATCCCAACAACTATTTCAATGTTAGGTCTACTATGTACTACAAATTGCAACTTTCCAATCATAGACCTATATATAATATTTGATTTACTTTGGAAAAATCATCAATTTTGGATAGTTTATGTCTTGTGACCATAGGAGTGCTAACTGGTTTTGAATTCTACATACTAAAAGTTTTCAATATTTCCTTTACATACTTAGACTAAGTGATACAAATACCCTATTTCATTTGATATACTTGTAAACTAACAAAATAACTTTATCTCCCTAAACATAGACATCTCAAATTCTTTCTTCATCTCATTTGCAAATGTCTTACATAATGCATTTTGACCTCCAAATATGATATCATAAAAATAAATCAGCTAGTAAAATACATTTACCTCCTCCTGTCTTCAAATATAGATTGCTCTTATCACTAGTCTTCTCAAAACCAATCTTCACAAGATAATTGTGAAGACTTTCATAGCATGCTCTTGGGGATTTCTTTATACCATATAAGATTTGTGTAGTCTACATACCATGTTCTTTTTGTTTGGATCAAAAAATTATTCTAGTTGTTCAATGTAAACATCCTTTTCTAGTATACCATTTAGAAATGCTAACTTCACATCCATTTGATAAACTTTGAAACTTTTGTCTATAAAGTAAGATAGTAGAGTTCTTACTCCTTCCAATCTTGCAACTAGGGAAAATGTCTCTCCATAGTCAATTCCCTCTTCTTGTGCATACCCCTTGCAAACTAATCTTGTCTTATTCCTTGTGACTTCACCATTCTCTTCTAAGTTGTTTCTATACACCCACTTGGTTCCAATCACATTCTTATTTTCTATTTGAGTGCTAGAGTTCATGTTTTGTTCTTCTTAATCTGATCAGTCTCTTCTTTCATGGCTTTACTCTAGTGTTCATTTTCTGATGCATCTTTCACTATCTTAGGTTCATGCATGCTCAAAAAACATGTATCACTTCTCAACCTATTTATTTTCATTGGCCTAGCTTCTTTATCTCCAATAATTTGTTCAACAAGGTGATGTCTTTTGACATACTTTGAAAATCTTGGTTCTACTCTTCTTTCTTCAATGGGTTTGTCAACTTCAAAATCACTATGTACTTCTCTATTAGATAAATCTACATTCCTTTCATGTACACTAATCTCAGAATTAGAATGTACCTCGACTTTTTTTTGCAACTCAACTCTTGAATGCAACTCTACATCCATTGTATGTGACTTGACAATCACTGATACTTGTTGTTGCTGATTTACAACTCAGTTCATAGCTTCACCATCAGGCATATCTTCATAAAAGAATGCAAAAGATTTGTACTTTCCAGGTTCCTTCTTACGTTCAGCTTCATGTAGCTCTATATATTCATCAAACTTCACATTTGCACTTTCCACAACTTTTTTAGTGTTAGTATTCAAACACTTATAAGCTTTACTTCTTGTGGAATAGCCTAGGAATATACCTTCTTCACTTTTAGCATCAAATTTACCATTCCTATTGACCTTAAGAAAGTAACACTTGCTTCCAAATACCTTAAAATATTTTACATTAGGTGAGTATCCATACCATAGTTCAAAAGGTATGGAATTAATAACTTTCTTGACTTGTACTTAGTTCAAGGTATAGACAACTGTACTTACAACATTTCTCCAGTATTTCAAAGAAATGTTATTCCCCATCATCAGTGTTCTAGCATAGTCTATTACAGATCTATTCATCCTTTCAACAATTTCATTTTGTGGAGGGGTCCTAGGTGCAGAAGTCTATCTTTTGATTACTCTATCATTATAGAATATCTCAAATTCATTTGATGTAAATTCTCCACCTCCGTTAGATTTCAAAAATTTCAAGTTTTTTTCAGTCTCCTTTTCAACTCTTTCCAAGTACCACTTAAACATTTGGAAAGCATAAAAATTTTGTTTCAAAAACATAACTTTCATCATCATAGAATAATCATCAACAAATACAATAATGTACTTACACAAATTAGTATAAACTAATTCTAGAATTTCTTTAGAGGAGTGAGTCTTACTTTTAAAACTAGATTTTTTCATCTTGCCTAACTAACATTGTTTTAAAATCACATTATCAAGTTTCTTTAGTTTGGGAAAACCTCTAACTCTTTTTATGTTACTGATATTGACTAAGTTATCAAAGTTAACATGATATAACCTCTTGTACCATAGAAACACATCATAAAATTCTACAATAAGACAAGTAGCATCATTCATGTCAAGATAAAATATATTACCTCTATTCTAATCTCCATTTCCAATTAGTTTTCCATCAGTGTCATAGATCTTTTCTTTCTTGTTCTCAAATTCAACTTTGCAACCTGAACTATTCAGTTGTGAAACTCAACATGCTAAAATCCTACATAATAAGCATTGTCACACATGATCTTTTCTATCAATTTGATTGATCCTTTACCTTTTATTATTCATGGTGCATGATTACCAGATCTAAAACTATTTCCATTGTAGTAATCAAGGGTAATGAGCTTACTTTTATCTCCAATCATGTGATGTGAACATCCACTATCAATGATCCATTTGTCACTCTTATTCACATAAGATATCAATGCACTTGCCTCATCCTTATCAAAATCATCCTTCATAGCAACATACACAACTTCATCATCATGGTCATTAGATTCATCTTTTTTCCTCTTCAGCAATGTAGCAAGACTTATTTCCTCTGTCTTTATAATCTTTGTTGTTCTCATCTCTTTTACCTCTATATTTTTCTCCACTTCTATTATTCTTCTTCTCTAGACATGTAGTAGCAATATGAACAACCTTGTTACAGTTAAAGCACATGATAGGTAGCTTACCTTTTTATTTCCCTTTGCCTCTATGAAATCTCCTTGCCAGCAATAGTGTGATACAATAAAGCTCTTAAGGTGCCAACTGAATAATCTTTATTACCTAATTTTTCATTTTCAAATGGTAGTGGAGATATAGCACTATCTATCACAACTAGCCTAATTACTATTTTTTTTGCATCAATTGCTGAAGCGATTTGCATCACTTACGCACCATGTGGTAGTGCAACTTCTAATTCGATTATCCTCTATCTTAACAAGGTCACTTGAGTCTCAAAATTTTTACACAATTTACCCTTTGTATGTTACTCCTTCAAAAGGTGTTAGTTTCTCAATTTCATCTCATCAAGTTTTTGTTTCTATTTTGTTTCTATTGCCAAGGCAAAATTGGAAGCTTGTACATTTTGTCCTTTAATCTCCACACCTATACTATCACCTAACCTTTGTAATTTAGTATTTCCCCTTGAGCCAATATCAATATCATCAATTTTCTTTCTTCTTATTATAGGGGTAAGGAGCTAGATTCCCAATGTTGCATAATCTTTGCTATAATATGTTAGAGTAATAAAGTAATTTCTTATTAATTAAATCATATTGATTTAATTATTAAGTCACTTATTTTCTCTAGTTTACTTAAGCTAAACTTTAGGCATATAAAAATTAATTATTTTATTAATTATTATCATGTAACCTAGGTTTTGCCTTTTAGGGTTTTGATCTCCTTTATAAGGATGTTCTCTCTTTGTAATTTATTAATTCACTTTTGATAATAGAAATGTCTCTTTTTGCTCATCAAGAATGTCTCATATGTGGATCTAGGAATTCCAGCCTCCGTAGCTTTTGTTTCTCTCTTTTTGTGATAGGTGTTTGAATGTAGGTGATTCTTGAGAGCTGTGGGATTGATCTTTCATCAAATTCAACATGATATTAGACCTCTCATTCTTTATGCCCCTATTCTATTTATGAAAGATTTGTCTTGGCTTTTAGTTCTATGTTTTTTCTTTTAGAGAGTTTCAATTCTTAGTGAATTTTTGTATTGAATTTGGGGTCACTAATTTTGGGTGCATTTTGAGCCCAAACGAACATCACCGATGAGCTCACAGTGCCCAAAAACTCCTATTTTTATATAAAATTTGTCCAATTTTGACAGAGTTGGAATCTGAGGAAAAACAAATATTACTCCCAGATTGGGCACATTTCCTGAGGCAATTATTTTATGAATTTTTGGCTCAAATATTATGATTTTGGGCACATAAATTAAGATTTTTTTGACACAAAAATTGAGAATTTTTGGCATGCAAATTGAGATTTTTTGGTACATAAATTGATTTTTTTGTACGCAAATTGAGATTTTTTGTATGCAAATTAAGACTTTTGTATGAGAATCAAGATTTTTGGTATGAAT
Organism: Cupressus sempervirens; assembly: GCA_028749045.1. Classification (NCBI taxonomy): domain Eukaryota; kingdom Viridiplantae; phylum Streptophyta; class Pinopsida; order Cupressales; family Cupressaceae; genus Cupressus; species Cupressus sempervirens. The sequence goes on from CM053793.1 coordinate 236,335,176, forward strand.
TTTAAGGTGATTTCTAGTACTTATTGGCATGCTTCCTAAGGCATTCTAGCACAGATCTCAAGGCAGTGATTTTCTTTGCCCTTCAAACTCTTTTTTGACCTCCAAAATGGTCATAACTTGCTTACCTAGACTCCATTTTTTACAAACGAGACATTTCGAAAAAGCTAGTTCCAAGCCCATTCTAGTGGTATAGGTTATTTTTAGTTTTGGTGCTCTTTTGATGAATTTTTTGGCTATCAAATTCAAGAGTTCTATTTTGCACTCTAGTAGACATATCTTGAGACATTCTATTTTCTAGATTCTGCTCTAGGCACATCCCATAAGTTTTTTATTTTTTGCATTCTATTGGATATCTTAATTGTTTCAAGTCTAGAGATCAATCTTGTTGCTTTAGATGATTTTTCATGGGTCAACCTTATGTATCTTTTGATCTTTGTCGACATCTTGTTGTAGTATTGTGGGGGGTTTCATGTTGGCCATATTCACCATCTTCCTTTATCAAGTGAGTCTTCCTTCCATGACATTAGCCTCATGATGTGTTGATGGCACGTTCCATTATGGGTGTTTGTACTTATTTTGCACTCTAGATGTTCTTGGTTCTTCTTTTTGCAGGAGATATTGCATTCAATTTTAGTGTTCATTTCTTACCTCTTAGCATTATAGTGGGGTTATGTTGGTTCTATTTCTTTCTTGGTTCGATGGAGTAAGTTGTGTATTCAATATTTGATCTATGTACTAGGCAATTGCAGTAGCTGGATTGTTGGAAATATTAGGTAGATAAGGTTACTGAGAGGGGAGGGATAAATTAGTAAGCAATAAAACTTTTTCTAACTTCACCAATTAATTCTTCATATAATATTCCAATCTAATTGCATGCATGAGAGAATGAGAGCTAATAAACATTCATAGTAATTTGGCACAAGATATGGTAACCCAAAAACCTTCCAATTAGAAAGTAAAACTAGGGTGGGGATGATACCCACAAGATTTAGTACTGTAGTATAATGTTGACCTGTTGAGGCATATAATTGATCACTTCTGATAATCTACCTTGTTAGGAGCAATAAGGACTATAAGGTCCACCTTGTTAAAGGATTTACAAAATACACAATGAAGTATGCACTCAGTTAAGAGATTTGTCAAAGATTGTTAAGTATAACCTATTAAATGATTTGACTAATACACCTATTAGGATGAACCAGTGGCTAATCTCTGATCTGCAACTTGATTTTTTGGTTGAGATTTCTTGAATTAAAATGATCACCTTGTTGTATAGATAAATATTTGTTGTCCCTTATACTACTTGTAGCCTTCCTTAACTCACACTTCTCCTCATCACATATACTTCCATATGCATACATTTGAATATGGTACAATACATTACATAGATACCAATCCAATTCATTACCTTCTAGAGTTGGCTACAAAACCAATTTCACCATAGTTCACAAAGTCATCCTAAGTGCTATAACTTAGGTTTTAAAGATAAAATCAATGTTGTTCTGATACTCAATAACCAGTAGCAACACTCAGAATCAACTAGCACTCGATTGATGAATAGGCTTAGTTCATACTAATCACTTCCAAGTAGCTTGAATTTAGTTAGCGCTATGTGACTTAGTGAACACTATGAAACTCGACATATAGTGAATCACTCGGTTGAAACTCCATGTCTCAGTCAAAATTGGATTCAGATCACTAATATTGTTAGCTATTTAGGCACTGGAAAACACCGTGTAACTTGGTTAACATGGTAAAGCTCAGTTAACACTAGATTTTCTATTAGTTGCACTGATCAACTCGGTAAACACTGCTACATTCAGTATGAATTATTTTGAAGCCTGATAGAAACTATGAAACTCAATAGCAATGTATAGCTTGGTAGAAACTTAACCAATTAACAAAGTGTGAGTCACTAATATATAAATTAACCTTAATTTCAATAATCTCCCCCTTTGGCATTAGTGACAAAAACACTTATCATTCCAAAAATTGATTACAAGTCAAAACATTCTTTTATCACCATTCTGTGTCTACAACTCGGTAACATACTCTATTTTTTAGATTTTTCAAAATTTCTTTTGTAAAAGATATTTTTTTCTTATTTGTTTATGTTATACTACTTCTCTATACATATACCTTATATATCTAGAGTAATGCTCCCCCATACATATATTCTTTACATGTCTTTTCATATACTTTTCTCTTTTTCTCCTCCTTTCTATGTTGAAATATATACTACTTCTCCCCCTTTTTGACATAAATTCCAAAGGTGTATACTAAATGTTAATACCAAAATGTGACAAGAATTCAGAGTGTACCTTTTGTTGAAAATATATATGGTAGGCTAAGTTACTGAGAGGGGAGGGGTGAATCAATAACTAATAAAACTTAATCCTTATTTACCAATTTAATCCTTCATGTGTATTCTGATCTAATTGCTTGCATGAAAAACTAAAACCATTAAACATTCATAATATTTTGACACACAATTTGGTGACCTAGAAACTTTCCAAATAGAAAGTAAAACAAGGGTGGGGATGATACCCACAAGCTTTAGTACTATAGTATAAAGTTGGCCTATTAAGGATTTACAAACATACAATAAAGTATGCACTTAGTAACAAGATTTATAAAAGACTATTAAGTCTGCCTTGTGAAAGGATTTAACTAATCCACCTATTAGGATTAAACAATGGTTAATCTTTGATCTACAACTTGGTTTGCTGAATGAGATTCTTTTGAGTGTAATGATTACCTTATTATGATAGATAAATCTTTGCTACTCCTTATACTATTGTAGCCTTGTATTTCACACTTCTTCTCTTCTCTTCTTGATATCATACTTCATATCTATATATTAGATGTGATAAAATACATTACATATATACCAATCCAATTTACAAATCAACAAAGACAACTACAATACAAGTTTACACAGAATAGACAAAGTCAGCCCAACCTGCAGGAACTCAAGTTTTGAAGACTGGTTCAGTGAGGTTCTAATACTCGACATCCACAATTAATGCTTGCCATTGTCATGCATTTGGTAGATGTAGAAGCTCGATCCATACTAATCACTTTCCAAGTAGTATGAACTCAGTGTGTACTGATGACTCGGTGAATACCATGAAACTTGGCATATAAACTGAATCACTTGATTCATACTTCATAGCTTGATAATTGCTATCACTACAAGCTTGGTATAAATTGAATCACTTGGTTAACACTAAGTGGCTCAGTGAACACTATATTTAAATCACTATAACTATGAACTTGATAAGCACTACACAACTTGGTTTGCATTGAGGAACTCAGTAAACCTTATGAAGTATGATTTACACTGCTGATCACCATTATGGTAGAAACTGCTCGACACAAACTGAATATTGTCTCTTGGATTTAGTAGCAACTATAGAACTTGGTAGAGACTAAAATGTTTGGTTAACTCTATTGAATGCACAATATGCTCGTTAGATACTTACAATCTGAATAAGTGTGTGTCACTAATAAAAAACATGACTATAATGTCAAAAATCTTCTCCTTTGGCATTAGTGACAAAAACACTTACCAGTCAAAACTGAATTTCAAGAACACTATTTATTCATCACCTTGTTGTTTCCAACTCAGTAGAGTACTCTATTTTTGAGATTTTTCAAAATTGTTCTTCTAGAAGATCTATCTCTGAGTATCTGTACACATATAATGCTCCCCCATACATATATACAATATACTTTACATCTTTTCACATCTAATATATGCATTTTCACCCCCTTTATGTATACTTCCCCTTTATAATATACACATTCTCTTCAATATACATCTTCTCCCCCTTTTTCATATTAATGCCAAAGATGTATGCTATATACTATACGGTAATGCCAAAATGTGACAATAAATTTGAATGTACCTTTAAAATCAACACTATTGTCTTTTCCCAATTTTCTTGCAACACCTTCAATGTGTGCAAAGAAACTTGGACTTTTGCTAAAAGTTCTATCATGTGATCTGCAATAGAGAAGTTTTTATGATGAATGAGTATTTTGGCATGTGTAATATGTTTCTGCAATGCATCCATGTTTAGGAGAATCATGCCCTAAATGTCTACCAGTATAGCTCTTAGTCTAGCTTCTTGTCTTAGCAATTATTCCTGCATATTAGTTAAGAATCTAATCTTTGAGTAGTGGGCAAAGCTATAACTCAGGTCAAGTTGCAATTTTTGTGCACTTGCATACATATCTTCATCAATCTTTGACAATTTATCTCTTATTTCCATGGTGAAACTTGATGTATCATAGAGTTTTCCAAATAATGAAGTCACATTGTTGCAAGAGGTCTCTAATGAGCTTAGAGTAGTAGATAGTTCTACTTAATGAATAACAATCTACTAAGCTACTAGTTTGAAAACTTTATTCTTAAACTTTTTCTCAGCTCTCTGCAATAATTTGTCCTATCCACTCAAATCTTCGTTGAATTTTTAGACTGCCTCTCCTACCTGAATCAAAATTGGTTGAGAAGTGTCAACCTCTATGTTTAGTGCCTCTATTAGAATATTCTTTGCATCTTCAATTATTTGAAATTCTTTATTTCTTTCTTCTCTAAGCCTCTGTTGCTTGGATTTCTTCTAAAGAAGTTCCCCAAATGTTTGCATTTGATCAAGGTTAAGATTGGAGATGTCCCAATTTGGAATAACAATCTCCTCATCAAGATTAATTTCTTCTTCTTTCTCTTTTCCTTTACTCAAAAATTTTGTACTTGATTGAGGCTTGGTCTTAACTATCCTTGTACTTATTATTTGCATGCAAGAAATGAAATCAATGGTAGAGATAGTAGGACTAGCTTAGAAAGTAGATACCACATTTATTATTGAAATACCAATTGTTGAACTACCTAGTGGAACCAAAATTGATGTAGAGGGAAGCGATGAATACTCAATAGATGAAGTGCTTGTCAATTCTATCAATGAAGTACTAAGCAAAATAGGTGCAAAAATTGATTGAGTGTTTGTACTTACAATGTTTGACACAATCAATCTTGTAGTGGCTTTCTTTGGGCTTGATGTTTTCAATGTTTCACTTGGAGAATGAGGAAGTGAGGCTATGACTACTACTACAATTTTCTCAGGGTCAGTCTCCTCTATGTTCTGAAGATTAGGTAAATCTTCCTTGATAGCTTCCTATCCCTATTCCTCTTCCTCATCATTTACATTGTCATAATGTGTAACTTCTTCATTATCAATTTCCTCATATTTTTCATGTTCATCATCATCTTCATCCTTGTCACTAACATAAACCAAAAAATCACTTTTCTTGTGAAGATTGGATATATTCTTCCATGTGTTGGTGGCATTCCTTACCACATGTTCAATGTCATTTATCAATATAAGACAAGTGTTGAATCTCAAGGTAAGCTTTTGTTCATTCTTCTTTAATGATTCTTTTACTTCCTTATCATTAAAACTTGGCATGAGTTGCCTCAGGGTCTGTTCATATATTTCCTTAGCAATTTTCATAGCATTCTCCCATCTTGGCTTGATCTTCTCCATTAGATCACTCAGAATCTACTGAACAAGCTGGTCTGGAGAATATTTCCACTTATCCATTTTACACTTTATCATGTCTTCTATTTTTTTTTGTTCCTCTACAGTCATAGTCTCATACTTTAGTGATTTAAAGTTTTTTATGTCGGTCCTAAGTCCATTTTCTTCAACCTTTCCTGAAAGGTGGGTGGAGGTCTTTTAAATATCACATTTCCTCCTTCTTTATCAAATTTCTTCCTAGATGCCCTCCTTGTGAACATGACAATAGATGGTTTGGTAGGCTTGGTTAAATTATAACCTTACATTTCTTCTTTACTAGCTCTTCTTCCTCTAATTTCTCTTCACCTTCTACTTTATCATCCTTAATATTATCTCATTTGCCTTCAGTCAATAGAAGTGTGGAGCTGGTTTTTCATTTTGTAATTCTCTTCTTCCCTTTTTTGATTGCTTGAGGGAGTTTTATTTCAAGTTCTATTCTAGCCTTTGCTTTATCATAGGTGCCAAAGTATGCAACTTTAGGGTCAACAAAATCATTAATTAGTGCTTCAATAATGTCCTTGGTTCCATCAATGTTAACCTCATAACCTAGAGGCTTAACTCATACAATTCTTAGTCTAACTGCCTAAACATATACTTTGTCACCATCAACCATGAAAAAAAATCATCTTTGTAATCATCAATGACTTTATTTGGTATCCTAAATTTTTTATTCATCTTGTCCTTAAATGCATCAAAGTAATCATCCATAATACTCACATAGTTTTCTCCCATTTCAGCTATACATTCATTAATCTGATAAAGAATAGGTACATCCTTCTTCTATACAACTATAAATTTAGATGGGAAGAAATTTTGCACATAGAAAAATAGACAAGTTAAGAGTGAACCAAACTTACAAGGATTTTTCTTTGAAGTCCTTATACTCTCCATATTCTTGTTGAACTAGTTTAGCATCAACTCGACAAGGTCAAATGATATGTTATTCTTGATCATTTTGTATGCAAGATCCATTGCTTTGCATGATACATTATTGAGTTGATTGGAGCTATATATTTTATGTGTAATTACATGAATTCTGAACTTCAGTTCCATATCTATAACACAACTGATCTTCATTCCCCTTCCATCCCACTTGGTAAGGATTTTTTTTTCAAGCTTGACCTAACCTAGGGTTTTGGTCATTTTAGCTTTTTCCAACAAAGGAAGATCAGTGATCCTATGGATCATCTTCTTGGTTATCAAAATAGGTTGTTCTAACCATAATTGACCATTATGCACATGACTAAGAATGAACCTTATCCATTTGATGTAAAAATCTCGTGGCATATGTTGAATGTGAGTTAAGCCCTTCACTTCAAGGTGCTGATGCTCAGGTTTTAACACACCATTCATACATAGCTTCTCTAGGGTTTCATCCATTTCTAATGTTCCAATATCTTAAATAGCACAATGAAAATGTGAACAAATGTCATTAATCAATAGTACCTTTGGTGGTATTTGCAATTGAGTTTCGCTTAGATCTAGGGTTTCCATGATAACTGAACTCAGTTTAAAGTCTGGTGCCTTCCTTTCCATGCCTCAAACTAACATATCAAATCCTTTATTTAATTTTCTACTATGGATTCCATTTCATTTGGTAGGGTTTTGAGAGAACATAGATTCACTTAGATTTCTTAGATGCTTAGAAATTACTTTCCATAATTAGCTCTAAAAAATTTGCAGTGACAAATGACTTCAATTTCACCCTTTTATCAAAATTTTCCTTTCGATCACCATAAATGCTTGGTATGATTATTCACTAAAATGATAGACTTGCCTGCACTGAAGAGTCATCCATTACTCAATTTCAATACAAAGCTTAGCTACTCTTGACCTTTCTCGACAGGGTCTTGTGATCTGACCTCGCTTGGTAAGGACTGTAACCCAACCTCAGTAAATAATAATTGACATATTTGAATTCTTAGTGATCCCTTTACATCTTGAATGTTGATATGGATCTTTCATTCTATTGACTAGAACTGATGTGAGATATATCTTTTAGAATCCTTGTTCCAGTTCTCCTTGAGAGATCAAGTGGAAATAATTGAGTCACCTAATTCTTGAGTGACATGTTCATCACTACTTGGACTTGCATTTTTAGAAGATTTTGGAATCAATTATTTTCTCATCTACTTTTTGATGTTATCAGCTTTTGCCTTCCTTTCATCTTTAATTCTTCCAGTATTTATATAGTTCTTGGAAAGACGACCAAGTTCTATACAAATAAAACATCTTTTGGTGGTGGCTCTTGTCCTCATGTGATTTTTTACACAATTCATTCCAATGTGTCCAAATTCTCCATAGTAATGGCATCTGTACCAAGTGTTATAGTCACAACCAAATACTTCTTTCACAATCTATTCTATTCGGTTCAATATCTCAATTTTGTATTTTTAGGATTTGTGCCCATGCTTCTTGCATTTGTGACATTTTCCTTCAAATTTAGGTTTCTCTTTGCATTCATTAGCTCTATGGCCATGCTGATTAAAATAGTAGCATTTTCCATTGAATTTAGCTTTCCCCTTGCTCAAACATTTGTTTGATGTATGTCCAATTTTACCATAGTGATTGCAAGTAGGTCTTTGATTCTTTTGAGGTCCTTGCTTGGATGATTCACCTTCTTCTGTATATCCAATTCCTGCTCTTCCTTTTTGTTTTTAATGGCTTTTCCCATTCAATTGATTCATGTTTTCTTGAGATTTCATAATCCTCTCATTGGTTTGCTTTTCAATGTTTAGATCATTCAACAATATTTCATTTTCTGATCTTGATTCTTGATTTCTTCATTTGCATTGGTGAGCTAATCAATGAAGTCTTCTTGCTGAAGGGATATATGTTGAATTTTATTGTTCTTTCCTTCAATTTCTTCATTTATCTTGTTTTTCTCTTCCATGACTTCACATAATCTTACTGACTGAATTTCTTTCTATCTTCTTAATTTTCTTACTTCTTCTTGAAGTGAACCATTCTTTGATTGCTTCATTGGCTTCATCTAAATTCGTTATTCAATGGATGTCTTGAATCCTTTCTTCAATGTAGAGATGGTCATTCATCTAGATTGCAAGATATTTTCTTCTTTTTAGAGATTGAGAGAGTTGCTCCTTCACTTTCTTGAGTTTCCCAATAGCTAATTCCAAATGTAGCTTCTCATTGTCAATAGCCTTGTCAATTTTGAATACCTCCATAGCCTCTGATCTTTCCTCAAGCTGTTAAAATTTTCTTTGAGAACCACAAAGCTCTGATACCAATTCTTGTAAATATATATGATAGGATAAGTTACTAAGAAGGGAGGGGTGAATCAATAACTAAGAAAAATTAATCCTTATTTACCAATCTAATCCTTTATGTGTATTCTAATCTAATTGCATGCATGAAAAACTAAAATCATTAAACATTGATATCATTTTGACACATAATTTGGTGACCTAGAAACCTTCCAAATAGAAAGTAAAATTGGGGTGGGGATGATACCCACAAGCTTTAGTACTATAGTATAAATTTGGCCTCTTAAGGCTCAAAATAATCACTTCTGATGATTTTCCCTATTAGGAGCAATAAGGACTGCTAGGTCCACCTTGAAAAAGGATTTACAAACATACAATAAAGTATACACTCAGTAAAGAGATTCACAAAACACTATTAAGTCTACCTTGTGAAAGGATGTAACTAATCCACTTATTAGGATGAAATACTGGTTGATCTCTGATCTACAACTTGGTTTGCTAAATGAGATTCCTTTGAGTTTAATGATCACCTTGTTGTGATAGATAAATCTTTTTTGTTCCTTATACTAATGTAGCCTTGTATTTTGTACTTCTGCTCTTCTCTTCTTGATATCTTATTTGATATCGATATATTGGATGTGATACAATGCATTACATATAATGAATCCAATTTACAAATCAACAAAGTCAACCATAATACAAGTTTACACAAAATACACAAAGTCGGCCCAAACAGCAAGAACTTGGGTTCTAAAGACTAGTTTGGTGAGGTTCCGATACTTGGCATCCACATTCAATGCTCAGTATCATCATGCATTCTGTAGATGTAGAAACTCAGTCCATACTGATCACTTTCCAAGTAGTTTGAACTCGGTCTGCACTAGTGACTCAGTGAATATTGTGAAGCTTGGCATATAAAATAAATCACTTGATTCATACTAAATAGCTTGGTAAATGCTATCACTACAAGCTCAATATAAATTGAATCACTTGGTTAACACTGAGTGGCTCCGTCAATACTGGATTCACATTTTTATAACTGCAACCTTAGTAAGCACTACACAACTTGGTTTACACTAAGAAATTTGGTAAACCTTATGAAGCTAAGTTTACACTGCTAATCACCATTATGGTAGAAATTGCTCGATGGAAACTGAATACTGTCCCTTGGATTTGGTAGCAACTATAGAACTTGGTAGAGACTGAAATTCTTGGTTAACTCTATTAACTATACAATACACTCACTAGATACTTACAATCTAAGTAAGTGTGTGTCACTAATAACAAACATGATTGTAATGTCAACACCTTCAAGATTAATGCCAATGTCATATCCCAATTTTCTTGTAACACTTTACTTGCATGCAATGCAATCTAAACTTTCACTGATAATTCCATGATGTGATCAACTATGGAGAAGTTAATGAAATGGATGAGTGCTTTAGCATGTGCAATGTGTGTCTGCAATGCATTCATGTTTAGAAGAATCATGCCTTAGATTTGTGCAAGTGTCACCTTGATCTTGGCTTCTTCATTTAACAACTTTTCTTGCAAATTTGTGAGAAATCTGATCTTTGAATAATGAGTAGAACCATAGGTTGGGTCAAGTGACAACTGGTGTGCACTTGCTTTCATAGCTTCATCTATCTTTGATAGTTTACCTTTAATTTCTTGAGTGAAGATAGATGTATCACACAACTTAGCAAATAATGAAGTGACATTATTTATAGATGTCTCCAATGAAATGAGAATAGTAGACAATTCTACTTGGTTTATTGTAATCTTCTTTCCACTTGTTCCAATACCTTGTTCTAAAACTTTCTTTCTACTCTTTGAAGAAATTTTTCCTATCCACTCAAGTCTTCATTGAATTTCTGGAAAACTTTTGCTAACTAGTTCAAGATAGGTTGAGTAGTATCAACCTCTATACTTAGTGCATTTACAAATATGTCTTTTATAGCTTCAAGCACTTGGGTTTTCCTTCTCTTTTCTTCTCTAAGATTCTGTTGCTTAGCTCTCTTTTGCAATAGTTCTCCTAGGGTGTTCATTTGATCAGGAGTGAGAGTAGAGATATCCCATTTTGGAATAACTATATCCTCATCTAGATCAATCTCATCTTCTTTAGCTTTACCCTTATTTGAAACTTTAGTACTCAGTTGAGACTTGTTCTCAATTGTCATTGTACTAGATATAGATACATGTGGAATAGAAACAATAGTGGAAACTGAGGGGCTAGCAAAAAATGTACATATGGTACTAATAGTATAAATAACTTGTTGTTTCATGCTTGAACATGATAATGGAGGAACTAGTAGCTCAATAGATGAAGTGCTCAACACTTCTATCAATCCAATACCTAGCTAAATAGAACCAAAGCTTGGTTGGGTGCTAGGTGTTGTAGTGGTAGCCACAACCAACTCAAAAAAAGCTTTCTTTGAGCCAGATTACACTAAGGCTTTTCTCAAAGAATGAGGAAATGAGGCCATTATTGTTGCTGCAATCTTCTCTACATCAGTTTCCTCAATGCTTTGAGTCTCTGGTAGATTTCCTCTAGTAGCTTCCTATTCTTCCTTATCATCTAGATTTACATAATCTATTTCATCATCTTTTATTTCCACATCCTCTTCCTCATTATCATCATAATATTTTTCATGAACTTGAACAACAAAATCACTAGGTTGATGTAGTTTGTGCTAGAAACAATAGTCCACCAAGATAACTGAGACTTGGGGGGTGAATCAATTATCTGACAAAAAAATTTATCTTCTTTAAAAGAACTTAACCATTCAACCAAAGTAAAAAAAAACCATACAAAGATGCACATAGATAATTAAACTAGATATGTTGACTAGGGAAACCCTTGATCAGAGGGAAAACCCCAATGGGAATGATGCCCACAAGATGATGCACTGATATAAATATTCCTTGTTAGAGGATGGATCCTGTTAGGAGTCTATTAAAATATTTAGTACAATGAGTCCTTGTTAGCAGACTTTGAATCCCTATTATGAGATTCCAACCCTGTTAGGAGTTGTGGTATAATGTATGCAAGAAGAGCCCACTACCCAAACATGCAATTTCAACTACAAGAAGAGCTCACTACTCAAACATGTAATTTATGTTATCTTTCTTCTTTCCTCGGTCCTTTCCTCTATTTTGTCAATTGGACCAATTGGTGTCAAACCTTGTAGACTAGGTCATGAACCTCAAATCCAAATACCAAACCTTAGATCACTCAACAAAACCTTGGCAATGAAGTTTCCTTCACTTCCACACTACTCTACTCAACTTTGTATTTTGTACTTTACTACTGTATTCCAATAATTCAAATCCATACCATGATAAAGGAAAATGTCCTTCCTTTATACTGAGTCCATAAAAAAATTCCCTAAGTAGGCTATTAGACCTTCTCAATTAATTATTATAGGACCACATTAACAATAGATTACACTTAGTGACAACCTTAATCTTCCATCTTGTGACTTGAATAAGTTCTGTACATGCAATATTATGATGGGCAAGCTTACCCACATCATCCTAAACATGTCTTCTTTATGTCCTTAGCCTTGATCCTACAGATATCAACTCTACTAAGAGATATAACAAGTTGACTAAAACATGCCTCTATAAACTCTATCTTAGAACAAACATCACCAAAACTTACATAACTTCTTCTAGACTTATCCTTTCTACTTTTGACATGAACTATATATACCAAATACTCAGAAGTATCTCCCATAACCTTGGGTGGTTATCATGCTCAACTAGTCATTTGTACCAACTTAATCTTTTTGTTTTTCTTCCATAAAAATCTTGCTATGTAGACATCAAACAAGCTATGTTGACATCAATGACAAACTCAGTCATGAATGTAACATATCATCATAGTAGTACTCCCCCATATGAATATCATCAACATTCATGCTTCCAACCAATCTTCCAATAATCTCCCCCTTTGGCATTGATGGAAACATAGATGAAAAACATCTAGTTCTAAGAATACCAACAAAAGATTGTCACTCTTCAAATCCTCCTCATTAATCATATTTCCTCATTGATGTACTTCAATGTGCTCTATGACAAACTATTATTCCTCATATTGTGCTTATGTTGAACATCTTCCTTTGCATACTTCCAAACTTCTCCCCTTTTAGCATAATTTTTTTCATGCAATACTTCTCCCCCATTGACATCAATATCAAAGGTTTCTGTAACCAACATCTCTGCATCAAAATCTACAACAATTGATACTTACTCAGCTTGAGTGTCAAAATATACTATTCAAAACATCATCAACAAGAGTCCTAGATGACCCTATCCATTCATAGATACTCTCCCATAAAGGAAGCATCAGCATCTAGTCTAGATAACCAATGGTGCTCTAATACCCTAGACTGATGCATTCTTGCATCTTCTACTCTAATGTAGGAAGGGGCATAATCCCAAGCATACCTCACAAATACTCAAAAGTTTCTTTGGGAAGAGGCTTATTGAATATATCTGCAATCTACTCTTTAGTGCTCACATACTCTAATCTGATTTCCTTTTCTACAAATTTTTCTTTCAACATATGATACTTAATAGAAATGTGCTTAGTCCCTAAATGAAATACTAGATTCTTAGACATATTTACCATGCTTGTGTTATCAAAATGTATAACAATAGGTTCATTTATTTCTATCCTTATATCCTTCAGCAATTGCTTCATCCAAATTTCTTGATTGTAATTATTGCTACTATAATATACTCTTTTTTTTCTATACTTTGAGATGTACAATCCTTCTTGTTTAACCAAGAAACCAATCTTCCTCCAAGAAAGAAAGATCCTCCACTAGTGCTCTTTCTATCATCCATACTGCCTGCCCAATCTGGATTAGTATAAGCACTTAGAGTGAAATCATTAGATCTACCATATAATAATCCAAACTCAAATGTTCCCTTCAGGTATCTAAATATTTTTTTCATTGTTGAATAATGTTCTTCTTTGGGATCGGCTTAGAATCTTGCAACAATTCCAACTTCATTTTCTATATCTAGCCTTGGGTGAGTCAAATATTGAAATCCTCTAATCATAGATCTATACTTCTTCTCAACAATAGGTGTCTCATCTTTTATAGATAACTTGCATCCAGTTACCATAGGTGTTCCAATATGTTTACGTGTTTCCAAACCAAACCTTTTAATTAAATCCTTTAACTACTTAGTCTAAGAATTAAATATTCCTTCTTTATTCTGTATAATCTGCAATCCTAGGAAATATTTCATCTCTCCTATCATACTCATTTCAAATTCTTTCTTCGTCTCTTCTGCAAACTTCTTACTTTCTTCATTATTTCCTCCAAATATAATGTCATCAACAAATATTACCAATATCATCAAACCATCATCATTTTCTTTCAAATATAGATTACTATCTGCCATACCTTTTCTATATCTGAGCTTTGCCAAATGCTTGTCTAACCTTGCATACCAGGTTGGGTGCTTTCTTCAATCCATACAATGCTTTCCTCAATCTACATATGATGTCCTTGTCATCTATTAAAGGACATCCTTTAGGCTACTCAATGTAGACCTCTTCATCAAGTTCTCCATTCAAAAATGTTGACTTGACATCCATCTAATATACTTTGAATTTCTTTTGTGCTACATAGGCTAAGAATAATCTTACTACTTTTATTCTAGCCACTAGAGCATAAGTCTCTTCATAATCTATTCGTTCTTGATGTGAGTAACATTTACATGGAAATCTTGCTTTGTTTCTTATAACTTCTCCTTGGTCATTTATCTTTTTCAAGAATAACCATTTAGTTTCTATCACATTCTTATCAGCTGGTCTAGGGACCAATTCCCATGTCTCATTCTTTTCTATCTGATCCAATTCCTCTTTCATAACTTGTTTCCAATAGTCATCTTTACATGCTTTATTTGTATTCTTAGGCTCAACTTGAGATATCAATCATAGTTCTTCATTCACTTTGCTTCCGATGATCTATTCAAATGGGTGATTCTTTATCATGTCCTTTCTTGAGGTAGTAGTTGTTGTCTCAACTCTTGGCTCTACTGAAGGTTCCAAGCTTTGTTCCTATCTTGGCTCTCCTTCATTTTGTAAATCATTTTTAGTCTCAAGAAATACCTCATCACTCCTTGGTTTAGTAACAACATCATCATCTAAATCATAATCAACTATTCTTTCTTATATTCTAAACTTCTCATCAATTCTCACATTTTCACTTTACATAATAATCTTAGTTCTTTGATTATAACATCTGTAAGCCTTGTTTTTCAATGAATAACCAAGAAACATACCTTCATCACTTCTAGCATCAAACTTACCAATGTCATCATCTCTCTTTATGTAACACTTACTTCCAAATATTCTGAAATACTTAACTGTAGGTGAGTGACCAAACCATAGTTCATAAGGTGTCTTGTTTGTGTCCTTCTTGACTTGCACTTTGTTCATAGTGTAGAATATTTTATTCATAGCTTCTCTCCAAAATTTCTCAAAAACTTCATTCTCTGCTAACATAGCTCTTGTAGCTTCTGTAATAGACTTGGTCCTTCTCTCAGTAACGCCATTCTATTTAGGGGATCTTAGAGCTAATAGCTATCTTTTAATTCAATTTTCTTACAAAACATGTTAAACTCATTTGAAGTAAATTATCCTCCTCTATCTAATCTCAAACATTTAATCTTTACACTAGATTCATTCTCAACTCTATTATTGAATATCTTGAACTTTTCAAATGCTTCAGATTTCTCTTTAAGAAATGCAACCCACATCATTCTAGAAAAATCATCAACTATAATCATGAAATACCTTACACCATAGAATCCTCTAGTCTTTGTAGGACCACTGAGATCTATGTGTAAAATTCCAACTTTGCTGTAGTAGTGAATTTCTTGCTGGGAAAATAAGTTTTATTATGTTTTTCCAAAACACAATCCTTGCAAATTGTGTTAGTAGGCTTTGCAATCTTTGGCAAATCTCTCATTACAACATTCTATTGGTCTTCACAATACTATCAAAGTTTATATGATAGAATCTCTTATGCCATGATCAACTATCATCTACCTTTGCAACCAAACGATGTCATTTCAGTAGGATTCAACTGAAATATATTACCTCTAGATCTAGTTCCTATTCCAATTACCTTTCCATCTTTATCTCTGATCATGCATGTCATTTTTGTGAACTACAACTAATAACAACTTCCTTAGTGCTTTGAATCTCTGGTAGATTTCCTTCAGTAGCTTCCTATTCTTCCTCATCATTTAGATTTACATCATCTATTTCATCATCTTTTATTTCCACATCCTCTTCCTCATTATCCTCATCATCTTTGTCATTAACTTGAACAAAAAAATCACTAGGTTGATGCAATTTTTAGATGTTCTTCCATGTGTTTTTAGCTACCTCTACTACATATTTAATATCTTTCATCAATATCATACATGTGGTCATCTTGAGAGTGAACTTTTGTTCATTCTTCTTCAAAGATTCTTTTACCTCCTTTTCATCGAGATTTGGCATGAGTTGCCTTAAGGTTTGTTCAAAGATGTCTTTTCCAATCTTCTTTGCATGCTCCCATCTAGGTTTGATTTCTTACATAAGCTCATTAGGAATTTTCTAAGTATATTCACAAGAGAATATTTCCATTTTCTAAATTTGGTCATAATAGTATCTTAAATCTATCTTTTCTCACCTGCATTCCTTGATTCATATTTGAGGAATTTGAAACAAGCCATGCTAGTTCCTTCTTCTAATTTCTTCAACCTTTCTTGGACTGTAGGTGCAAGCTTTTTGAAGATAATTTTCTTAGCTTCTTCTTCTCCTAACTTCAACTTTCTTTTGTTCTTAACTGACCTTCTTATAAACATAATAGGGGATGACCTGGTAGGTCTGGTTATGATAACATTTCCTTTCTTCTTGGGAGGCTCTTTCTCCTCAAGGAAAGATGCTTCTTCTCCTTCATCCTCTACATCATCTTCTTCAATATCCTCATCTTTTCTTTCTATCAATAGGAGAGAACTTGCTTGTCTTAATTTTTCTATCCTCTTTACCTTTGAAAACTATTTGAAGAAGCTTAAATTCAAGCTCTATTCTTGCCTTTTCTTATTCATAAGTTCCAAAATACATGGCTGTTGGATCCATAGGTTCATTCAACAATGCCTCAATGCTATCTTTAGTGTCATCACTATTGACCTCCTATTCCAAAGGTTTGACCCATGCTACTCTAGGTTTGACTACCTAAATATACACCTTGTCATAGTCTACCATGAAAAAAATATCATCCTTGTAGTCTTCAATAAGTTTCTTGGGGATCCTACATCTATTATTCATCTTTCTTTTGAATGTTTCAAAGTAATTATCCATGATACTTTCAAAATTATCTCCCATTTCTACTATATACTCATTTATTTGATACAAAATAGGTACATCCTTTCTCCATACTACTGATACTTTAGAAGGGAAGAATTTTTGTACAAAGAAAAATAAGCAAATTAAAAGTGAACCAAACTTACACATATTGTTTTTGGAATTTTTGATGCTCTCCATGTTCTCGTTGAATTGATTCAATAACAACTCAGTAAGGTCAAATGCCATGTTATTCTTAACTACTTTGAGAGCTAGATCAATTGCTTCACATGATACACTATTGAGATGACCGGAGTTGTAGATCTTATGAGTGATCACATGGATTCCAAACTTTAATTCCATGTTTGTGATTTAGCTTATCTTCATTCCTCTACCATTGCACTTGATAAGATTTTTTTCTCTAGTTCAAACTGACCTAGGGTTTTGGTTTCTTTGTATTTGTCCAACATTGGAAGACCAATGATTCTATGAATCATCTTCCTTTTGATCAAAATGGGTTGATCTAAGTGTAACTTTCCATTGTAAACTCAACTTAGGATAAATCTTATCCATTTTTCGTAAAAATCTCTTGGCATGTGTGAAATGTGAGTCAAGTCCTTGGCTTTTAGATGTTGATGTTCAGGGTTTAGAATGTCACTCACACATAACTTGTTGAATGCCTCGTTCATCTCATTAGTACCTAGCTCTTGAATAGAACAATGATAATATGAATGAATATTGTGTATGAGCAATACCATGGGTAGAATCTATGATTGTGCACCAGCTGGGTCAAGCATTTCTTCTATTGTCAGACTTATCTTGAGGTTTGGTGCTTTACAATTGATTCCATGAATCAACATTTCAAACGCTTTCTTTGTTTTGTTGCTTAAAGACGCCATTCTTGGTATGGTTTTTGAAAACTCAATATTTCTCCAACAAAAAATGCTCAATTCACTCAAGGGCTTCTAAAATCACTTTGCAATTATTAGCTCTAGAAATTCATGATGAAAATAATGCCTTTGATTTCTCTCTTTTAATATATTTTCCTTTTTCAATTGTCATTAATGCATAGTATGTATCTTTTCTCAGTGATAGTCTTTCTTCCACTCGGTTTATCTTTTAATGCTCAAAATACATGCATAGCTCAATAGAATCATATTACTTGGTAGATTCATCAACAACTTGATGTCCACATATAATATTTTAGTGTTTCCTAACCTTTCTTGACAGGGTCTTGTTACCCAACCTAGCTTGGTAAGGTCTTGAATTTCTGCAACCACTTGGTGATCCTTGTGCATCTCGAATGTTGATATGGATCTCTTCTTCTTGTTAGCTAGAACTAATGAGGGATGTCTTCTTTAGAATATTAGTTCTAGTTATTCCCATAGGAATTCATGTTGACATGCTTGTGTCACCCAACTCTTGAGTGACATCTGCTTCATGACTTGGGCTTGAATTCTTAGGAGATTTTGGTATCCATTATTGCTTCATTTGCTTTTTGATATTGTCATCTCTAGCTTTCTTTTCATATTCAACTCTTCTTGTGTTCATGCAGTTCTTGGCAAGATGTCCAATTTTTTTACAAATGAAACATCTTCTAGTTGTGTCTCTTTTCCTCATGTGATGTTTCACATAGTTTTCTAAAATGTGCCCAAATTCACCGTAGTAGTGGCGTCAACACCTTGTGTTGTAGTCCCATCCAAATGTTGCTTTCACAATCTGTTCTACTAGATTCAATTTCTTGATTTTCCATTCAGAAGATTTGTGTCCTTGTTTATTGCATCTATAACATTTTCCTTTAAACTTAAATTTCTCCTTGAATTCACTTGCTCTATGTCCATGCTTATTGCAGTTGTAGCATTTTCCATTAAATTTTTCTTTACCATTACTCTAACATTTATTTGATGTATGACCTATCTTACCACAATTATTGTAAGTAGGTCTTTGATTCTTTTGAGCTCTTTTCTAAGAAGATTCACCTTCTTTTATGTATACTATTCCAACTTTACCTCTGTGTCTGTACTGACTTTGTTCATTCAACTAATTCATGCTTTCTTGAGATTTTATCATCCTTTAATAGGTTTTCTTTTCAATGTTGAGATCATTCTGCAATCTTTTATTTTATGACCTTAGATTCATGAGTTCTTCATTTGCATTGGTAAGTTGATCAATGAAGTCTATTTTTTGAAGGGATAGATGTTGAATTTCATTATTCTTTTCTTCCATGACTTCACATAATCTCATTGATTAGATTTCTTGTTCTCTTTTCAGCTTTCTAACCTCTTCTTGAAGATTATAATTATTTTCTAATAGGTCTTTGATTGCTTCATCATCTTCCTCTAAACTTCTTTCTAGATAGACATCTTCAATTCTTTCTTCAATGTAGAGATTGTCATTCATGTATACTACAAGATCTTTTCTTCTTTTCAATGATTGAGACATTTGTTCCTTTTCTTTCTTTAGTTGTCCAATGGCCAATTCAAGATCCAATTTTTCATTGTCAATAGCTTTATCTAGCTTGTATACCACCATTGCCTCTGATATTTTCTCAAGCTATTAAACTCCTTCTCTAAGAACCACAATGCTTTGATACCAATTGTTGGAAATATTAGGTAGATAATGTTATTGAGAGGGGAGGGGTGAATCGGTAAGCAATAAAAATTTATCTAACTTCACCAATTAATTCTTCATATAATATTCTAATCTAATTGCATGCATGAGAGAATGAAAGCAAATAAACATTCATAGCAATTTGGCACAAGAAAAGGTAACCCAGAAAACTTCTAATTAGAAAGTAAAACTAGGGTGGGGATGATACCCACAAGTTTTAGTACTACAATATAAAGTTGGTCTATTAAGGCTTACAATTGATCACTTCTAATGATCTACCCTATTAGGAGCAATAAGGACTGTAAGGTCCACCTTGTCAAAAGATTTACAAAACATACAATGAAGTATGCACTAAGTTAAGAGATTTTTCAAAGACTGTTAAGTCTACCTTGTTAATGGATTTGACTGATACACCTATTATGATGAACTAGTGGCTAATCTCTGTTCTTCAACTTGATTTGTTGGTTGAGATTCCTTGAATTGAAATGATCACCTTGTTATGATAGATAAATGTTTGTTGTGCCTTATACTACTTGTAGCCTTCCTTAATTTGCACTTCTCCTCATCACATATACTTCTATACACATACATTTGAATATGGCACAATACATTACATATATACCAATCTAATTCATTACCTTTTGGAGTCGACGACAAAACCAATTTCAAAATAATTCACAAAGTTATCCCAACTACTATAACTCAATTTCTGAAGACAAACTTGATGATGTTTTAATACTCAGCAACCACTGCCAACACTCAGCATCATCTAGCACTTGGTTGATGAAGAGGCTCGGTTCATACTAATCACTTCCAAGTAGATTGAACTCAGTCAACATTGTGTAACTCAATGAACACTATAAAACTGAACTTATATTGAATCACTCAGTTAACACTCCATGTCTCGATCAATATTGGATTCACATTGCTAATACTATTAGCTTGGTAGAAACTGGAAAACGCTATGTAACTTAGTTAACACTATGAAGTTCAGTTAACACTAGAGTTTCCATTACTTGCACTGATCAGCTCTGTAAACACTGCTACATTTAGTATGAACTATATATAGGTTCTGAAGCTTGATAGAAACTGTGAAACTCGGTAGCAATGTATAGCTTGGTAGAAACTTAACTAATTGACTAAGTGTGAGTCACTAATAGACAAATTGACCTTAATGTCAACATGGATACCTATGCATTATGGTGAGATGGATCATTAATATATAGACATTCTTTCATTCCTATTTTTGGAGGCCATAAAGATACCTTTCATCTTTGATTGATCAGCTCTTTAGACTTAGTCTTCTCTATTTGGTCATGTTCTATATAATGGAGGTTCTTTAGATGAACAATTTGGTAGTATTTGTAGCTTTATGCTTCAGTAGTTTTATTCATGATAATCTTTTGTTCTTATCTTCTGGGACATTCCCTAGTTTGGAGACTTCTTCAATCCTTCACTAATTCTTTCAGCATTATTTCCATCTCTTTTTGGAGTAGGGTTTTTCCCTTATGGTTTTCTCTATTTCTCCTCTTTGTAGAGATTTGGTTGTGTTTAGGTACCTCATCAGGCCTTATTACCAAGGCCTGATTCCTCTTTTAATAGTAGTTTCTAAGTTTTTATCTACTCCTTAAGTTTATCTTAAGGGGGGGTGTTAGATTAATATAGCATTTTCTTATTAATTAAATCATATTGATTTAATTATTAAGTCACTCATTATTTCTAGTTTACTTAAGCTAAACTTTAGGCATATAATAATTAATTATTTTATTAATTATTATTATATGAGCTAGGTTTTTTCTTTTAGGGTTTTGATCTCCTTTATAGAGATGATCTCTCTTTGTAATTTATTAATTCACTTTTGATAATATAAATCTCTCTTTTTGCTCATCAAGAATGTCTCATCTATGGAATTGCGAATTCCAACCTCCATAGCTTTTTCTTCTCTCTTTCTATGATAGGTGTTTACATGCAGGTGATTCTTGAGATCTATGGGGTTGATCTTTCATCAACTTCAAAATAATGAGCACCTTCTAATGTTGTATCCACCTCCTTAGAATGAGGGTCATGTTTTTTCATGCTTCCCCTAACAACATTAAAAATCACTACGTCTATTATATCCCAATTGGGTAAGATCAATACATGATCCTCACAAGCCATTTCCCTTCCTTTCTCTGGTGTAATGGATTGAAATCTACTATACATCTTTGATTTCATTTCTCTAACAATATCTTGTTTAATAGTTCCTAGCTTCTGAATTCTTCTCTCTTGCAACCTTTGTTGATACATGTAATCAACCAAAATGGTCCTCTAGACTATGGGCCCCTTTTCTAGCAATTTTACACAATTTATCAATCAATTATCTTTGATCAAATCATCATTTTATTATTTATTTGATTATACACTATGGTTTGGCCACCATATCCTAAGTCTTTTAATTAATTGAAAGAACCCCCTTTTAATTAAATAAAATAATTAGGATATGGTGGCCAACCATAGGATATAATTGAATAAATATTAAAGTGATGATTTGATCAAAGATAATTGATTGTTAAATTATTCAAATTTACAAGAAAGTGGGCTCATATTCTAGAGGACTATTTTTGGGTGATTATAATACTCATCCATATGTTTTTTCCATAAATTTTTTTTGAAAGGATTTGATTTGATGAAGCTTCATCATTCAAAATTTCATTTCATCTTCCATCCTTAAATCCCTATGTAGTTTCCTTGTGCCTCCAAAGATGAAAAATTGGACAGAGAAGTGATTGAGCAATTTGGGAGAGAAGGAACACCATCTTGTATGTCTTCCTCAAGGATGAAAATGATTTCCTCATCATCTATTTCATATCCATGCACTAATGGGAGGGTATTGGAAATTAGTGTTTCTTTTCCACATCAATATTCTAGCATAACTAAATTGAAAAAATGGTTAACAACCTCACCATGAAACTCTCCAACAATTAGACACTTATCCAGTAATATAAGTTAAATTGAGTCCTTCCTTCATCCCTCTATTCCATGTAAATTTTTTGGATTTTTCTTTTCTTAATTGAAAGTCCTCTACATATAGAGGAATTGCAATACATGTTTTGTGCTCTGATCATTAAAATTTCTATTTCTAATATTCATTTTTTAATCATTCATCATGTTATAGTTCATTGGTTCTCTATTTTTCAACACATGGAAAACTATTTCATGGAATAAAGTCCCTTTCCATATCCTGCTACCAAATAGACATATACTATCTTCCATTCATGGTAGAAAAGAAAACCTTGGGGGGAAACCCTTCCCGTAGGAAAAACACCATTGATTTTACTGACTTCCATGAGGAGACCAGTGCCAAATTGCTACGCAAATCCCCCCTAGTATATTTCATCTCACATTAAGGGATCTCTATTGTGTTATTTCTTCCTATTCTGTTGATTCCCTGCACTAAAAATGGAAAACCACCCTTGCATTCATTTGGTATGCTCCAACACTCCAAACTAGAGCATATGAATTATTGCCCACATGGGAAAACTCTCTGCCATTGTGGAATGACAAAAGGTTTAATTAAATTAAAAAAGGGCACCACTTCATTGCCACCAAATGATCACACTCCCCACTTAGTTTTCTATTAGAAAAATTTGAATCATAGCTTAGATGGGTGATGTGTTAATCAGTAGAATGAGAACAACCGTGTGCATAATTGAGCTCTTCCATAGGCAATCATTTAACATAGTGTCACAAAAAGATTAAACTGATGACTTTCTCAGCTTGAATAACTAGCAAAATCTCATAACCAAAACTTGGCACTTATAATGTGTGTTATCCATTCCATATACATCTATATTGTAGAAGAAAAACTCACGACAATATCCAATGAAAGATATTTTAATCTTTGAACTTTTTGTTTCCATTATGATCTACAATTGAACCATCCAACTACTAATAACTTGTAAATCATATCTGCTTTGTTAAGATACTAGATAGGCACTTTTTGGACACAACTTTGCACATAATTTCATTTAGATATTAACATCATACATCAACCATCAAAGTTTTACAACACCATGTAGATCAAAAGATATAGTGTCTTGAGAATGCCTACCTCTAGATGCATTAACTAATAATGTGGGAATTATGATTATAATGCATTGAGAGATGGAGAGTATAGGGTTGCAATTGGTGATTATGATAATCAAGTGGGCACATTTTATAAGTCCACAAAGTAGACCCCTTCAAATTGTTGCACTTGATACTCTGGGAAAATCAAAATTTGGAAATGGCCTAGCAAACAAGGAATCATGAACATGGGGGAACTATATGAAGTGTACAATACAATGGAGCAATAATTTCATTACAAAAAAACATTTGATTGCAAACTATGACATCACAACTAGGGGTACTTAGAAATTTTGTCAAATTAATCACCTACAGAGTAGAATAAATTATTTTTGGATCTACATTTGAAAGCATGGAAAATGAATTCATTAGGGGCCCAAACTCGATACATAGAATGTATGTGATGTCTATAACACAAATTTGAAAAAATTTCATCATGTACCTCAATTGGGAAAAATATATTGACCTCTAAAGTAGTACACTTGGATTTTTGACAAAATGTAATCAACAGACTTGAATGAAACACCAAAGTTTAAAGGGATGAAAAACCTATCAAAATTAATTGTGAGGGACTCAAATTTGAAACATAAGATTTTTGGTACACAATGAACACACCCCTAAGATCATGACACTCAACAAGGTTCAAGATATTCAACTACAAATTGGGCATGTTCATTATGTTTGACATGAGAAATATTTACATATTTACAAATGACACTTTACAAAATCAATCAAATAGACAAATCAAGGATTCAAGATGCATATGTGGTCTGAAAAAATGGTGGGTAACACAAATTTCACTTGATACAACATGAAATCCATCTATGACACTAATGCTCAAAAACAAGAACTAGGGTGTTCTAAGAAAGATCTCAATGTGGCATTCTCAAGAATTTGAGAGTACCAATAGATCGGGTGCTTTACCATTCTTCATATAAAGCACAATTCCTTTGAAATATATGATATTATTTAAGGATGCATTTATTTTGTTAGACTAATAAATGAATACAATTTAAAGTGAGATATTCCTCCTATGGGGCCAAAAGGGTATCCTCAATTACAATCTCAAATTATATTGAGTGAATTACCTTGAAAGTATCATGAAAGAGGAGACACAATACCCATATGAGGATTTGAGAGAAGCACAAAGTTCCCTTTCCTTGTATCCTTCGTAAAGTTATGAAAAAATATGGTATTTTCATCTCCAACCTGCAACTAGTCAATATAAGACTTTCACTTCCAAAAGATTTCCTCATGCAATTTCCAATCTTCTATGTAATACCCTTCTCGAGAACCCAAGAGAGATAACCTAACATGATTCAATATTTACTTAACTAATTTTAAAAAAAAAAAGTTTAAAGAACACAATATAACAATATGGAAGCAATATACACATTCACATCAAGTACACATAAGCAATTACAATACAATTTTTCATTCCTCAAGGATTCCTTCACATTGAGTTGCACTTAAAAAGTTTATAATAATTAGTTTAAGTCTTCAGTACATGTTCATGAATCATAAGGAAATAAAAAATACACTATCTCATAAGCAAATGCATAAGTACAACTGATACAATGAAAAAACATCCAATGAATAACATCCACTACACATGTCATAGGATATGCAAGAATAGATACAAGCACATCAAAAATATAAGATATATGATAACGTACATACATCAACTAAATAGAAGTCTCAAAAATAAGAATAAGAATGATAATGGTACAACTACATCCATGAATATTGAACATCTGTCAAATTGAGGGGGACCCAAATGATAAGAAGTCACTACCTCTCAACCATGTGGTTACCTAGAAAGGCTTCCACTCCCATCGTGTAGGGAAGATAATGAACGATTCACATTTGACTATGAATCAATATATTTTTATGCAAGGAATTGTAATAGCCAAATCTACCTCAAGGGTAACACATACTACTCAAGAAAAAAAGATAATCAAAATCAAATGAACACTCGATCCAATACTAACATCACATACCAAGACAACATATATATACCAAGTATATAACGAGTATCAAAATCATAAGATAAAGTCAATAAAATATGTTCACCTCAAGAAAAAATCCACATGTAAAAAGTACAAGCACCATGAATCACCAATCACCATCAATGAAAGTAAACAATACCATTGAATACATCCAACAATAAGTACACCACAACAAGTACATCACTTATAAATAAACTACTAAAGGAAAAATAAAATATATGGAGGAGACTCAAGCTACATACTAGAGAGTGTCATCACATGGTCAAACTACTTGAGTTACCCTTGACTGGTCTCTCATTAGACGTCGAACCCTCAAGCATTGAGTTATCTTAGACTGGTTACTCTAGACCTCAGACCCTCAACGTGACTCATGCAAAACTAGAATATCCTCTCATGAAGACGAGGAACAACTAATCATACCTCTCACTAGGTATCATCTTATTCTCATCCTTAACCTATACAAGCATTCAAGGCAATATCTCTAACTTATCTTTTTTAGTATATTGTTTCCCCAAATATTAATTACTAGATGATCACTTATTACATAACTTACAATAGGTTACCTTGGTACTAACCACTTTGGGTCCCAAACCCCTATTATAAGCCACTCCCAAAGACATGCACCTAGCCTACCTTCCCAAAACTCACAAACCACAATTGTGTCCCATACTATAAAAGCAATATTGATCGAATTTGGCTCCTTAATAGGCAGAAAATAACACTAGTTTTCAGAACACAAGTTCTCATAAATGCTCATCAAAATATATTTCATATAATTAATCTCAATTTGAATCATAAAATAAATCATGACATCTAGTCAAATAATTATAAAATGAATCTAAAAAAATGCCTCTGGTGCACATCTTAACTTGGCCAAATAAACACCCACAAAGAAAACCATCAAGAAAATAAACATCACAAAACTATAAATAGAATATAAGAAAACACATAGTTTTCAGCCATATGATTTAATTCCATCAATTTCTCTTGTTTAGTTTTGGTCATATGGATGTATTTAGAAATAAATAAAGAATATACATGTTAATATAAATTGTTATGCTAATATACTTATTTAAATCAATAAGTATTTAAATTTCAAATTTCTTTATACATATAAAATATCATGCAGCATTACCATGTCATTAATTTAAATAATCTTAAATCATAAATGATTTAATTAATACCATAAATGTATATTATTAAATTAAATATTAATATCAATTATATTTTTAAAATATTAAATTGACTTAATTTTAAGTCCAATATTAATATTTACTTTTCATTCAA
The DNA here is from genome assembly GCA_028749045.1 of Cupressus sempervirens. NCBI lineage: Eukaryota > Viridiplantae > Streptophyta > Pinopsida > Cupressales > Cupressaceae > Cupressus > Cupressus sempervirens. The sequence goes on from CM053793.1 coordinate 236,362,348, forward strand.
TTCATAATGCAACTAGAGATAACTCAAACATAAAAAATTAATTTTAATTAAGTTATCCACAATTTCTCTCATAATATTAAATATTCATAAATAGTTGATTATATAATGAACTCCACTATAAATTCTCTTAAAATATAACTAAATCACAATAATATATTTATTAATTTGTAACTCTACTTACATTAATAAATATATAATAAGTTATATCCCACCAAGAGTTTTAAAAGTAATTGATATTAAAAACCCACTCATAAGAAACTAGTAATTATTTATTTAATTTTTAAAATAAATAAATAAATTTTTTAAATTTAATTTTTAATATTTTTTAATTTTTGGAATTAATATTTTATTTTATTTTATTTTTATAATAAATCCAAAATTTAAATTATTTTTTTATAAAATAAAAGTAAACATGCAATTAGTATTTTTGTATTTCTTTAACCTCTCAAATCATGCAACCATAATATACTTAGTTTTCTATCTTTAGGATATTTGTTTTCACATGCATGTATACGTTTAGTTACAACATGCTTTCCTCTCAATTAATTCTTCATTTTTTCAATAATTTTACAACCAAATTATTTTAGATATAAGAAGAATATTTATCTTTATATAGAAAATTCATGATAATCACATGGTTCTAATGGCTAATTTAAAGTTGAAACCCTAGCTGTTTAATTTGTTGTTTTCTTCCAATTTTCTATAATTACATTTTTTCTATAGTAGAAAAGGTTTAAAAAATAATATAATCATAATAATTTTCTAAATTTTTCTTCAATTTTCCTCAGTCAAGTTTTCTTGATCAATAAATTTTCATTTTCAAAATCTACAACATAGTTTTTTAATCCAAAAATCAATACAATAAATTAATAAGTATTATGCAAGCACCCAAGAAGACACAATGTAGATAGATCTTTTAGTAAAATTCATGGGTTTTCAAACCCTACCTGAAAACCACAATTAAAATCTGTGACAATATGTGAATGCATGAAAATGCAAACCGTCTGAAACTTCCCATAATTTCAGTGATCCAATTTCGATTTTTTTGCCCCAAAACATGTGTGTCCCTAAAATGAACCACAATCCCTCCAATAAATAAACATAACCCTAACTAGTGTTTCTATTCCCCCTATTTCAAAAGCCACTAACTGTATTAAAAATATTAAATTTTAAATTTTTTAATCCTTTTATGCGCACTTAAAGAACTTTTTAATTAAAATATTCTTTTCTTTTATTTTCCTCCACTTTATTAATTAGTGTGAGTACTATTTAAAGCATAGTTTACTATTTAAATTAATAATAATTAAAGATTATTATTTAAATGCAACTCTAATTTAATGATTGTTAATTAAATATTTATAATAAAGCAATATTAAATCTTTAATCTTTCAATCGTTTGATTCCCTTTTTATCCAACTTCTTCAATTAGGCTTTTAAATTAAATCTTTTAAACTGAAGCATAGTTAATTGATTAAATATTCTCATATTTTAATATTTTCTTTTTAGTCAAATAATATTTAATAATTCTTAATATTATATGATTAACCCAAATATTATACTTAAATCATTTACCAAATAAATCACATAGCCAAATCTACATAAAAGCAACATTACCAAAACTGACCCAAACTTAAAATTAAATAATACAGGCAAAGATAAACTCATGGGTTTAAAAATGGTGGAAAATTGATTACATGTCATCCTTCTTAGGACAAGTAATTAGACCATGGCTAGGATTGAACCTTAACATTATCTCCCTATTCTTACCATTGAGTTATTGTAATAGGGCATGCTCATCTTGGCAATTTAGGGTAGTCGATGTTTGGTACTTGCAAATCTGTATAAAAGACAAGCACGCACATGTGCATATATATCTAAAATAAATAGAGAATGGTGGGGAGTGGTACATCATGTTGATCCTGATTGGCAGGTGACTACGTATCCCTCCCTCAACCATACCAGGCATGTCAAACATAAATTTAAAATAGACACACATACACCATACACATGCAACTATAGAGTAAGTATAATTGTAAATAATAAATATAAATAACATCATATTCTAACATGAATATCTCATCATTGTGAGGACATAATAAAAATCTTTCTAAGATACACCATATGGCATCATCATAAAAGTAATTTTATTAACTAACTAAGAGCAATTAAAGCATCATCACTACAAGTAGAAAATTGTTACAACCTAACATAATCAATTACTCAACATATCAAAGTATTTCATATCAAATATCAAATAAGGGCTAACACATCTATAGGAGAGTCACATATAACTATAACAACTAAGTATACAATGATAGCAAATGAGATGTATTATGTTCTAGCTCTTTGATAACATCTACTTCTAATCTAAATGAATATTTAGTTTAACCATATACCATGTATTATTGTCAAGATGAGACTCGCAAACTACGATAAACATGAAAACACTATTAAAGGACTGCTTATTTCATTTCTTTAGCTTGTGTTTGACAAATTTTATTCTCTTCAAAAATGAGTACATTATAGCCCCAAATATATGCTTTCCTATGGATCATTAGTCTACCATAAACTCATGCAAGGAAGAGCCATGAAGCTACATGAGTTGAAATTTGAAACAAGGATGTATAGATGTCCTAAAGAGACTACAAAAAAGTGATTGGCTAGTGATTTATACCCTTCTAATCAAGTGTCTCAAAACTTTTGCTCCAACTATCTCTAATCCAAGAATTGGATGCAAGAAACCTCTCTAACCTAATTGACAAAGCATCAAAGTTTGACCTCCTATTATTCCAAGTGAAAAATCCATTAGATGATGTTAGGTCCACCAAGTTCAAAAAAATCTAAATTATTTCTCAAGAGCTTAAAAGACTACTCAAGTTTGGCAACACCTCCTCTTTTTCAATCATAACTAACACAACTTTAAATTCCCCAACTATAATCCAAGGAAAATAGTGAGAAAGGGATCTAAACATCTTTAACTAAGACAAAAGTATATACTTCCCTCAAAGATCAATTAGAACATACATTCTAGTAAGAAAAATAACTTCATCTGATTTCAAAATCAAGGTCATTATAGACAAATGGGATCTACTAGAAATATACTATAAAGGAACAAATTTTGTGTGGGTCCTAAAAAGAAGTCATGCACCAAAATTTTTGGTGAGGCCTAATAGGCTAGTTGATAGATTCTTTTACGAGCCACCCACCCTTCTTTTGGAATATTAGCACTAACTTCCAGACCAAATCTTAGGAGCTAAACTCACACTAGTAAATTTGTACCTATTTTTTTATGAGTGTTGGTTGATATTTTGATGGACAATGGTCAAAATATAGCATCGCTATAATTTTGTCAAAATTTCAACATAATCTAGGGCTTTCACTATATCGATAAACAACTACATCAAAAATGATCCCAATCTCTATCACAATGCGGCATCAGACTACTACTAGGAAATGTCAAAACTTTGACAATTACGACATTGTTATCAATGATAGTTCTTCTCTAAAATTTAACATATAGGAAATTATTATCAACGAGCTTGTCATGCCCTTGATGACAAGCCTCATTGAAATATCGATGATTAGGAGATTTTTATCAAAAATATTTTCATATCATCGATGACATGCATCGTCAAAACATTGACTAACGAGACCGTCAAAATTTTGATGACAACCATAGTTTTTTTTTTAAATATCAATGAAAAATTTCAAAGCAGGACCTCTCCCAGTGCCTCTCTCTAAGGAAATTCTTATCAAAGTCCTCCAAAACCCCTGATTTCTTGGGCCTTCATGATAATGCATGCTCTGGTAGCTTCTTCCAACTTGGCCCTTGTTAAGACTCATGTGACCAATCCCACAAGGAGAAGACCTTGGAAATAGTTAGAGCTAAAAACACACCCCTAATACCTTGAAGGCTCCATTCCATGAAGAGAGAGAGAGAGAGAGAGAGAGAGAGAGAGAGAGAGAGAGAGAGAGAGAGAGAGAGAGAGAGAGAGATTTAATGAAATTCATAAAGTGGGATACTAAGATAGAAGTTAAGGGACTAAATCAAGATACAACACATTTACTATATAATCTAGCCTAGGTTGGTTTTCATGGTTCATGTCAATGTGTTATTTTGTTTCCTAAATGCAACTAGATGCCTTGTAGTTGATAACTGAATAGTTTGATATGCTATTTTTTAAATAGTGCCTAATTCTACAACGGTGTGGAATTGTTGATGATTTCATATTTCATAATCCAGGCATTCTTCACTTTTATGTTTCCTCACATTTTTAGTTGTATGAACAAAGAATCCTTCATTTTCTTAGCAAAATGAAAATAATACACCATTTAATTACACTTGATAAATTATACAAAATGGAACTTCATTGTTAGTAAGCATCTATTCACTCTATTATTTTTTAAAAATCTTGGACATATTGCAAGCTAATTTCTTTTACCAAAGAAAACTAAGATTACTATGAAAGAGTATGTGAAAAAAATATTATGAGAAAAATACATGACTCACCACACATTCTTTGATATATCAATTAAAGACAGGATAACATGTAATGATGGTGCTTTCAACATTTGTATGGGGATGGTGGTTGATCCCTTTCGTTGTTCAAAAGAAATTCAACTATGTTGGAGGCTTCAAAGTTGGAGCATCCCCATCTACAATAATGACAATAATTCCTATGAGAGACAATAATGATATGATACAGAAATAAGTTATAACTAAAATCCTTTTAACAAGGAAGTTAAAACCACTAGTGGTTTAACCAGATCAAAAATTAAATTAATACCACTTTAAATTGAGAATGCCTATGTAACAACATTCCATATGCATGGACAATAGGTGGAGCTAAAAAAAATGCAACACATTGACATTAATGACCTATATAAAAAATGCAAACATGTTGCATTTTTCAGCTCCACCTAATGTCATATGCATATCAATTGAGATTGTATATTTAACTAGGGCCTCCTTTTTCATTTCCTAAAACTAAGACAAATGAAACAAATTAATCCAAAATACACATTTATGGAACAAGTGATATGCTACAATGACCCAAATTGTAAAACCATTGGCCTGAGTTGCATATATAAGACATCATGGTCAAATTGGTCAAGTGGGTAAGAGTATAATTTGGTGTCCTTAGACGTTGGAAACATTTTTAATTCATATTGCACCTATTATATGAGGTCCAAAATGATTTAGGTGTAATTCATTGCAAAATGCAAAATGTTTTCAATATTGCTTGACAACACTATCAACATTTAAATGCAATCTCCTTAAAAATGTATCAAATACCTCTCCCATTGGCTAGATGGTTCAAATTTTGATTGATTGAGAGGGTATTGATATATTTAACATCCAATGGGTCAAAATCAAGGACAGATATGTATGAAGAGTTGGTGCAGAGGGTTTAGAGGAACACTAGGCTCACAAGGTGATCCAAAAAGAAGCATGAAAAATGATAAGGACTTTAAGGTCATAAAACAAAGTAACCATGGCCATTAGAGCCATTTGAATTAAGTTTGAATTAAAAACATGTCAAAATTTTAAAGGTTACCAATATTGGCAAATAGGCCTAACAAGGGATAATAGATGGGTTCAAGGTTAGCTTTAGAGTTTAAATGATGTTTGAGTCTAAAGGGATAATAAGAGGTTATTTGATGTAATTGAATAAGAAATACATGTTAAATTTTCAAAAATGGTGCAATTTTTCAAATTCACAACATAAAGGATTAACAAAATAATCTATATATTATATTTATAGGGTTAGTTACAAAGGTGGAGGTTGGTTTCAATAGATTGTATTGGTCTATAAAAGATGTAAAAGCCTGGTGATAAGTGTAATGGTTGAATGAGTTTTGAGCATCAATTAAGGGCAAGTTTCTACATATTTATATGTCTTGACTGATATAACAATAATTTTAAATGGTTCTTTCATGGTTGATCTGTTAGTACCTAAATCATAGTTGTTTGTGGATGAAAGCATGGTGAATGCCCATGAATGCTAAAATTTTTTAGAGAAACAATTGTCAAGGGATTTGGAGTCCTAGTTTGTCAAATCAAGACACATTTGAAGGATGAAGTTGTGATAACAATCAATAATTTGTTATGTGATCCGCACTTAGGTGTGATCAAAGATTGATAGAAAACTAATAAATGGAGCATGGTGGTTGGTTGGAGTGGTTTGTGATAGGCTCTAACCATTAATAGGTCTTAATAGAGTCATTAAGTGATTGGATGATTAGTTAAGGGACTTGGTATTGGTTCAATTAGTTTAGTGTTTTAAGAGGATATGTTTGATGTGAGAAGTTGTATCTCACTAGAATAATTAAAGAATTTGTCCTTGTACATAAGACAAATGTGTTGAACCACTATGCTTTGCATCATGGTTCTATCAGAGAAAGAGATTACATCCTTGAAAGTTGGTGAATGTTAAGAGGAAGTCTAGGAAAGACAAAGATAGGTTTGATAAAATTAGAAAGAAATATGCTTGAAGCATACAAAGCATTGAATGGATTGTTGAGTGATGGAGAGAAGAAAAGAGAGCAAGATGAGAACAGCATAAAATTGTGTGAGGAAAGGAGGTAGACCTCTACCATTGAGAAAGAGATCGATAATGAGGCTTGATGCCATAGAGATGAAGATGGGGTTGAAGTAGAAAAAGGAAGAAGAACTTGAAAATGAGTTGGTTCAATATGTTTAAGTAGTGATGGATGGTCAAGAAGATGAAGAACCTAGTGCTAAAGAGGTTCAAGGTGTTGAAGTAGATATGGAAGACAAAAGTGCTAGTGAGGACAACAAGGAAGCAAGTCCTAGGGGGCTTGAATATGATGAGTTAGTGGTGTTTGGGATAATGATGAGTCCTTTGAGTGAGGAAAAGGATACAATGGAAGAGATTAGCCTATGACAAAGAGTATGTAGAGTAATGATATAACCTTGATGGTGAATGAAGACTTAGAATGCCAAAACGAATGGCATGAGGTAAGTGACAATTTGGTAGAAGAAATGATCTCAGTGAAAAGGATGAAATTGTGTTGGTGATGGGTCATGAGAAAATCATGAAGGTTTTTTATGCTCCAAGAATGAATATTGGATATACTATTTTTACAAAGATAGAAGAGTGTCTTTGGGTGGAATACTTGGCGAGTTTACCAATGTATGCAACTAGGATGATGAAAATGAAGATATCTGACTAGATGAAGAGCAACGGGCAGAATGGAGCATTCACAATACCAAGGAAGAATATTCCCAAGCTATCTTCCCCCTAAAATGCCTTTTCAAGTGTACAATCTCACAATAGAATATTATCTTCAAGCAGTGAGATTGGCTATTTTTATAAAGTTGAGAAAAATGTGTTAGGTGGAGTTTGGTGATGACCAAAGGAGTCAATTAGACATGTCTACATCCACATGGAAGAAATGTGAGTCTCCTTTTTATTCCATGAAGTTTAATGAGATGAATCCTCACACTAGATGGAAATATATTTTAAGTATTTTTGAGTCCTTGTAAAGAAAAGACACTATCGTACTGTCTTGACCATAATAGTGATAGTCATAGTGATATATCGATTCTTTAAAGGTCAAATTTGTATGGTTGGGAATAAAACACTATGATTGACCTTGAACTGTATTGAGGTTATTTATTTGGTTTGAAGTGTGCACTAGGAAGTTTTGGATCCTTTCATGTGTCATTGTTATGCCACAGTCATAGTATGAAATTCAAATTAGATTGTGATGAAAATGGTGAAGCTTACATTGGGAGTTTGTAATCAAAAAATGAGTTTGATCTATATAATCCTATTTAGAAGGTTTTATGATGATCTAGTGAAGGTTTATTTTAGTGTCAAGTTGGTAAGGCATTTGAGAAGAATTGATGGGACCAAATATTAGTGTTTAGTTTTGATAGGTTTAGTTTGAGCTTCACCTAGTTTTGAGAATCCTTTCATAATCTCTACTTAACAAGGCCAAACACATGAAGGTGGAAGCTCATTTGTGCCTCCACACCCCCCCCCCCCCCATAATTACTCTAAATTCCCCATTAACAACTAAGTAAATATTTTATTAATTCATTTAAGAAGTATATCATTGAATCATTATAATCACATTACATTCATTAACACAACATACAATTAATTAGTATGTATAGACATGCATCAATAATTTGTGAACACATCAATCATTATATTCACATAGCATTCATTAAAATGATATATAATTAATTAGTACATGTTAGAATAATCAAATGGGAAGAATACTTCTGAGAGGGTGGGGGTGAATCAAAAGTATCATACATTAACCTTAAAAACTTTTAACTAAAAATAAATTGCATGCATGTAAAAATATCAGTGAAGCATAAAGTAAACACATGCATCAAAACACATAACACCAAATTTGGTAACCCAAAAACCCTCCAAAATGAGGAGGTAAAACTAGAGTGGGGATGATACCCACAAAATATCACTGTAGCAATAATGTTTGACCACTTCTGATGGTCTGCCCTGTGAAAGGCCTACCCTATTAAAGGCTTTACACTGTATCAATAGTGACCTATTTAAAAGATTTACAAACACTTTACATGAAGTGTCACCATGTTAAAGGATTTTATCACCTTGTCAAAGGTTCTACAACCTAGCTGTTAAGCTAACCTATCAACATAGAATTTTCTTTCTAATACAATTGCTAGAGAGTATTAGATTAATAAACTTGATAGCTTACAATCCTTGATTACTAAATTCAGGCACTTGATTTTCTCTCTCTAATCTTGATCCTTTGAGATTTGATATCTATTTTATGTTCTAATTCTTTTTTCTTGATCAACTGGATGCTACAATGATGTTCTATTCCTCTAAGTCTTTTCACACTTCCCTCTAAATTTTGCTATAGTTTACCCATACACTTCATTCATCCATGCATACAATGGGATTTTGTCCTCCTTTTAAGGATTTTGAAGACATAGGGTTAGGCATGAATCTATGATCCATATTAAATCTTTATTTCCCACTCAATTCATGCACTTTTCTTATTGGTTGCATGTTGATTGCATAGGAAATATAAAAGATTCGTTCTTATCTCTAATATCCTTTGAGATCTTTCTATGTCGACTCAAAAAATGGTTTGCATCTAAGTTTTTGAAGGCACAAACTCATATGCTAATTATGTGTTACTCAAACATACTGGATTACTAGTGCTCGGTACATGTAGCATTCTAGCTTGCTTGGCACATATAGATCACTTGGCACCTAAAGTCACTCGACACCTATTGGAATCTGGCTCAGCATATATAGTGTACTTGACTTCTATATGAGAATTGGTTAAGTGTGTTGAAACTCAATTGTCAAAACCAATTTGAGACCAATAATCTCCCCTTTTGACATGAGTGTCAAAAACACTTAACTAAGCATTATACTTGATCTTATGAGTACATCATTTACTCTTGTTTGGCATATGTACAAAATTTCAAAAACAATATACCTCAAAAATCTTATAAATCCCCCTGAGCTAATGTGCCATTTCCATTCTTGTACTGAATTTGTCTCATGTTGATGTATCTGATACTCTTTTCCTTTGCCCTATTTCTTCTTTTTGTGCTTTGTATCTGAGTTATCTTCCATTCTACAAAACATCAAAACATTATGTATGTCTTCCCCTTTTCCATTTACACACTATAACTCCCCCTTTATTAAATCTCCCCCTTTTTTGACACTTATGTCGAAGGGTGCTAAGGATTAAGACCATATTTTGCCAAAAATGTACTATTTACCTCCATAATCATCTTGAGAGTTGCATCCCAATTCTCCAAAGCAATTTTGAATGATTTATGCTAAATGGTAGTCTCTACAGTAAGATGAACAAGTCCTTCCAAAGTAGAAATATTAGGATATTTCTTGAGAACATTCTCTACATAGGCTTGTTCTTTATGGAGTACTTCTAGGTGTGGGGTTATGAAAAACTATATTTGCATCAATTTGGCCTTGATATTGGCCTCTTCAGCTATCAAAATAGCTAATTATTTCTGAGTGTGAAGCATTTGAGAAAAATACTTCTCACTATGAGCTGGATCATTTGGCAGTTGAGTACTAGAAATCTTTAGATTTCTCTCCAAGCTCATTATTCTTTGGCTTGTCTCTTGTGTGAAGTATGAAAAATCACACAACTTTTTTTACAATGAGAATACATTCTCAAGTACCTTTTTCACTTTGTCAATCTTTTTCACCAATTCAACCTATGATAGTGCTATTTCACTAGATATTTTCTCATTAACTTTTCCTTGAAATTTCTTTTTAGACCATTCCATGAGTTTTACATTGGTTTCTTGGTCTTTATTAGTCACCTATTCTACAATATCTATCAGTTGTTCCAATATAGGCTTGGTTTCATCATGTGTCTACAAGCTGAATGCATCAAGAAATATTTATTTTATTTCTACTAGTGCTTTCTTTTGCTTATACTCATTTCTGAGTATCTCTTGTCTTTTCTCTTATTCAATGTTTCCTACATTTCAGTGATTTGATCAATACTTATTTTTTTTGAGTCATAACTAGGTATGACTATCTCCTCATCAAACTCAAGGTCTCCATAGTGAAGTACCCTTGTTACCTTTATTGAGCTTGAGGCTGGTTCAAAAATGTACAATGGCATTACATCGGTGCTCAACTTCTGAAGGACTTTTGTAGGAGTGCCAGTAGTTGGTAGTTCCACTAATGTTTGTATTGTGGTCTACTCCTCTTCCTTTGGTGTGTCCTTCTCTTCTTCTGATCTTATTGAATCAATTACAATTATTTGAGGTGTACCTTATGTTTGTATTGTAGGATCAGATGTAGCAATCTATCCTATTTTCTTTGTTGATGTATCTTTTTCTTCTTCTACAGTTTTCTTATGCTACATTGTGTCAACTGTTCCACTAGTAGTTGTAGAGATGATAGAAGGTGGTTTTTGTGGATTCACTTTATCTCTAATTGAGTTAGCTACTACCTTTTGTAACTCATCCACATTGACCAATACATAATTTGTACATAATTTTTGTTGTTGTGTGGATTGGTCAAGGATCTTTTTGAGATCCTTTATAGTTAGTGGATTGATATTCTAACAAGATTTTTTAGGAACATCCTTCATAGTTATGGTATCTACAGATGTGATGATGATATGAGAAGGGCTAGGAGGTGGCAATTGTGTGTCTTGCACACTCTATTCTTCTTGATACTATTGCTAATCAACTATTGCCATTTCTTCTCCTTTTTATGTCTCCTCCTCTTCTCCTTTTTCTTTTTCCTCTTCATGTTTCTTCTCTTCTTCTCATTTCTTTATTTCCTTTTACTCCTTTTGTTTCTCTTACTTCTCCTTGTCACTGGTCTCAGCCTTATTTGCATCTTGATCCTATCTCTCTATCTTATGTTCCTCTTCTTTTCCATCTTGGTTAGTAGTTAAGTTATATATTGACTTCCAAAATTTTGTGGACTTATTGACAACTTCTTTAGTCTTGTTTTGCAAGATGCTAAAGGCTCTATACTTTGGTGAAAATTTTCCCCCATGTTTCTTATTTGTCTTTGCAATTTGACTTCTAGTCAATTCTGGCATCACTTTTGCCAAGGTGGATTATCTTATTTCCATTTCCATTTTCAAACAATAATGCCACTTATTCTCAATAATTTCATACAACTCCTTGGGCATAGTATTGTCCAATTCAAGAGGAGTGTTTTTGAATTCTACCATCATGGCATATACTAATTCTTCTACCTTATTCTAATCTTCTCTACTTAGTTTATTAAAATCAATACTTTTCAAATCAGAAAAAATTGTATTCTTTCTAACATTATCATAGATTTTATCAATAACTAACTTGTGAAGATGGCTTACCACTCTGAACTAGCTGATGTCCTTAGATTTTTTCTTCTCCTCATCATCTGACTCTAGTTGTGCAAAGTATTTTCTTCTTGGCTTCTTTTGCACTTGACTAGTCTGCTCGGTAGCCTTCTTCTTCTCTTTGACTTGTTCCTTTGCCTTTTGAGTTGAGGCTCTTGTGGTAGCTCTTGTCACCAGTATAGTTGGCTTTGCTTGAGTTTTCTTTGTAGCCTTCTTTGCTTTAGGTTGGGCTATAGGCTGGGCTTTGGACTTCCTCTTCTTGGGCTCTTGAGCTGGTGCTTCCTCGGCTTCTTCTTCCTTGACACCTTCTTTGTTTTCTTCATCCTCACCTAAGCCTTGTGTAATCTACATTGGACCTTTCCCTTGTTCATCTTCTTCACTCTCATCTTCTTCTTCTTCCTCCTCTTTAGCAGCCCCTTCAATTCCTTCTCCAAATTTCTTCTTTAGTTTCTTTACCAATTTATCCTTCCTTTTTATCACAGAGGTTGTCTTCAAATTCATTTCAACTTTTGATTTCACAACATCATATGTTCCAAAAGGTGGTGCATCCTTGTCAATCTCTTTTGCAAGAAATGTTGTGATTGTTGTTGATGCTTCATCAATGTCTAGCTCCTATCCTAGAGGTCTTAGCCATCTAGCCCTTGGAACTGCTACTTGGATATAAATGTGATCAATATCAACTAAAAAATATATATCATTGATGTGTTGTTCCACTAGGGAAACTAGTATCCTAAGCCTTTGTTTCATGGAGTTCTTGAAATCCTCATAGTAACTTGTCATTTGAGCTTCAAAGATGTCTCCCATTTGCTCAATGTACTCATTGATTTGAGTAATAGCTAACTTGTTTGATTTCCAATTAACTTTTCCAAAAGAGGGAAATTCTTCCATAACATAGAAAAATATATAGATCATAACTGATTCAAACTTACACTGAGTACCCTTTGATTTTTTGATTGCTCCCAAATTCTCCATGATCTATTGTAATAACAATTCTGTTAGATCATATGTATGATCTTTCTTGACAAGTTTGTAAGCCACATCCACAACAATGCAAGGAACACTATTCAATCTGCTTGATTGATAGAACTTGTGAGATATCACTCTCACTACAAAATCTAGAAGGGGATCTGTGATAGTATCAATAGTCATGCCCCTTTTGTTTCATTTAGCCCCAGTGTTCTTTTCAATAACTTCATTGGAATCACTTTGCAGGGTCTTGTACCAATCTAAGGTTGGAAATCCTATAATCCTATGTATGATTCTCTTTGTTATCTTGATAGGTCCTCCTTCTAGCTATAACCAACCATTATGTATTCTGCTTAGAACAATTCTTATCCATTTTTTTTTGAAAACTATGGGGAAAACTAGGGCATGGGTTAAACCCTTTTTCTCAACTATTTGAAATTCTTCCTTCAAGACTCCATTATCACACAGTTTATCATATGCTTGAAAAATCTTCAGGTCTCCTATTGCTCCTACCTTACAATTGTAACACTTCCTCACATCCTACACCATCACAACTTTGGGTAGAATAATGGAGAGTGTGTTGGTAGGATTGTTCTTATAGGGTACCTCTAGAATTGGCCTAAAATTGGGTTGTTTAACCTCATTGCTAACCAATTGAATGTCTAAACCTTCCTTTTCCTTGGGATTTTTAGAACTGGATGCCATTTTGTAAATCTAGGGTTTCAAAAGATATAAAACTTTATAACTGCACAACTCAGCTCTTGAAGAACACCTTAGATTCATGAAAATGGTGCTTGATCCTATCAAAATCCATGCTAAAACTTCAACGATGTTTGTCAATCACTTCTATGCTCTTCTCATTCTTGCTCTGAATTCGAATGACAAGAAATGATACAAAATTTGACCTTATACTCTTTTAGAACCTAGCACTAAATGCTTAGTGCATATATAGTTTTACACTCGGCTCTTGAAGATTTTAATATAACTTGGCTTCCATTGAAATTCCCTAACTCAGCATCAACTAAAGATTAGCTTGGCATCAACTATCAACTCAGTCACAACTAACTACTTGGCATGTACTGACATTTACTCGGCATCTAAGGATAGCTCGGCAACACTTGCAAAAATTTTATGTTTTAACTTTGCATCATTTCTCATGCTGTTTTCTTCTTTGCAACACTTGTTTGTCTTGGGACTGATGTATGATGTACCTTTGTATATCAGTCCCATACACTTATCCATGCTTAGTTGGATGTGGTGTGACCACTTGAACTATTAGGTGAAGTGATCCCTTCATTTGATGTGCTAACCTCATATTTCTTTGTCCATGTTTTGTTCATTTCTCCTCTGATGTGTTCAACATCTACCTTCTCTTTTCTTTTGTTGACTTCTAACTGGGTGCCTTTGAATTTACTGGGAAATTCATGCTGATATGACTAGTCTTCAAGCAACCAAAACATGTGGTTTGTCTCAACCATCTATTGTAGTTCCCTCTGAAATGTGTCCATATTCTTGACAGTAGTGATAGCTATATCTGGTGTTATAATCCAAATTGCAATGATGACTATGGTTACCTTCTCTTGTTGCCTGATTTGATGTCCACATAGGCTTTGATCTACACTCAAAATCTCTATGTCCATACTTCTTTCAATTGTAGTAGTGACCTTCAAATTTTGGTGTTCTAATAGTTCTAGCCCTGAATTCATGTGCTTGGTGTCGTTGCTTCTTGCGCTTATGACAATAACTTGTATTCTTAGGCTTATCATGTTGATGGGCATTCTTGCTCCTACATACATTAGAAGTATGTCCCTTTTTACCACAAAATTGACAAGTAGGTTTAGTGTTCTTACCTTTTTTACTCATTTCTTCTATAGCCTTAGATGATTCTCCTTTTTCAATGTTGGTGTAACCAAGTCTTGAAGTATCATTACTAGCCCTTGGTGATTTCAATAGCTGCTCAAAGTACTTGATTACCTCATTTGGTTTGTTGAAGCTTTCTACAACTTCTTTCTCTCTTTTTAGGTCATTTTTTAGTTGTTCATTCTGCATCTTCAGTGTAGAGATCTCAATGTCTTTCATATTCAGCTCATGATGTGCATTCATCATCTGGCTTAGGGTGTCTAGCTACATGTTTGAGATTCTTTCAAACTCAATTATCTTTTCCTCTTGTCTATTGGAAAGATTTCTCTTGTCATCATCTAGCATAGCCTTGTCTTCAATGCCTATTTTATTCTATTCAGTTACCTCACAAAGCATTATGGCTTGTGATTCTTGTTCAAGCTTGAGTATTCCAATTTCTTCCACTTGAGCTCTATTCTTCTCCATCAATTTTTCTATTGCTGCATCAAACTCTTGAGTATCTCCATTGGCAAACACTTTTGTGGTATCAATCTCCTTGTAGTGTGTGTCATTTTTAGCTATGGCTATATCCTTCCTTCTTTTCAAGGATTTTCTCAATTCTTCTTTGGCTCCCTCCAAGTTATGTAGAGCGAGATGCACATCAATCACCTGATTCTCTATAATCTTCCCAAGTTTGAAGACTTCCATCTTCAAATATTTTCTCTAAGTTTTTAGGCGTCTCCTTGTGAGAACCTTGCTCTGATACCAATTGTTGAAATAATCAAATGGAAAGAATACTTCTGAGGGGTGCCCGGGGGGGGATGTGAATTAGAAGTATCACACTTTAACCTTAAAAACTTTTAACTAAAAATAAATTACATGCATGTAAACATATCAGTTAAGCATAAAGTAAACACATGCATCAAAACACATAACACCAATTTGGTAACCCAGAAACCCTCCAAAATGAGAAGGTAAAATTGGGGTGGGGATGATACCCACATAATATCACTACAACAATAATGTTTGAACACTTCTGATGGTCTGCCCTATTAAAGGCTTTACATTATATCAATAGTGACTTGTTTAAAGGATTTACAAACACTTTACATGAAGTGTCACCCTATTAAAGGATTTTATCACCTTGTCAAAGGTTCTACAACCTAGCTGTTAAGCTAACCTATCAACATAGGATTTTCTTTCTAATACAATTGTTAGAGAATATTAGATTAATAAACTTGATAGCTTAGAATCCTTGATTGTTGAATTCAAGCACTTGATTTTCTCTCTCTGATCTTGATCCTCTAAGATCTAATTTCTGTTCAATGTTCTGATTCTTTGTTCTTGATCAACTGGATGCCGCAATGCTATTCTGTTCCTCTAAGTCTTTTCACACCTCCCTCTAAATTTGCTATAGTTTACCCATACAATTCATTCATCAACACATACAATGGGATTTTTTCCTCCTTTTAAGGATTTCAAAGACTTAGGATTAGGCATGAATCTACAATCCATATTAAATCTTTATTTTCCACTCAATTCATGCACATTTCTTATTGGTTGCATGCCTTCTCCATTTTTCTTATATGTTGCATACTGATTGCATAGGAAATATAAAAGATTCATTCTTATCTCTAATATCCTTTGAGATCTTTCTATGTTGGCTCAAATGATAGTTTACATCTGAGTTTGTGAAGGCACAAACTCATATGTTAATTTTGTGTTACTTGGCACATGCTAGATTACTAGTGCTCGACACATGTAGCATTCTAGCTTGCTTGACACATGTAGCATTCTAGCTTGCTCAGCACATGTAGCATTTTGGCTTGGTCAACACATATAGATCACTTGGCACTTGAAGTCACTTGACACCTGTATCATGCTTGGCACCTGAAGTCACTTGGCACCTATTGAAATTTTGGCTTGGCACATATAGTTTACTTAGCTTCTATATGAAAATTGGTTAAGTGTGTTGACACTCAATTGTCAAAACCAATTTGAGACCAACAGTACATATAAAAATTCATCAATAGTTCATGAACACTTTAATCGTTATAATTGCATAATAATATTCAATAACATGACATAAAACTCATTAATAAGCAACATTTGTAAAAAAATCATCATCAAACAAGGTTTTTGACATTTTTTTTTTGTTGAAGATAAAGGCTAATATGCACATCAGGGCAATCTTTGACGTTCTCCTGTGGATCTTGTGGTTCTGATCTTATGACATGAGGATTCCTCTTCTTTTTTGAGGACAAGGTTGATGTGTCCCTGCAATAAGAAATAAATGGGTTTAATTCTAAATATTTTTAGAAATATTATAAGTATTTAATTAATCTAAAGAACATAACAGGGATTTTTCTTTACTTGATAGTGCTACATCATCTACTATCACATTTTGTTCAACCCCAATATCAACATGCTCAACAATAACATCACGCTCTGCATACTAAAAAATTATCACGTAAATATTACACCAATTACAATTTAAGATGTTAAATTTTATTAATAATTACATAATTAATTCTTTGTAGAAATTGAATATGTACCTATATCATTTTGATGCACATTAAGCCCTTTGTCACATGTAGGATCTGTGCCTTTGTCATCATGAGTAGGATCTGTGCCAGGAGTAGAAGGCTACAGTGAAATTTCATAAGCATTGTTATCATTGTTTGAAATTAACATCAAATAGATTATTTCTCATGAAGTTCTCAATTTTTATTATTATTCATTAGGCCTATTTACCTATGTGTGAACCGGTGTACCAAAATCTTCTACATCACTATGGCCATTGGAATTTATGTGGTTGTGGACAACCACTACTTTATAGCTTTACTTGAAGCCAATTTGTTTGTCCTCTTCTGTGGGTGCTAGATCAAATTCAATACCCTACATTTTTTGCATAATATCACCATTATTGAATGTATTTATTATTTGTAATCTTATATATATATATATATATATATATATATATATATATATATATATATATATATATATATATATATATATATATATATATATATATATATATATATATATATATATATATATATATATATATATATATATATATATATATATATATATATATATCATATGAAATTTCATTTACCATTACTTTTAAGTCATGATTGAATTTTCATATATCCACTAGAGCTAGGATGGTGTTGACCAACCTTCTCTTTCCTAGCTTATGTAGCCTTTGATGTGTCCTGCATTGTATATATGTAAACTTTGAAATATGTTAGAAATGTGTTAGATTATATAAATATAAAGATCACTAATTTTTACATAATTACATTAATACTACCACATACCTATTTCTTCTAGGTGGTGGGTTAATTCCCTTTTCTCTTAGTCTTATCTCTTTTGCATCTACAATGATTTCATTCTACTCTAGCTCTGGAACCATAGGAGGACACTCGTACTTTGGTTTAATCTTTAGATCCCTTCTATATTGGTCTCTCATGGTCTTTAGATGTTTGGAAGATTTTTTAAGAATTTGGACTTTGTTAAAAATATTTTGACCAAAGAGCTCCTCCATAGTTTTTATGAGATGATCTTTTAATTCAGTGCCTTTCTCATTCCACCTTTTAACAAAAACAAAATTGTTAGATAAAAAAATTAGTTCAAGCTATGTACCTGGAATATATTACAACAAATGGATGAACATAAAAGTGTAGCAACCAATTATATGAAGCTACATACCTTTTACATAATGTGGGCCCAAATATCTTCAATGTTAAATCATAAAAAGTTTCATAGAAAAGATCATTTCTTGCAAAATCATCATGGAATCATTAGTCAAAAATTAGTTATGAATAAGTAAACTATAATTACACTTTAAATAACTACAATTTTAATGTACCCAAAAGCTTAGGAAATTTTAAGGGAATCATATCTTTCTCAGCCATCAACAATGATGCCTCTAACGATATAGTAGAAGTAACATGGGTTGCTCTAAGAAAGGATAGTAAATTATCACTAGTATTGGTATATGTTCTATCATCATGAGAAGGTGTACCTATCCCTGCATAAAAATAATCAATGTCATACTATGATCAAATGAACAAGAAAGTACAAATCAAATAATATTTAACATATAACAAAATGTAGCAAAACAAGAATTTACCAGCTCTAGTTGTAGTAGGTGTGGATATTTTCATGCTCATTATTGTTGATCTTGTAGTTGAAAATCTTGGAGTGCTAGCCAACCTCATGAAAGAAGATGTATGCATGTCATCAACACCTTACATATATATATATATATATATATATATATATATATATATATATATATATATATATATATATATATATATATATATATATATATATATATATATATATATATATATATATATATATATATATATATATATATATATATACGATGTATTGTATTTTTAAAATATAGATTGAAAAAACATGACAACAATAGTATACAATTGTCCATAATAATCATGAAGAAAATAATGTCCCTTCTATTGATTGAAAATTGAAATCACATACCTATAGGAGCTACACTAGTACCCTCGTTAGCTGGAACACCTCGTTAAGGTCTCAAAAATTGTTGTAACAAAAAATATATGTTTTTGTTCATGATCCATAAATTAATATAAAACATAAAACTTTATTGAACTACTATCCTAGAAAAAGATTCATTGTTGCTTACTTCCATACAATGTGCTCTCCAACATAATTCATTTCTTCTCACCTCTGAATTTGTAGATTGATATTGTTGAGGCTCTTTTTACACATGCTGATAGGGTCACTAGTATATGTGATACCATCATCACATAATAATGTGGTTGCCATATCAACAACTATTTTCTCTTGTGTAATATGTTCTTTTCCCTTTCACTAAGCATCAAATTTTGACAAAAACACAAGTCAAAAAAGTAAAACAAGTCCAAAACCTTAACAAAAATAACATTATAATATGTCATTTTCTAAAACTACAATTACACATTTTTTTATGCAAAAGGTTTACTTGTACTAGAGAAGTGGTGAGACAACATCCCTACCTCTATCATCCAATGGATCAGCCATGTCAGTCTATAAAAAATAATATATATAAAAAACATCAGCATAATGAAAGGAATAGTTGACTTAGCAAAAAAACTTATTAATAAAATGGTATATTGTATATTGGAGTTCTAATTGGAAGTAATGAATTAGTTTAAATATTACATATTTAGTACTTATGAGTCCCATGATAGTAAGTTTCTTTGTATCTATGTGATTCAAATTGGAATCTATTAGTAGCTCTTCCTCTTAGCTTATTGATTTTATCGGACAAACAAAAACATGATTTCCCTCACGTGCCTCAAAAATGCAATTGGGTCACTTATTTATTGACCTAGGACACATACTATTTATAAAACTTGCAATGCTCCCTATTGCTTTTGGCCTTCCATCAATGTACACAAGTCTTTTACTTTGATTTTTTGTTTTTCCATTGTAGATAATTTGTTGACAATGCATACTTATGCATACTTTTTTTTTATTGAACTATCTGCATCCAATTATTGTAATTGTAATAAGGTCCTACATACTCCATCAATTTGAAAACATTGTTATAATTGACCTTTATTCTATCTATGGAAAATATGCTCAAACCATTTAATGATGATGGATCTATGTGATATGTCCTCTTGTTAACACAAAAATCAATATTAATTGAGATAATTGATATTAATTGAGATAATTAATTGTGATGTCTCCCTTTGTCTCATCATGACCCCTTGAGCAAGGAAAAATTGCATGCATTTATTGAATTTTTTTCTAATCTTTTGACCTCTAGTTTGTCTCTCTTTTGTAGACCTACTGCATGTCTCACTATCCTCTTCTATTCCTACATTTCCCTCACTTGAGGAGGACAAATCTGATAGATACCTATTTGGTGGTACCTGTAGCCCATCAAATGAGAGATATAGTTTAAGGAACAAAATATTTTGCTATAGGATGAGGCTAATATTGATGAATTTTTCCCAAAGTTAATGTTGAAGGTAAAGAGAAGAAAAGCATGTAATAAACTTATACCTCCTGATCCATGTCACTGTGTACGATCCTCATCAAAGGGGTATAATTTCCTTCATATATAAATCATTTATCTTAAGTTAGTTACAAATGACATGATACTTATGCTACAAATTACATAGAACATAACATGAACAATATGCATACATCATAATTGTTGTATACTTTTTTATTCGTTACCTCTACAAAAAAATATATTATAAGTAATCAACAACAAGAATTGAGCACCATAACAAATATCTCAACCTAATTAGAACCTAATATATTTCCATTGATCATGTTATTTATCATCTTCTTCATCCATCTCATCATCATTATTTCCATCATCATCCAAATCATTAGAATGACCATCGTCATCATCATGATTGCCACTATAACCATCATTGTCATTGTCATCGTCATAATCATCATCACGACCATCATCATCATTCTTGCCACCACCACCACCACCACCACCATCATCAATGCTATCACCATCATCATAAATATCTTCACAATCATCATCTCCTTCTTCATCTTCTCCATCATTATCATCTACTTCATCTTTCACTTCTTCGGTATCTTCTTCTTTAATAACATTATACTTTATCAGTATTCATCTTAGATTGTGTCTAAAGAAAAATGACTAAGTTTATGTTGAATGCCAAAGTAAAACACTTGCTCACATTGGCTTGGAAGAACATAGGTCTTAGTTCCAACTAGCTCAAATGACCTTGTATTAATAATTGTAAATCCATTATCATGTTCAGTAACAGTTCATTTTGATTCAATCGTAGCCTATACCATTTGAAAATGAATAGAACTAGTTTGAAGGAATTAAAATCACACTCAATTATATCATCCAAAATGTTATAGTATCTATTTTTAGATTATTGAAGATGTATGTTGTTTCTAGATGAAATATTTTTGACCTCAAAGACTATAGTTATTCTATAATCACAAGTGTTGCCACCTTTTCTATGTAAAATTTATGACCATTGTAGTACATAGCTTTGTGGTTCCTAACCTATTATTTTTCAAACATGTCAAAATTATGCATCCAGCCATGAGTTGATATTAAACAACTAGATCATGATAGATTAAATTATATGTACCTTTTCACCTCTTAAACCATTGGCATAACATTGAGATCTCCATTATGATGAGCTTCTTTAACTAATGAAACAACACCTTCTCATGTTAATAAGGAACCATTTTGTTGAGATCTATCAATCCATACCATCATCCAATCAAGATCGTTTGTAATATACAAATGAAGTGCATCCCACTCATGAGCAAGTGTATAAAATAAATAGATCAGTTAGAAACAACTTATATTGATTATGGATAAGAATTAATTAACTACAATAACATCTTATAATTACCTCTCACTTTCCTTATTCTACCTTTCACCAAGTACTCCCCTTTGAATATATTATTGAGTTGGGATCCCAAATGCGATCTACATGGATCTTTAATGCAAACTTGGGAAGATATTCACTAATGTACACCATGGTCTAGTATACCATATGTTCCTTGACCATAGAACCCTCAAGATGTGCTCTTTGTCGAACCAAGCCCTTCAAAAATTTCAAGTTCCTTGGTATGGGTCCACACAATTTAATCTCCCTAACTAGATGTATGAGTGTTCTTGTGCATTGAAAAAAGTTGAAAGTAGACACTTTTGCATCTCACATATAAACTGAGAAAGTTTTTTTCTTCCAATGCTTTATGTATTTTTTATCAATTTCTTTAGATGAAAACCACCTAGAAGATATTCATCATGCAAAAAGATATTAACAAGACTCTACAAAATATTATATAATAAACTATAGAAAAAGAAGAGAAAGACATAAAAATAATATCTATACAATAAATCTAACAAATAACACTTCTAACCTCATGTATTTCCCAAGATCATATATAATGTGTTTGACACTCATGGTGTCAAAGTTGTGTGGGAGAGATAGAGGTAGAATGTACTACAATAATAATAAAATGATCTTTTTAAGATATTATAAAATAAAAAAATCAAAAGTACATGATGTTTTACAAACTTATTATAAATAGAGAATAACATGACTTACCTTGATGAAGGTATGGCAATCATGCATTTTCAAACCTGGCCCAAAATCAACTTTCTTGGATACGAGACTGCTTATATTTGAAGAAAATCATGTGGGAAATTTAGTTTTTTTTTTATGGCTTCAAATATGGCATCAATTTGTTGCTGCATTAATAACCAAGGAATGACACTCGTATTAATAAAATTTTCATTGCTATTTGATTCAAAAAAAATCTTTAATGTATGATTGGATTTATCAATGTCATTATAAATTTTGACCAATTTTTCTTTGTCATGCCTTCTGTCCAATATTTTCCACAATGTCTCTGTTACATTCTTTCCAATATACATAGCATCAAATAAATGTATGATTGGGAGGTGTTTGTAGTATGACAACCTACTAAATTTTGTAGGATAGCTTTTAAGTCCTTTTGAAAGTTTTGTTAGATTATGGTGACTGATCAAGAAAATACTGCACATACTTCATAAATAGTGGGGTTCAGGGCATCAACCCAAAAAAAAATTTTGGGCCATGGCCGACATGGTAGCCAACATATTATGGCCGACATATGGCCAACATGTTGTAACCCTAAAACAACATAAAATACTTGTATAAAAGGGTTTAGGGTTAGGTATTTTTTTCATTATGTTGTGATGCGAAATTGATTCTTGCAGTGGTATTGAGCTGTAAGGGATTATGAATTGTAATCAGGTTGTAATCACTGGATTATAATAAGATCAAACTTGTTGTTTGGTGGACGTAGCCCAGGGATTGGGTGAACCACGTTAAATCTTGGTGCCTTGTGTTTATTTTTGTGTGATCTATTATTTTCTATTATTGGTTATATTTGCATGTACTTTTCATTTTTGTCTGTGGTTTATCCTAACAAGTGGTATTAGAGCGAGGTTGTCTTTCAGTTATCCTCTGTAGGAAAATCTCACAGTTAAGTGGGAGTCTCACGGTTGAGTAGGAGCGATGGCAGATGAGGGTAAGCTAAGGGTTGACAGGTTTAATGGGCAGAACTTCTAGTTATGGAAGATGCAAATGGAAGACTATCTATATCAGAAAGATTTATGGAAGCTATTGGAAGGCAAAGCTAAGAATTAGGGAACTATGTCAAAGGCTAAATGGGATCTTTTGGACAGAAAGGCACTCAGAAGCATTTGATTATGCTTGGCACTATCAGTGGCATTTAATATTACAAAAGCAAAGACGACAAAAGATTTGATGAAAACCCTAGCAACACTATATGAAAAGCCCTCCGCTTCAAACAAGGTATTTCTCATGAAGCATTTATTTAATATGAAAATGGCAGAAGGTGGATCTGTTGCAGATCATTTAAATGAGTTTAATACTATTACTAGTCAATTATCTTCTGTGGGTATCAATTTTGATGAAGAAATTAGGGCTCTCTTGATTTTCTGTTCTTTGCCTGAAAGCTGGAATGGCTTGGCAATGGCAGTGAGTAATTCTATTCTTGGATCTAGTACCCTAAAATATGATGATGTGATCGGTGTTGTTTTGAGTGAAGAAACTCGTAGGAAATCCTCAGGTGGATCTACATAAGGAAGTGTTTTGAATGCACAAAGTAGGGGTAGAACGAATGAGAGAGGAAGTAACTTTGGAAATTGTGGAAAATCAAGAGGAAAGTCAAAGGGGAAGAGGTCTCAATCGAGAGGACCAAACGACTGTTGGTACTATGGGAAACTAGGTCATAAAAAGAAAGATTGTTGGAATCGAAAGAAAAATGAAGGAGATAAATCAGATGGAGACAAGGAGGCAAATGTGGTAAGTAACAAATCTGATGAGGATGCTTTGCTTCTACCTTTAGAAAGTGTTGATGATTCATGGGTTTTAGATTTTGGTGCTTCATTTCAAGCTACACCTCATAGAGGTTATTTCATTGATTGTGTCCAAGGGGATTTTGGGCTTGTTTATTTGGGGGATAATGAACCCTGTCAAATTGTTGGAAAGGGAAAAATTAAGATTAAGTTGCAGAATGGGAATCATTGGCTACTACATGAGGTAAGACATGTTCCAAAACTAAGTAGGAATTTAATTTCAGCAGGGAAACTTGGTGATGAGGGTTGTGTAGTTACTTTTAATGATAAAAATTGGAAGGTTTCAAAAGGTTCCCTTGTAGTAGAAAAAGGTGTGAAAGTAGGCACCTTATATCTTTCTATAGGTCATATTGTTCCTTCTACTTTGATTGTTTCAGAGAAAAATTAATGTTCAGGAACAATTGCTGCAGTTGAGCATGGAGAACAAATAGTTGCTGTAGATTCTAATACAGCACTGTGGCACAATAGACTAGGCACTTGAGTGAGAAAGGTATGAAAGTACTTCATTCAAAGAAAGTTTTACCATGTATGAAATGTGTGAATATGGATTTTTGTGAAAGTTGTGTGTATGGAAAACAAAAGAGAGTGAGTTTTGTAAAGACTAGGAAGGAAAACAAAAAGGAGAAATTAGAGCTTGTGCATACAGATGTATGGGGACCAGCTCAAGTATCTTCCCTTGGTGGCTCTCATTATTATGTTACATTTATTGATGACACAACTAGAAAAGTATGGATTTATTTCCTTAGATAGAATTCTGATGTATTTCAAACTTTTAAGAAATGGAAATACTTGGTTGAAAATGAGACTAGTAAGAAATTAAAATGTCTCAGATTTGATAATGGTGGTGAGTATTGCAGTCATGAATTTGAAGATTATTGCTCCACTAATGGTATTAGTAGACAAAAAATTGTTCCAAGGACTCCATAGGAAAATGGAGTGGTTAAATGCATGAACAGGACTATAATGGAGCGCACAAGGAGCATGAGGTTGCATGTTGGGTTGCCCTTACACATGTGGGCAGAGGCTATCAATACTGTAGTATATTTGATTAATAGAGGTCCCTCTACTCCTTTGGGTTGTGGTATTTTAGAGGAAGCATGGACTGGTAAGAAGGTGAGTTATTCTTTTCTCAAGACCTTCAGTTGTGAAGCTTTTGCTCATATAGACTCTGAAAATAGAACCAAGCTAGAAGCTAAATCAAAGAAATGTGTCTTTCTTGGATATGGCATTAATGAATTTGGTTATAGGCTTTGGGATTTTGAAAATTTTAAAAATTTTAGAAGTCGGGATGTCATATTCAATGAGAAAGTGTTATACAAAGATCTGTTGCACCAACATGAGAAGAAAGAAGATGATTATGTAGTGCTGGATGATACTCCAAAAGTTGATATTCTAGCCATTCCTCATGATGTGCAACAACTGCAACAACAAATACCACACACACCAGTGAATGTTAGATGGTCAACGAGGCAAATTAGACCTCCACAAAGGTTTTCTCCCTCTTTGTATTCTATTTTACTTACTGATGCTAGTGAACCTGAAAGTTATGATGAATTTGTGCAGGTGGATACTAAGATTCAGTGGGAGGCTGCAATGAAAGATGAAATGGACTCTTTGCTGAAAAATAAGACATGGGATTTGTGCAAGTTGTCTGCAGGTAAAAAGGCTTTATAGAATAAGTGGGTTTATAGATTGAAAGAAGAGGAAGGAGGTAAGAAAATATTTAAGGCCAGGTTAGTTGTAAAAAGATTTGCACAGAAAAAGGAAATTGATTTTGATGAGATATTTTCTCCTGTTGTTAAAATGACTTCTATTCATACTATTTTAAGTCTTGTGGCTACTGAAGATTTTCATTTAGAGCAGATGGATGTTAAAACAACCTTTCTTCATGGTGATTTGGATGAAGAAATATGTATGGCTCAGCCACAGGGTTTTGAGGTCAAAGGTAAGGAGAACTTAGTGTGCAAATTGAAGAAAAGTTTATATGGCTTGAAGCAAGCACCTCGGCAATGGTATCTGAAATTTGATAGTTTTATGCATGAGCATGGATATAACAGGTGTCATTCAGATTACTATGTTTATTTTAAAAGGTTGGATGATGATAGCTACATTATTTTATGTTTATATGTTGATGATATGCTTGTAGCTGGGTCTAACATGGATCATATTAAGGGGCTGAAATTCCAGTTAGCACATGCATTTGCTAAGAAGGATTTGGGGGTAGCAAAAAAAATCCTTGGTATGAAGATTTGCAAAGATAGGAAGAACAGAACATTGATGCTATCTCAAGCTGATTATGTTGAGAAGGTGTTGCAATGTTTCTCTATGGAGAATGCTAAAGCTGTCAGCACACCTTTACCTAGTCATTTGAAATTGACTAAGGAAATGTGTCCCAAGACACAGGAAGAGGAGGATAAGATGTCCAAGGTACCCTATGCTTCAGCTGTAGGAAGCTTGATGTATGCTATGGTATGCACTAGGCCAGATATTGCACATGCAGTGAGAGTCGTTAGCAGGTATATGAGTCATCCAGGATTTGAGCATTGGAATGTTGTCAAGTGGATTCTCAGATATTTGAGAGGAACATCCAATAAGTGTTTACACTTTGGGGGCTCTAATACTGATTTACAGGGCTATGTTGACTTAGATTTGGCTAAGGATATTGATACCAGGCGGAGTACTACTTGGTTATGTCTTTACTGTTGGTGGGGCAGCCATGAGCTAGGTTTCTAGGTTACAGAAGATTAATGCTCCATCCATTACAGAGGCAGAGTATGTTGCTACTATCGAGGCAGCCAATGAGATGATATGGCTTCAGTTCTTCTTGGAAGAATTGGGACATCCTCGGAAGGATAATTATTTGTTCACAGATAGTCAGAGTGCCATTCATCTTGCTAAAAATTCAGCTCTGCATTCTAAGACCAAACACATACAGTTGCAGTACCATTTCATTCGGTCAGTTTTGGAGGATGGACAGTTAAAGCTGGAGAAGATACATACCAGTGACAATCTAGTAGATATGTTGACAAAGGTTGTAACAAGGGAGAAGCTGAACTCCTGTTCAGCTTCAGTTGGTCTTTTAGACTGACCATGAATGAAAGAATAGCAGAGTCCAAAGTGGTTTGATCTAGTGGGAGCCCCATGTGGTAGTGGTATTGGTACGGGATCAGTCTCCAAGTAGGAGATTGTTGTTTAGTGTGGAGCCTGATCAATCCCCAAGTGGGAGATTGTTAGATTATGGTGACTGATCAGGAAAGTAAAAAAAAAGTTTGGGTCGTGGCCGATATGGTAGCCGAAATATTATGGCTAACATATGGCCGACATGTTGTAACCCTAAAACAACATAAAATACTTGTATAAAAGGGTTTAGGGTTAGGTATTTTTTTTCATTATGTTTTGATGCAAAATTGATTCTTGTGGCAGTATTGAGCTATAAGGGATTATGGATTGTAATCAGGTTGTAATCATTGGATTGTAATAAGATCAACTTGTTGTTTGGTGGACGTAGCCCAGGGATTGGGTGAACCACGTTAAATCTTGGTGCCTTGTGTTTATTTCTGTGTGATCTATTATTTTCTGTTATTGGTTATATTTGCATGTAGTTTTCATTTCTATCCGTGGTTTATCCTAAAAAGTTTCTCATCAATGCCTTGCCAACCTTCAAAAACATCAATTACATCATTACTAAACAAAAGACAGTATCCAAATTTTAATTTCATACAAAAACTTGCATCAAATAGAATGAGATTACCTTGATGATTCATTCTATTGTATTCCAACTTCCACATGTGAGGTGTCATTCTTCATGGCTTTGATGTTTCTCTTCTTTTCAATTGAAAAGATAGTTTTTGGTAATTCGATACTTATGATTTTTGTGGAGAAAGTGTCTATGCTCATTGAACACCTTCTTTCCTAAACTTTTTGAATGACAAGATTTTATTTTTGGACCACAAATTAGACATGCAAATTTTCTCTTTGTCTAAAGACCTACAAGATCGTGTATAATTGGATGACATGTGTACTAGAAGATTCATATTTAAAATTATCACATGCAACTTAAACATACAATGAAAATGCATTAGCACTAATACATACCAAAAATATGCGTTAATAGTTTTACATACCACAAAAATGTTTTAGTCCAGGGGAATCATGTATTGTCCATACAATAACTGCACAAAATTTAAATTGAATTCACCAAATAGTCTAAAGATGTTGCACATAGTGACCCCATTCCATAACTCCAACAACTCATCAATTAAGGACTCAAAATATACATTCATATCTTTCACATGGTACTTACTTGGTTGAATGAACATAAACAAAACATAATTATTATGGTCATTTTGATACCGTATTTATAAATTAATTTAGATGACTATTAAATGAAAAAATATCTAGTACAATCATTGCCAAAATTATGTGCTCCCTCTTTACAAACATCCAAGGAGGAATGTTATTATTAATAACAAAATTAGGCTAGACCGTGTAAATAGATCTCATATCTCCAAATGGATTGACACTGTCTACTATCAATGAAAGCTTCAGATTACAAGGTTCCTCTTTAAATATTGGCCACCTATTTTCTATGTCCTTAAATGTAGAACCATCCACATGCATTCACATAATGTCATATTGACTTTTATTGCATGCATGGTAATCCATGAAATGTGTCAAGCTAGTGTACCAAAATAATCATTGTAGATGTGGAATAATGAGAATGTACTAAAGAACCTTGCAAGGCACCTTTTAGTTATTTGATCTGATCAATATTGTACACAGTGGAATCTAGTATTTATGAGATCTTAGAGAAGAGTGCAATCAAAATAACAATGAACTAATGTAGACCCAAGAAAAAACTATTAAACATAGACTCCACGAATGTCTCATGTTTCCCTAACTATAACTACAAAAATTTCTCTTAGACTAGTATCTTAGTGATAGTTATAGAATGGGAGTATGTCATGAATGCAAATCTATCAAAGTCTATGCTAGATCTATATGAAAATGTAGATTATGTGAAGATAATAACACTAGAATGCTAGAATCATGTGCATGTGTAAGCCTAAATGATATTAAACAACATCAAATGAATGCTAAAAATGATATCAAAATGATATTAATTATCTATAATAACAATACTAAAATAGATGATAACACTTAGAAGTGTGCCTATAGGGCAGATGCCTAAAACTTGGGGTCTTTTTTCTCTTGAATTTCCCTCCTATTTATAGGATATTAGGAGTGGGCTGGGGTAAGGATCAAGATTTTAATTTTTCACTGGAGGATAATGGTGAAACTGTAAATATCTCATAAGGCACCAAGAGGGGGGTGAATCAGAAGTAACTATCTTTAACCTTTTTTATTTCTTTAACTAAAACCATTCACATGCATCCAATCTATCTAATGAACATGAAAATAAAGACATGCATGAAAATAGACAACACACAAATTTGGTAACCCAAAAACCTTCCAAAATGAGAAGATGAAACTGGGGTAGGGATGACACCCACAAAATATCACTAGAGCAATGTGTAATTATTCAAGGTTAAAATGTTTGACCACTTCCAATGGTTTGTGTTGTGAAAGGCCTGTCCTGTGAAAGACTATACACTCTGTCAAAAGTGATCTGGTTAAAGGATTTCACTACCCTACGAAAAGTAGGCCTGGTTAAAGGATTTTTGTACATTCACTTGGAATGCCACCCTATTACAGGATTTATAAATGGTTGCTAGGCCAACTTAAGTCCATAGGATTTCCATTATCTAATACAATTCCTAGAGATTATTAGAAATTCTTTGATCTAATACAATGATTACAAAAAACTATGTCCAATCTATGTTACTCAGCACTTGTTACCTCTAATGCTCAGCTCATGTAGAAAAACTGGCTCACTCGGCTCCTATAGAAATTCTATTCCACTTAGCTTATATAGTGACTCGGTACCTATACTTTGCTTGGCACTTTAACTTCACTCAGCACCTGAAGATTGCTCAGCACACATTGTAGCTCGACATCAACTCTTTACTTGGCATCGATACATATTTTACTCTATATCTGTTACTAGCTCGACATGAACTTAGTAAACATCTTAAGTGTGTTGACATGTGTATGTGTGAATATGCAGCCTCTGCTAACACACACAATTCAACATGGTCATTGTATGCAGATTCATTTCGGAATGAACATTGGATTGTTCATCCAAAAATCAGCCAGCAAGACGACATGTTGCCTTCTATCTAAAGGGAATTGCTTGTTAGATATCCTCAGATTTGAGGTGGTTAAGTAACTAGACCCTCTAGGAATGAAGGATTTGAAAGAAAATGCGACTAATCTATATGAGAATGCAGATTAATCTAGAATGGAGTATGCACGTTTAATCTAAAAACATGTAAAAGAAAGCTATGCTAAAATGTATGCATATTATGCTAAATGAGATTAAGCTAGAAAATGAATATCTTATGAAAGTAAGGAGCTCAGATGAATGAACAATCCAACAAAAATTCGATGCAAATTCTCATTCATGCTCCTCAAAATGAAGAGATGAGGGTCTCTTAAATAGACTTTCTTGGAATCCATGAACGGTTGAGATCGATTTCAATCAACGGTCAGGATTAAAGGTGAAGTTTAGTCATAAAGGAAGATTCTCAAATTAAAGGGAGTTAACTAATTTAATTTGAGTAGAAAAAGGAGTTAACTAATTTAATTTGAGTAGAAAAAAGAGTTAATTGATTTAATTCCTTTTTGATCAATAGTGAACTGGAAATTTCCCTTTTTTGAACTGAAGAGAGATTTTAGTGAGATATTTAATTTAATAAAATGAGATATGCTCTCATAATTACCTTTTCTATTTAATTAAATAATCCTTTAATTAATTAGAGACACTTTTCTTATTTAATTAAATAACTTCATTTAATTAATTAGGAATGGCTTCCCATTTAATCAAATAACTTTGTTTAATTAATTAGAAGTATGTACTCCATTTAATTAAATAATTTTCTTTTAATTAATTAAAATAGGCATATTTATTAAATTAAATAAATTTAATTCCATAGTACATTAGCCTTAAGATATAATTTAATTTAATTAAAATATAAATACTTAGTAATTAAATTAAATATTAATTAATAGGTTTAATGTGACTAATATGAGTAAATACTATAGGAATTAAATAATAAGCATGATGAATGCATATTAGGGTTTTTTGCATCTGACAATTAAGTCAAGTAGCGAGTAGCCGAATAAGAATTTGCCTAATGGAATAGGACTTTAGGATTGATCAGAAATAGACCAGAATTAGTATCATAGCAATGAGCCAATTTTGGGGTATTACATTTTGCCCCTCTTTGAATGAATGTGCGAGCAGCATGTTCAATTCAAAGATAATCAGAAAGCATGATGCGAACATGAGATTGGTTTCGAAGTTGATTACATGGAGACCAATTGATAAGCTTTTAAGGATTATCTCTAGAACAGAGCTTAATCCCAAGGAATCCAAGTAGAGCACTTAGATACCTAAGATCAATAGCATTTAAAATACTATCTCTAGAATGAAGCATAATCTTTAAGGATCCAGACAGAACATCTAGATACCTGAAATTGATAAGCATTTAAAAGGTTTCTTCAGAATGAAGTTTAACCTTTAAGGATCGAGATAGAACACCTAGATACCCAAGATTGAAAGCATTTAGAAGATTATCTCCAACACGATGCTTAACCTTCAAGGATCCAAATAGAACACCTAGATACCCAAGAGATTGAAAAAAAAATAACAAGGTCCAATCATGAGTCATAGAATCATCCCCAGAATGAGGCTTGATCCTCAGGAGTCAGGGTTTAGACTATCCCAATACCTATCTATCGAACTCTTAGAAGAGTTGTTATAAGGTTGATCAATTGATGAAAAGATAAGATAGATGGAAAAGATGCCAGATAGAAGGGAACAAAATGCCCAGAGTGATGAGATGCCCCAAGTGATAAGGACATAAGATGGGAACCAGATGCCCCAAGAAATAGGTATTTAATGATGTAATCATCCTGCCCCCTCGAGAACAAAATCAAAAGATGACACACTAGAAATATATGTGAAGCAATATAGCAATAGATACAGAAGAAATTTGAGATTCAACAGAATGTAGAAGAGATCAAAATGATCTAAACAATAAAGAAGAGATCAGAACGATCAGAAGAAATATGAAAAGATCAGAATGATCTGAAGAAATATGAAGAGATAAGAATGATCAAAAGAAATATGAAGAGATTAGAACGATCTAAAGAAATATGAAGAGATCAGAATGATCTGAAGAAATATGAAGAGATCAGAACGAGCTGAAGAAATATGAAGAGATCAAAACGATCTGAAGAAATATGAAGAGATCAGAATGATCAGAAGAAATTTGAAGATATCATAATGATCTAAAGAAATTTGGAGAGATCAGAATGATCTAAAGAAATATGAAGAGATCAAAACGATCTGAAGAAATATGAAGAGATTAGAACGATCTCGAGGTCCAAAAGACCAAGTTTGTGTTAAAAATATTCCAGGAATCGCAAAGTATCAGAAAAATTTGGACTGCACAAGTTTTCAATTGCATTGGGCCCAAAATTGTAAAATGCATTTTTGAACAACTTAAGTGTGTCAGATTTCAAATTCGATCTCAAAAATGGGTTCAAAACAACCAAAGTAGCCAAAAGAGTGATTAATCAATCATTTGTGCAGTTGTGAAGAACATGATGCTTTGAAGAGATCTACAGTCCCTCATCAGAAAAGGTGAAATGAGATTTGCAATTGAATTACATGCTTATGCAAGTGAAGTATGTAATGCAAGACTATATTAAATGCAACCCTAGGCTAGATGCAACCCTAGGTCTGGTTACCAAGCCTCAATATTTAATCATCACTGAATATAGAACAAAGCTCGTAGGTCATACAATTCCCACTAACATTACAATCATGGAAATATGAATATAACATATGTTATTGGTTTGTTGGGATTAAATGTAAGCATTCGAGGCACAAGAAGCCAGATTGACCAGAACATTTGTCTCTTTTAATGTAGCGAGTTAACATAAGCATCAAAGCATAAACGCTAGGATGACCAGAATGTTGCTTGCATAATAGGCACACCAAACACATGGGAGATCCCTCTTATGCTAAGCATTTAGTATTCATTCTATCCATAATGACCCTTGTGTTCGTAACCTGAGATAGAAGTGTGCTAGATATACTCGCAGTGACCCATACGTTCACTTAGCAGGATGAGTATTAGTATTTACTGTATCATGAAGAGTTCACTCCAACAAATAAGGAGAAGCACCAACATTATTGATGTATTCTTATAAAAGGAGTCAAGGTACACCCCGCCATCCAATACAAAATGGAGGCTCTTATAGTGGACACCCCTTTTATAGGAATGTATCAACTTGTTGGAACTAAACCATAGACAGAAAGCCAAGAAAAGATCATGCCCATAGTCATTACTTCTCTAGTCAAATATGACATCATTGAGTTGCTCAAGGAGATATGATAAAGCAAAAACAAAGAAAACAAAGAAAAAGCTCAGCATATCCAAACAAGTATATCATTTTTGAGTTCAATTTTTTGGGATTGATGTCAAGTGTCAATGTCCAGAATACATTTGAAATAAATCTCTTCAGTAGGGTGACAACAGCAGGCAGACGCAGTCAGAACGACTAGTGACTGAGGTCAAAGAGCACTCTTCATGATGAAGAACCTAAGAAGGATTGAGCAATAGTAGACAGACATAGCCAAGGTGACTGGTGACTGACGCAAGAGAGATCTTCCATAAAAGAATCTGGAGACGTGACCCAAGAAACAATAGGTAGACACAGCTGAAACAACTAGTAACTATTGCAAAAGAGATTCTATGAGGAGAATCTCAAAAAAGTGACACTTGCAACAATAGGCAGATGTAGTGAGGACCACTGGTGACTGTTGTGAAGGAGATTGTATGAGGAGAATCTCAAAAATAGAGTGACACTGGCAATAGTAGGCAGACGCAATGAGGACCATTGGTGACTATCATGAAGGAGATTCTATGAGGAGAATCTCAAAAAGAGAGTGACACTGGCAACAGTAGGTAGACACAGTCAGGACCACTAGTGACTGTCATGAAGGAGATTCTATGAGGAGAATCTCAACAAGAGTGACACTGAGGGGGGATGCCCCCGAGCTATGACAAGACTCAATCCATGGATACATGAGTAGAAAGCAAGAAAGCGAAAGCATGAAAGCGACTATACAGAAAGCTTGAAGGTACACTGCAAGATGAGGCATTGGGAACAAGAGGCACCTATTTACCAAGTTTTCACCTTCTTGGCAAGCTTTTTTTTTTTTTTTTTTTTTGGGCACCTATTGCTAGGTTTTCACTAGGGTAACAATTTTTTTCAGAACTTTTTCTGATTTTTAGATTTTTTTCAGGACATATAGATATGTACAAAGAGCTTGCTAAGATTAAATCAACTATAAAATCACTTCAGGTGGAGAGTGTTGATAGGC
This sequence comes from Cupressus sempervirens, assembly GCA_028749045.1. Taxonomy (NCBI): domain Eukaryota; kingdom Viridiplantae; phylum Streptophyta; class Pinopsida; order Cupressales; family Cupressaceae; genus Cupressus; species Cupressus sempervirens. Next base: position 236,397,471 of record CM053793.1, read on the forward strand.
TCTTTAAGCACTTCTCCTTCAGTTGTGGAAAGCTGATAAGCACCAAATCCATATACTGCAGTAATGATGTATGGGCCTAGAAAGTTTGGTTCAAACTTTCCCTTTTGCATTCATTATTGTTGATTCTTAGGGTTCTCTCTCAAGATGAGGTCACCCAGCTAGAAGTCACGTGGCCTGATCCTTTGATTGTAGCTTTGTTCCATTCTTTGTTGATATGCTCATAGATGATCACATGCCACTCGTCGTCGTTCATCAAGTAACACAAGCTCTTGAAGCTGAGCTATCCTATAGTCATCATCAGTGATAAGACCTTTTATGGAGATTCTCAAGGTAGGAATCTTGACTTCTATTGGAAGCACAGCATCAACCCCATACACTAATGCAAAAGGAGTCATGCCTGTTGGAGTTCTAATGCTTGTCCTATATGCCCATAGGGCTGGGTTGATCTAGAGATGCTAGTCTCTCCCTGACTTACTGACTATGCAATGAAGAATTTTGAGGATCGCCTTATTGGATGCCTCATCTTGGCCATTACCTCGGGGGTGATAAATAGAAGACCAATGTTGTGTGATCTTAAATTTTTTACACAATTCCTTGTGGTCTTTATTCTTGAACTATCCTCCATTGTCAGTAATGATTTAGGATGGTATACCATATCTATAGATGATGTAGTTTGTGATGAAAAGTGCTATAGTTTTGCCATCAGTAACTATGAGAGGGACTGCCTCTACCCATTTTGTGAAATAATCTGTAGCCGTGATAATGAACTTATGTCCATTGGAAGAGGTTGGGTGAATCTATCCCACCAAGTCGAAGGCCCATTGTTGAAATGGCCATGTTGTAGTTGAGGGAATCAGCTCTCTGGCTGGAGCATGAATGAGATTCCCATATAACTGACATTTCTTGTAGGACCTAGCATACTTAATAGCTTCTTGCCCCATTTTAGGTCAGTAGTAACCAGCATGAAGGAGTTTGTGAGCTAGTGTTAGGCCATTGGAATGAGATCCAAAAATGCCTTTGTGAACATCAATTAGTGCGTGTTTGGACTTGTCAGGTTCTAAACACCTAAGGAGTGTTCCATCAAGACCTCTCCTATACAGATCGTCAGTAATAATGACATAATGTGAAGCGTTATGGATTAGGTAAAATTTCTCATTCTGAGTTAGATCTCCTAGAATGGTTTTATTACAAAGGTAGGAATAGATGTGATGGTAGCAGGATGATTCTTGCCCTATAATAGAATAGATCATTCTAGAATCAGGTGTGTCATAGGCTGGGTAGTGTAATGCTTTCACCACAAACTCATGTTGGAGATCATTTTTTGGCATTTGTAGCAGGGAGGCCAGAGTGGCCTTGGCATTAGCTGCTTTATTATCTGCGCGTGGAACTTGCTGGAAGGTGATGTGTGTAAAATACTTTGTCAAGTCATCAACCATGCATTTTTAAGGAATTAGTTTCTCATCCTTTGTTTGATACACATTATTTACTTGGCTGATAACAAGCTGAGAGTCACCGAAGATGTCCAACTAATCTACTCTCCATTCAGCTGCAATTTTCATACCATTGATCAAAGCTTCATATTCAGCAATGTTATTTGTACAAGGAAATAGAATCTTGTATGCTTTAGGAAATGAGTATCTCTGTGGTGTAATGAAGAGTAATCCAGCACTTGATCCTTGTTGTGTAAAGGACCCATCAAAGAACATAACCCATGTATAGTGTGTGAGTGGCAGAGTTGACTCATCTAGGAAATCAATGTTCATTGGTAGAAGACTTTGTATGGGTGCCTCAGCCAACTGGTCTGCAATTGCTTGTCCCTTTATAGCTTTGCGTTCAACATATTGGATGTCAAACTCACTTAGTATCATGACCCATTTAGTCAATCTTCCTATTAGAGCTACCTTACTGAGAAAGTACTTTAATGGATCTATTTTAGCCACAAGCCGTGTAGTGTGGGCAAGCATGTAGTGTCTCAACTTTTCGGAAGCAAAGACAACTACCAAGCAAGATTTCTTAATAATGTTGTAGTTTTTTCCATAAGAGACCAATGTTTGGCTCAAGTAATAAATAGCTCTTTCTTTGTCGTCATTGTCTTCCTGAGCCAACATGATTCCCAAAGATGTTTTAGTGGCTAAAATGTATAAAAGAAAAGGCTTCCCATGCATAGGAGGCATCAGGATTGGTGGATTGACAAGATATTGTTTGATCTGTGTTAAGCTTTGCTCACAATCCTGGCTCCAATTGAATTTCACACCCTTATGTAAGGTCTTTGTGAAGGGCTATGATCTATCTGCCAATTGTGAAATAAACCTGCGAATAGATTGAAGCCTTCCTTGTAGTCCTCTCATCTGACTGATGTTCCAAGGTGGTAGCATGTCCATCATTTCTTGTACTTTTTCTTGATCTACTTCAATTCCCTTTGCAGAAACAATATATCCCAACAATTTCTCCGATGTGACACCAAATGCGCATTTTTTAGGATTGAGCCAAAGACTGAATTTTTCCATACGATCTAGGATGGGACCCAAATCTTGTAGATGAGTATTGCGTTGAGCACTTTTGACTAAGGTATCATCAACTTAGTCCTCCATGGTTCTATGCATCATGTCATGGAAAATTGTAGTAACAACCCATTGATATGTAGCACCAACATTCTTTAAACCAAATGGCATCACATTCCAACAAAAGGTTCCCCATGCACATGTGAAAGTCATTTTCTCCTGGTCTTCTGGTACAATTTTTATCTGATTGTATCTAGAAAAACCATCCATAAGTGAGTACATCTCATAGCCATCCATCATGTCCATGATCATATCAATATTAGGGAGCGAAAAGTTATCTTTAGGACATGCCAAGTTAAGATCATGGAATTCTGTACAAACCCTAATAGATTTATCATTCTTGGAAATAGGAACAATATTGGATATCCATTTGGCATAATCAATTGCATGGATGAAACTAGCCTTTAGAAGTTTCTCCAATTCTGCTTTGACGAGCAATGCAACATGAGGGTACATTTTTTGAAGCTTCTGTTTAACTAGTTTGATGCTTGGTGCTATGGACAAGTGATGCATGATAAGATTAGGATCCAATCTTGGCATGTCAAAATATGTCCAGGAAAAATTTATTTTCTTTTCCTGGAAAAAAAAAATGAATTGTTCCTTCTCTTTAGGTGATAGTGACTGCGCCAGATGTATCACATGAGGATGTTCTTCTGTACCCAGGTTAATTGGCTATATTGGCTCTATTAACACTGATGATCTCTCCTGAAATTGACTAGGAAGGACATCAAATATCTCATCCATGGGCACCTTAGAGAGGTTTTCACCCTTAGATACATCTTTTGTTTTTACTTTTTTGGGATCCGACACTACCACAATGTGGTTTTCACCATCGGACCTCTTGCATTTTTTTCCTTTTAATTGTGTGACTAAGATATTTGATGTGAGCCTTAGTCATGTTGATACTCTACTCATTGGTGGAAGATGTTACAGGTTTGATAGCATTTAGGTAATAGGTGAGAGCATAGTCATTTTGGAATGTGGGGACTTCGTTAGATGCATTGGAGTTCCAGTCTATAAGCTCGGGATGTGTGAGTGAGAGAGTATTGGCTGGTTCAATTGCGTTCACATTATAGTCATTAAGTGCATGGACCAAAAATTTGAGACCTACAGTGACCTCATCCACAGGTGTATTCAAACACCTCAGAATACTAACATCAAGAATTGACGACTCTAGGACACTAGTTGGATCAAACCCCCATGACCTAACCCTAGATGTTTCACCCACTTTGATTCAATTTTCATAGACATGCACTTGGTCAATATCTTTATCAGTAGTCGCTTCTAAAAGATTGTCAAACTCATATTCATGAGAATCAGTGCTACACGGTGAGAGACTATAGAACTCCCCAATAGTGATAGGGACATACTCTCCTTCAACCTCTGGATTCTTACACAAATACTCAATATGGCATGACTAACTAGATTCTCCCTTTTCTGAATGGTATTTGAGTTGCTCAGTATTGTCCTTAGAAGAATCACTAGTATCATCCACAGTGCTAACATGTGGCACAAAGTCATTTGGCTCAGCAAAGAATTTAGTGAGATCATAAGAAATAGGATGAGGGTAGGAATCCTCATCATCAGATTCTTCCTCTCAAGTACCTGACTCAGATTGTGACTCATTTTTAGATGAACTCTTAGGTATGGGTATGAATTTATTGGATCCCAAATGGAAAGGGACCTTCTTAAACCCTAGGCCAGTTGTGTCATTGTTGCTTCGAGCTGTTGCTTTGATAGGATCTATTAGACCATTGTTATTGTACCCAATAGGGTTGGTTCCCTTGTAACCAAAACACTTCATAAGCTTAAGACCAGGTCCATATTTCTTAGGATTGATTTCTCAAGCTTGTTCTGTTAGGTCCACTGGAGCTTATTCTTTGTAAAGCCATGTAGTAATGGCTCTATTTTCACTTTCATCTTCTAAGGGAACTATAGCCTTGACAAAAGAGCCATTAAACTTGGTCTGAGGTGTCAGCACGAATGGCTTCTTTGCTTCTGAGGGCCTCCCATAATGTTGAGGGGACTCTGGAAGAGATGTTAATGACAACACTGGTTCCATGTGGTGCTCTCCCATACCAGTTTCTTTCAATTTAAATGACTACTCAATTTGTTTCAGCTTATTGTCATGACCATCAGTAGACTCGTGGTTAGTAGGGATGAAAGAATCAACAGCTTTGAGAATATTGCAGGTGTAGCTAGCAGTGGAAAGAATAGTAACTTCAAAACCATGAAATGGGAATTTAATGCATTGGTGGTATGTGGATGGCACAACGCACATCTCATGTATCCATGGCCATCCCAACAGAATGTTGTAGGCTAAGGGAATGTCAAGCAGTTGACAGGTGACATCCCTTTCGACAGGACCGACGTGAACTGGTAAAACCACAAGACCTAGTGACTTTTGTTCCACTTCATCATATGCTTTAATAGTAATCTTTCATCAAGGATCAACAGAGTCCTCAGAATAATCCAATTGTCTAAGCAGAGCAGCAGAGACAATATTTAGGCTAGTGTCATTGTCAATGAATACCCGACGAACACGTGCCTAGTGGATCATAACCTCAATGTGTAGAGGCTGATTGTGTGGGTGATTTAGGGAGTTTTCATCCTCCTTAGAGAAGGTCATAAGATGAGGTGAGGTCAAGTGACCTACCATGGATTGAAATCACTCAAGATCAAGATCTTGAGGAATGTTTGCCTCAATGAGGGCTTTGTCTAGAATATTCCTATGAGCAGGCGAGATTTTAAGCAACTCAAAGATGGAAATCTAAGCATTAGTTCATTTCAACTAATCGAGAACATTATAACTGGTTGCAGTCAAGTGTGTTTTGTGTTTTGAACCTTTACTGGATGGACCAGCAAGGGCTTTGTCTTTGTGTTGTTCAAGATTTGAAGTAGGAGGTGCAAGGCCTTTGAGCACTAACTTTGCATGAGAGTGAGTAACAGCATTAGCACAATGTTGTGAAGATGCATTATCCATGTTATTGGTAGTAGGGCCTCTCAAGAAAAATGGTGTCTTGGGTTTGTCATTATCTTGCTTTCCCTTTATGGTAATAATGTCATAGTATTCAGAATCTACAGTTTCAACCATGTGAATGACATTGTCATCATTGGAATATGTATAGTTGACCTTATTGTAGGGTTTTGGTTTCAAAGTCTCTCCTTTTTCATAAGCTGAGAAAGGCTTTTTGAACACTTTGTGGTCTGAGTTTTTGTTATGTCCATCTACCACAAGATCACCAGCATCAATCATGTCTTGGACTTTATGACGCAAGTTTATGCAGTTGCTAGTTTTGTGTCCCTTGTTTTGGTGATACTCACAAAATGAGATCTCATTCCACCATGGTGGACGTGGTTGTGGATCATAGGGATGAGGGTTATCCATTGGTGAGATAAGCTTGTGTTGTAGCAATGTTTTGTAAACCACATCCAAAGGTTCTCCCAAATGCATATACTCTCACTTGGGTTGTGTTGTCCATGAGTTTCTGAGTTTGTTTCTAGACGTCTTATTGTCAGGGGGAGGCTTTTCAGCATTTTTGGCCACTTTGAGGCAGTCTGTGAGATTAAATGCAGTCTTAGCAGGTTTGGGTGTGACATTGTCAACAACCCCATCATGTACAATTTCTCTGTTCTTGTTGACATGTTTAGTTTTATCACTATTGGAAGTGGAACCTTATTTTATGTCTCTCTGAAGAGTGAGCTCACCTTTCTTGACCATAAATTCTTTGATACGGAAAGCATGTGTAATCATGTCTTCAAAGGTACATGGACCTTGTAGTTGGACTCTATAACCGAAATTAGGTAAGAGGTTATCAGTGAAAATGTCAAGCTTCTCTGTTTCTAGGATTTTATGGGAATACTTAGTGTATAGTTGTCTCCACCGTTGGAGGAAAGTGAGAAAAGGCTCACCAACCTTCTGTTTAAGGTTGCATAGATCTCAAATATTTACAGGATGTTGAATGTTATGAGAATATTGTTGAACAAATGAATTGGCAATATTGTCAAACGTCTTGATACTAAGAGGTAAATGTGAGAACCACTCCAAAGCCTGACCACCTAGGCTTCTAGGGAATAAATGCATGAGGTACATTTGATTGTGTATAAACTCCATGGACAAAGTAAAGAATTTCTACAAGTGATTTTGGGGATCAGTAGTACCAAAGTACTTGTCATATTTGGGTAGTTCTACACCTTGTGGGAAAGGCGGCATGTTTATGCTTTTGTCAAATGGAAATGAACAAAGAGCATCCAATGTGTATGTCTTTTTGGGTTTCTCCTTCTCATGCATCATCTGAGCCAACTAATCTTGCATAATTTTCAATTGTTTTTGGAGTTTGGAGGTCTCAATTTCTTCTTCAGTTTTGACAATGGTTTCTACATTGAAATGAGAAGGTAACTTTGCTCCCTCTTTGGAAAGTTTGAGAAAGTATTTTTCTTTCTCTTCGTTGATCAGGATTCCCATGACCTTCTGAAAGTTTTTGTCTCTTTGACATTTTTCTATGTGTTTAGGAAGGATTTCCACCTCTTCCTATTCCTCATCAGTGTCATATTCTTTCTCTTTCTCTTTCTCTTTGTCATTACTAGGTGGTTCTTGATATCTACTATGACTACCATGTTTAGGTTCATGATTAGTCATTATAGGAACGTGTTTAGTTTCAATGTTTTGTGTCTCAAAAGGATCTCTAGAGAACAGATCATACATTGTGTTTGGGAATGCAGGACCTCTACCTATCTCAATATCCTCTTGGTAAAAAAGATTCTTTATTTGTTGCAAATTGAAAAATGTTCATTGAACTTTAGATGACCTGGCAGGTGAGGAAGACCATGAAGATGCCTCACTAGCCAATCTAGATACAGATTACATAATGAAAGGTAAGCGACCTTGGCCATGATTACGACCCCTAGCATGACCACGTCTAAGGTTATCGGGATAAAACATGTTGCCGCTTCTGGTTGTGACAGTCATAGGCAAGGACAAGAAGCTAGAACCTGGACAAGGACTACACTAAGACTGAGTCTCAAAAAGGACAAGATAACAGCAAGAATGTTGTTCACTAAGGCACAAATGGTCTAATTTAAAGGCTAAAATAGCCAGAGATTATGACCACTACGACACAAAGTATGACAAGCATTAAGACAAAGAACAAAAAAATTACTTATGAGACGAGACTAGTCAAGGTATAAGACACAAGTCTTCAGCTAAGTGAAGTGTTGCTATTTCAGGACTGTTTGCAAATAGAGAGCGATAAACGAATGCAAAAAAGGACAGTGTGCAGGTCACAGATAGCTAAAACAGATCCAAATTGGTAATGCTGATACAAAGTCTCACACGAAAAACCTTTACGGGTCGCGCGAAGAAGTTTTACAAGCCGTGCAAAGAAGTTTCTATCTCATGCGAAGGTCAGTGATAGCAGTTTAATTTCACATGAAGAAGTTCACAAGGCCGCGTGAAGACTCATAATAGCAATTTAATTTGGCTCGAGAAGAAAATGATTTCATGCGAGAAGTAAATGATTTCGCATGAGAAGGCAGACCAGTTTTACAACAATAACTGATTTTGTCAAATTTTTTGATCATTTTAGTAACTAGGTAGATAAATAGGCACGTATAATAGCAAGCAAGTGATTTCAAGCACGTATGAAAACAATGAGCAAGGGAAAAAGAAACCTTGTGCATGAACAATCAAGTGACTTAGTTTGTCCTAATCCCTAGGAGAGCTATTTGCGTATGTTTTCAAAAGGTTTTGCAATCACACATACATCCCTAGAAAATAAAAGTTGGCCTCTCTAAGGTTTTTAGTAATGGTTTGACTCTGCAACTTTTATGACTCATAGGGGTGACCTCCAATCTCGGCACACCGAGGTTTTGACATAGTCTGAGAACTTAATCTTCAAGAGCTGCTAGGGAGATCTAACAACCCACAATGAACCACACCCGTGGAGATTTCTTCCACAAGGACATTTATATAGCGGTTGTCACTACCATGTCAAAAATGGCTATTACCACTCAAGGTTCCGTCAACACAGTTTTCCCTATAAAGGAATTGTCTACTACGGTTAACCCTCTCTAAAGATGATCGACTCACAACAGTGTACCACAAGGGGACTTAGCTTCCAAATTCAAGGTTTTGACACCTTTTCACTTTTAGCCCAATCAAAGCAGACATATTAATTTGACACGCTAAACTAAGAGTATCTCTTAAAGATCTATGATATCAACTCCCAGTGATCTATCAACCTCTCCAAAGAAAGGATGCCTTAATCAACAAGTTGAAGATTCATCTATCTGCGAGATGCTCAAAGTATCCTCCCCACCTACAAGGAATCCATCTTAGAGAGGAGTTTCACTAGGAACCCACTCCTTCAAGATTCACGAATAGTGTTCATGGGGGCTTAATTACTATGTGTGTATATATGTTAATTCCCAAAAGCAAATCTATCCAAAAGCAATCAAAAAGCTCAAGGTGGTACACTTAATGCTTTAACTAATGTGAGGTGAGTCCAAAGATGTGGAACATTTAACACCTCACACAAGCCAAAGGAGTCTGCAACTCATAAACTAGTGAGTTATAGAAAGCACAAAAGGGTTGCCTTGTGGAGCCTTTAACGCTTCTATCCTATAGACCCCTCCCCTTTAATGTGGTGTTGATCTTGCAACCATAGGGTCGAACGAGGGGCCGATAGATAAGCGAGTCCAATAACCCAAAATAGCTATCTAAATCTATCACTAGTACCTAAGCCTGCTAAATGAATACTAATGGAGATCACACCCTAGTATCAAATTATGCATGTGTTGTAAAATGAAAACATGGAAGGAAAAACACATAAGCTCAACACGAGAGATGTTTGTTTTAGAACCAAATGAAGTGTTATTAGTTGAGGAAGGTTACCTGGTGATCCTTGCAATGCGCTTAGTAGATTTTACCTATTTTTAGTAACTTTATCACGCTTTTTCAATTGTCCCGCAAACTGCTGTTATGTTGTTCCAAAAAAATTAGAAAACACAGAAATACTAGAAACCATGAGCAGTTAGCAGAAAAACTAGAAAATACAAAAAATCAATGCAAAAAAATTGCCTTTGTCAGCAAAGTCATGCGAAATTCCTGACAATTCGTGCGAAGAAGTTTTATGACCCACACAAAATTATATTCAGCCCACACGAAGAAACAAATGCCGCACGAAGTTTCGCGTGCCCAAGAACTTTCTCGCGTGATACAAAGAGAATCTTCGCGCAAAGATTCTAGATCCTCGCATGAAAATGAACAGTCTTGCGTGAAGATTCCCAAATTTGTATGGAACTGTACAGACAAAGAACACAAAAATGATTTAAAAAGTGCAGAAAGAGGGCAGAAAAACTAATTTTTCTGTCCCACAGTGGGTGCCAAAAATGTATGCGTGAATATGCGGCCTCTGCTGACACACACACTTCAACAAGTTCATTATATGCGGATTCATCCCGGAATGAACATTGGATTGTTCATCTGAAAATCAGCTGACAAGACAACCTATTGCCTTCTATCTAAAGGGAATTGCTTGTTAGATATCCTCATATTTGAGGTGTTTAAGAAACCAGACCCTCTACGAATGAAGGATTTGAAAGAAAATGCGACTAATCTTTATGAGAATGCAGATTAATCTAGAATGGAGTATGCACGTTTAATCTAAAAACATGTAAAAGAAAGCTATGCTAAAATGTATGCATATTATGCTAAATGAGATTAAGCTAGAAAATGAATATCTTATGAAAGTAAGGAGCTCAAATGAATGCACAATCCAGAAGCAATTCGATGCAAATTCTCATTCATCCTCCTCAAAATGAAGAGATGAGGGTCTCTTAAATAGACTTTCCTGGAATCCATCAACGGTTGAGATCGATTTCAATCAACGGTCAAGATTAAAGGTGAAGTTCAGTCATAAAGGAAGATTCTCAAATTAAAGGGAGTTAACTGATTTAATTTGAGTAGAAAAAGGAGTTAACTAATTTAATTTGAGTAGAAAAAAGAGTTAAATGATTTTATTCCTTTTTTATCAATAGTGAACTGGAAATTTCCCTTTTTTGAACTGAAGAGAGATTTTAGTGAGATATTTAATTTAATAAAATGAGATATGCTCTCATATTACCTTTTCTATTTAATTAAATAATCCTTTAATTAATTAGAGACACTTTTCTTATTTAATTAAATAATTTCATTTAATTAATTAGGAATGGTTTCCCATTTAATCAAATAACTTTGTTTAATTAATTAGAAGTATGTACTCCATTTAATTAAATAATTTTCTTTTAATTAATTAAAATAGGCACATTTATTAAATTAAATAAATTTAATTCCATAGTACATTAGTCTTAAGATATAATTTAATTTAATTAAAGTATAAATACTTAGTAATTAAATTAAATATTAATCCATAGGTTTAATGTGACTAATATGAGTAAATACTATAGGAATTAAATAATAAGCATGATGAATGTAGATTAGGGTTTTCTGCATCTGACAATTAAGTCAAGTAGCGAGTAGCCAAATAAGAATTTGCCTAATGGAATAGGACTCTAGGATTGATCAGAAATAGACCAAATTTGGTATCATGGTAATGAGCCAATTTTGAGGTATTACAACATGAAATAGTCAAAACCAATCTTAGATTCAATAATCTCCCCCTTCGATATGAGTGTCAAAAACACTTAACAATATATCAAAGTCTAATCTCCTCAAGTAAAATATGCATATAGTTCTGCATATATACAAAACTTCAAAATTTCTCAAAATTTTGTAAAAACTATATATGTGTGTGTGTGTGTGTGTGTGTGTGTGTGTGTGTGTGTGTATACATATATAGATGTATATATGTATGTATATATGTACATATATATGTATATATGTATATATATATATGTATGTATATATGTACATATATATGTATATATATGTATGATATGTATGTATATATATACACACACACACACATATATATATACATATATATGTACATATATACATAAATATATATATATATACATATATACATATATATGTACATATATACATATATACATATATATGTACATATATACATACATATATATATACATACATACATACATAAATATATACATATATACATACATACATACATATATATATATATATACATATATATATACATATATACATACATACATACATACATACATATATATATATATACATATATATATACATATATATATACATATATATATATATATATACACACACACTTCAAAAGTTTTGTAACTCCCACTGAGCTGATGTGCCATTTCTATTCCAAAATTATGTGTTGCATGTGTCTCATGTTGTTGTATCTGATACTCTTTGCCTTTGTTTTTGTATCTGGTGGGTACCTTGTACTCTATATCTATGTTTTCTTCCATTCTTATTTACAACTCCCCAAAAAAATATATAAACTTCTCAATTGTTTCTCCCCCTTAACTATATCTCCCCCTTTTTGACACTTATGTCAAAGGGTTTTAAGGATTAAGACCATATTTCACCAAAAATGTTTTATTGACCTCCATAATCATCTTGAGAGATGCATCCCAATTATCTAGAACAATTTGCAATCATTTATGTTGGATAGTTATCTTTGCTACAAGATGAACAAGTCCTTCCAAAGTAGAAATATTAGGATCTTTCTTTAGAACATTCTCTAAAGAGGCTTCTTCTTTATGGATTACTTCTAGGTGTGGGGTTACGAAAGACTGAATTTGCATCAACTTGGCCTTGATGTTGGCCTCCTTTGTTATCAACACAACTAGTTCCTTCTGTGTGTGAAGTGTTTGGGCAAAATGCTTCTCACTCTAAGCTGGATCTTTTGGTAATTGGGTGTTGGAAATCTTTAGATTTTGATCCAAGCTCATTATTCTTTGACTCATTTCTTGTTTGAAATATGAGAAATCACACAAATTTTTATACAATGAGAATAAATTCTCAAGTACCTTTTTCACTTTTTCAATATTTTTTGCCAATTCAGCCTTCGACAGTGCTATTTCACTTGATATCTTTTCATTTACTTTCATCTAAAATTTCTTCTCTAACCATTCCAATAATTTGACATTAGTTTCAAGGTCCTCATTCTATACTTGGTCCATGATGTTGGATAATTGCTCTATTATGGGCTGAGTTTCATCAAGTACTTACAAGCTAAAGGCATCAAGAAATATTTCTTTGATCTCTACTAATGCTTGCTTCTACCTATACTCATTTTTGAGTATCTCTTGCCTCTTTCTTCTTTCTAGTGCCTCTTGCATTTCATTTATTTATTGCAGGTTCATTGTCATTGAGTCATAGCTTGGTATCACTATTTCTTCATCAAGTGTAGGGTCTCCATAGTGAAGTACCCTTGCAACCTTGGTAGTGCTCGAGCCTAGTGCCAATATTTGCAATGGCATTGTATCAGTGCCCTGCTTCTTCTAAGCAGTCCCTAAGCTAGGAAAGTTTACCAATGTTTGTATTGCCTCTTGCTCCTTAGGGGTTTTCTCTACTTCTTTCTCCTCTCCTCTACTTCCTTGATCAATGATTACAATTTGTGGAGCTACACCTTGGGTTTGTGTTGCAGGAACATCTTGTCTTGTTGATTCCTTTGTTGTCTCCTCGGTAGTAGTTGTCACCTTTATTGTAGAGTCAACCTTAGTAATTTTTTCTTGTACCTCTTTCTTTTTAGGTTGAGGTTGTGAGGATTGTTCTTGTATAGTTTCCTTCTCTCTTGTTATTGCTGCTACAACTTTCTGCAATTCATCAACACTCACCAATATTGGATTTGTGCATAGTTGTGTCTGTAGTGTTGATTGGTGAAGGATCTTCTTGAGATCCTCTATAGTTAAATGGTTGATGTTCTGAGAAAAAATGTCAAGAACATCCTTTAAAATGACTATAACTATAGGTGTTTTATGTGGAGGACTTGGTGGTGGTAGTTGTGCATCTTGCACACTCTGTTCAATTTGTTGCTCCTCTTCACCATGTGTCTCCATTGTTTCTTTTTCTATTTCTTTCTCTCCTACATCATTTTCTTGTTCTCTTTCTTCCTCTTTCTTACTGGCCTCAACCTTATTTGCATCTTTATCCTTTTTAGTGTTCTGTCCCTCAAAGGGATCTTCTTCTCCATCCTTGATAGTAGTCAAGCCATTTAGCAACTTGCTCACATGTTTCTTAGTTGCCTTAGTTATTTGACCTTTAGTCAATTCTAGCATTACTTGTGCCAATGTGGATTCTCTTATTTCTTTTTCCATTTTTAAACATTAATGCCACTTATTTTCAACAATTTCATATAACTCCTTGGGCATTTTATTGTCTAACTCAAGAGGAGTGTTCTTGAATTCTTTCATCATGGCATATACTAATTCTTCAACTTTATTCTAATCTTTTCTACTCAACTTATTAAAATCAATATTTTTCAATTCAAAAAAATCTGCATTCTTCCTAACATTATCACAAATTTTATCAATATTTGACTTAAGAGCATTCCTTACCACTTTTAACTGGCTGATATCTTTAAATTCTATCCTTTCATCATCTAACTCTAGTTGTGCAACATATTTTCTCCTCGGTTTCTTTTGCACAGGACTAGTCTACTTAGTAGCCTTCTTCTTTTCTTTGTCTTGTTCCTTGTTTTTTTGAGTTGAGGCTCTTGTGGTGGCTCTTGTTACTAGTATAGTTGGCTTGGCTTAGGTTGGCTTTGTATCCTTCTTTGCTTTAGGATGGGCTTTAGGCTAAACTTTTGCCTTTCTCTTCTTGGGCTTGGCTTGAGCTGGTGCCTCCTTGGCTTCTTCTTCCTCGGCACCTTCTTTCTTTTCTTCATCCTCACCTAAGCCTTGTGTCAATGCAAGAGGTTGATGTTCCTCTTCATCATCATCATGATCTTCCTCTTCCTCAGCATCGGCACCTTCACCAATTTTTTCTTTAAGCTTCTTAACAAGCTTGCCTTTCTTCTTCAAAGTAGAGGTAGTCTTCAACTCCATATCTACTTTGGATCTCACCACATCATATGTTCCAAAATGTGGTGCATCCTTTTAAATTTCCTCTTCAAGCAATGTTGTGATTGATGTTGATGATTCGTCAATATTTAGCTCATATCTTAATGGTCTTAGCCATATAACCCTTGGAATTGCTACTTGGATATAAGTATAATCAATATCAACTAAGAAACAAATATCATTGATGTGTTGTTCTTCTAGGGAAATTGGTATCCTTAGTCCTTGCTTCATGGATTTCTTGAAATCCTCAAAGTAACTAGTCATTAGAGATTCAAAGTTGTCTCCCATTTGCTCAATGTACTCATTGATTTGAGTAATAGCTGACTTATCTAATTTCCAATCTATTTTGCCCAAAGAGGGAAATTCTTCCAGAACATTGAAAAATATATAGATTAGAACTGATCCAAACTTACACTGAGAACCTTTTGATCTTCTTAGTGCTCCCAGATTCTCCATGATCTACTATAATAACAATTTTGCTAGATCATATGCATGATCCTTCTTGACAATTTTGTAAGCCACATCCATAGCAATGCATGGAACACTATTCAATGTACTTGATTGATAGAACTTGTGAGATATAACTCTTACTACAAAGTCTAGAAGGGGATCTATGATTGTATCAATAATCATGCCCCTTTTGTTCCATTTAGCCCCAATGTTCTTTTCAATAGCTTCTTTAAAATCACTTCGCAAGGTCTTGTACTGATCTAGGGTTGGAAAACCTGTAACCATATGCACAATTCTATTTTTTATATTGATAGGTCCTCTTTCTAACCATAAATAGCCACTATGTATTCTACTTAGGAAAATTCTTATCCATTTTGTTTTAAAAT
Organism: Cupressus sempervirens; assembly: GCA_028749045.1. NCBI lineage: Eukaryota > Viridiplantae > Streptophyta > Pinopsida > Cupressales > Cupressaceae > Cupressus > Cupressus sempervirens. The sequence continues at coordinate 236,412,877 of CM053793.1, forward strand.
CTGTGAGGAAAACTAGGGCACGGGTTAAGCCCTTTCTTTCAACTATTTGAAATTCTTCCTTTAACACTCCATTTTTACATAGTTTATCATATGCTTGATGAATCTCCATGTCTCCTATTTCTCCTACCTTGAAATTGTAACATTTTCTAACATCTTGCACCATTACAACTTTGGGCAGAATAATGGATAGTGCATTGATAGGGTCATTCTTATATGCAACTTTTGGAATCAGCCTAAAATCTAGTTTTTTAACCTCATTGCTAACTAACTGGACCTTGAAATCTTCATTTTCCTTACGGTTTTTAGAACTAGAAGCCATATTGAAAATCTAGGGTTTTAAAAGATATTAAACTTTATAATTGTGCAACTCCATACTTGAGGAATACCTTGGATCGATGAAAATGGTGCTTGATCTTTGTCAAAATCTATGCAAAAACTTTAATTGTTGTTCATCAATCACTTATGTGCTCCTCTCATTTTTGTTGTGTGTTCAAATGATGAGAAATGATCATAAAATTTACCTTATACTCTTCAAAACATAGCATTAAATTCTTAGTGCATATACAGCTATACGCTTGGCTCCTTAAGGATTTTAGCATAACTCAGCTTCCATTGACTTTTCATCACTCAACTCCAACTAGATTTCCTCTTCATTCAGCTTCCATTGCCAACTTGGCTATAACCAATCACTCGGCTCTTACTAGTAGCTCGGTATAAACTAACATCCACTTGGCAGCTAAGGATAGCTTGACAACACTGGTGAAAACTTTGAATTTCAACTTTGCATCTCTAAACATGTTGATCTCTTCTTTTCAGTACTATCTTATTTAGGAACTGATGTATGATAAGACTTAGTAAATTAGTCCCTCATGTCTTCTATCTACTTAGTTTGATGAAGTGTGATCACTTGACCTGTTAGGTGAAGTGATCCCATTATTTGATGTGCTACACTCAAATTTCTTCTTCTATGTCTTATTCATTTTGCCTTTGATGTGTTCAACATCTACCTTCTATTTTCCTTTGTTGACTTCTGACTTGGGTGCCTTTGACTTTGTTGGGAAATTCCTGCTAATATGACCAATCTTCATGAAACTGGAATATGTCATTTGGCTCAACCATCTATTGTAGTTCCCTTTGAAATGTGTACTTATGCAATTTTTAGGAATGCCTCCATATTCCTGATAGTAGTGACAACTATACCTGGTGTTATAGTCCTAATTGTAGTGATGACCATGGTTATTTCCCTTTGTTGGTGTCCACTTAGGCTTTGATCTACACTCAAATGCTCTATGTCCATACTTATTGCAATTGTAGTAGTGACCTTCAAATTTGGTGTCTTGATAGTCTTAGACCTGTAGTTATGTGTTTGATGTCCTTTCTTTTTGCACTTGTGACAATAACTTGCATTCTTAGGCTTATCATGTTGATGGGAATTCTTACTCCTACATAAATTAGAAGTATGTCCCTTTTTACCATAGAAATGACAAGTAGGTTTAGTGTTCTTACCTTTGTTACTCCTTTCTTCTACATTCTTGGAGGACTCTCCTTGTTCAGTGCTAGTGTAACCAAGTCCTGAAGTATCATTGCTAGCCGTTGGTGATTTTAGTAGCTACTCAAAGTACTTGATGGACTCATTGGGTTTGTTGAAGCTTTCTAATATCTCCTTCTCTTTTTTCAAGTCATTTTGCAGTTGATCATTCTACATCTTTAGTGTAGAGATCTTAATATTCTTCATATTCAGCTCATGATGTGCATTCATCATTTGACTTAGGGTGTCTAGCTGCATGTTAGAAATTCTTTCAAACTCAATTTTCTTTTCTTCCAATCTATTGGTAAGGTTTCTCTTGTCATCTTCTATCATGACTCTTTCTTCAATGGCTCTTTTCTTCTATTCAGACACTTCAGAAAGCATTATGGCTTGTGATTCTTGTTCAAGCTTGAGTATTCTAATTTCTTCTATGTGAGCTCTATTCTTCTCCATCAAGTCTACTATTGCTGCATCAAACTCTTTTGAATCTCCATTTGAAAATAGGTTTGAGGCGTCAATCTCCTTATACTATGTGTCATTCTTAGCTATGGCAATCTCTTTTATTCTTTTTAAAGATTTCCTCAGTTCTCCTCTAGCTTCTTCCAAGGCATGTAAAGAAAGTTGTATGTCAATTGTCTAATTCTCTATGATCTTCCCAAGTTTGTAGACTTCCATTTCTAGATATTTTCTCCAAGCTGTAAGGCTTCTTCTTGTGAGAACTCAACTTTGATACCAATTGTTGGAATTAACAAGTGGGAAGATTTACTTCTGAGGGGGGGGGGGGGGGGAGGGAATCAAAAGTAACTAACTTTAACCTTTTTTATTTCTTTAACTAAAACCATTCACATGCATCCAATCTATCTAATGAATATGAAAATAAAGACATGCATGAAAATAGACAACACACAAATGTGGTAACCCAGAAACCCTCCAAAATGAGAAGATAAAACTGAGGTGGGGATGACACCCACAAAATATCACTACAGCAATGTGTAACTATTCAAGGTTACAATGTTTGACCACTTCCAATGGTCTTCCCTATGAAAGGCATGTCTTGTTAAAGACTTTACACTCTGTCAAAAGTGACCTAGTTAAAGGATTTAACTACCTCGCTAAAAGTAGGCCCAGTTAAAGGACTTTTGTACATTCACTTGGAATGTCACCCTATTAAAGGATTTACAAATGGCTGCTAGGCCAACCTAAGTCCATTGAATTTCCATTATCTAATAAAATTGTTAGAGAGTATTAGAAAGTCTTTGGCCTGATAGCTTTGCAATCTCCAATTGCTGATTCTAGATCCTTGTTCTCCTCTGATTGACCTAATCCTTTCTTGATCTAATATGTCCCTCTTCAAAGTTATATTACTTTGTTCTTGATCAACCAAATGCTGAAATGCTACTCTATTCTTCTAAGTCTCTTCACACTTCCCTCTAAATTTTGCTACAATTTACCCATGCACTTCATTCATCCATGCATACAATGGGGTTTCATTCTCCTTTTAAAGATTTTGAAGACTTAGGATTAGGTATGAATCTACGATCCATATTAAATCTTTATTTCTCACTCATTCCTTGTACTTTTCTTATTGGTTGCATGCCTTCTCCATTTTTCTTATTGGCTGCATGCTCATTGCATAGGTAATGTAAAAGATTTGTTCTTATCATTAATATCCTTTGAGATTCTTCTATGTTGGCTCAAAAATAGTTTACATACGTGTTTGTGTGATTACAAACATCTATGTCCAATTTGTGTTACTTGGCACTTGATACCTTTGATGCTTGACTCATATAGAAAAACTTGCTCACTCGGCTCCTATAGCAATTTTGTTCCACATTGATTCTATAGTGACTCCACAATTATACTTTGCTCGACACTTGAACTTCACTCGGCACCTGAAGATTGCTTGGCACACATTGTAGCTTAGCATGAACTATTTACTCAGCATCTATATATATTTTACTCATTATGTGTTACTAGCTCAGCATGAACTTAGTAAGCATCTTAAGTGTATTGACACAAAATAGTCAAAACCAATCTTAGATTCAACAAAATGGATTTTGTTGATTTGTTAAATGGTCCTTTTATTTTTAACTTTTTCCTTTTTTTATTTCATTTTATGGTTTCATGAATTGTTTTCCCTCTTTTTAAAGTGATTTAGGTCCTTTTCAATTTGATAGGTGATTGATTGATCAATGAATTGATGTTACCATTGATTTCAAAGTATGTTGTTTTCCTCTGTTATCTGATTTTGTCCTTAATTTGCATTGTTTTAGGTCTTTTCCAAATTTAGGGTGTCTACAAATACCCCTCTTTGAGCTAATATACAAAGCATATTAGTTCAAATATTGTCTTGATTTTCTAATTTTTTAGCCATTTTTGATGTCTGATTGTCTGGTCAATGATGTTTTGTTGATTTGAGGTTGATATGATGCCTAATTGTTGATGATTTTATGTTTGATTCAATATTGTGATGTTTAAAATATTTTATTTTAAAACAACTTGCCTGGATTCCCTAGTTTGATATGATGTTGAAATTTTGGTTGGGGTAGAACGTTTTTGATATTTGAAAAAATTTGATATCCTGGTTTGATATGGGTATACTACCTCCTTAGTAATGAAATTGGGAAAATTAATGTGCAAAAAAATAGGAATATTCCAATTTTATTTTTGAAAATATTGATGAGAACAATTGATAGTAAAGTGGGGTAGATAGAGGCAATCAGGATGTTTTGGAATGATACCCAGTTCAATAAAATGGGTCAAAAACATTAATTTGGGCAGATAGGGTCAAATATTTCATAAAGTTCCCTAAAGGGGGGTTGAATAGATCAAAAGACTTTTTACCCTTGTCATTTTTACACTTCCCTTTTACTTTTTGTGTTTTTGGAGCTTTGAGTTGGCAATGATGGTTGTCCCATTGCGAGAGCATAGATTCGAGAGGGTTCATAGATATGAGAGTTCAACCGACTACGACACCCAAGTGAGTCATCAAGACCCTTTGTTGTTTAATATTTTTGAGTTTTTGCTAGATTTTTTTTTTCTTGGGTTTGCTCCATAAATGTGTACATTAGAAATTTTAGTTCATTTAAGACATATTTCAGTGCATTTAAAATATTTTAGTGAATTTGTGACTTAGGATAGCACATCCATGGGCTAGAATAGCATACTTGAAACCCTAGTTACCTAGTGAAATAGCACATAGGGCTAAACTATAGCGCATATGCATGTTTTAGTAGTGCTTTTAAGTCTTGTAGCACATACAAGGCTTATTTTAATGCATATGTAGTGTGAAATAATGTGTGTAAGATTATGGTTTAATGAGTTGATTAATTTTGATTGTTCAGATAGTGCATGTGATGAATTAAGTAGCACTTTTATGGGCCATAGCATATCTGGGCAATGCGATAGCACATATATTGAATGTAATAGTGCTCAGGTGTGTTATAGCACATATATAGGATGTATCAATGCATATGTTAAATGTAATAGTGCATTTTTAGAGAAAATGTTTGATAGAGTAGCACATATGCTTGATAAAATAGTGCAAAGTAATCTTGAAGTGCTTCAGATGCCTTAGATAACACATCGAGATAGATTAGCATTTGTCTAATAGCGAAATGACTAGATAGATGAGTTTGACTATGTGTAGGATTTTTTAGAGTGTAGGATAGGATCTTGATGTGAAATTTATGAATGTAGGATCAACTGAGATTCTTGTTTTCATAAAAAATCAAACACTAGTGAATTTGCAATCAAAAAGTAATGTGTAAAATCAATTAGTATATGTTAGATAGGTAGAAAATAGTGCCCCCCTCAGGATACAGAGTAGGGAAAACTAACATGTCTATCTCAAGATATAGAGAGGATAAATAACTGGTTAAAGGTAGAACCCTTAACTGAATAGCTAGATGTTGATGTTTGATTGATGTAGATGATCAGTTGTGATAAAAATGGATGTTGTTGATTGATTGTTTGATGAAATAGGTATGCAGGTGGAAGATCACGATTCAGTGATTGTACCTATGGTGCTTGGAGTTGATACATAGATTGTCTATAGTGGAGCAGTAGGTTATTGATAGGTGTGGATTTACCTATCTATTATAGATGACTCAATTATGAGTGAATAGAGGTTTGTTGACAACTGTGGTTGAGAGGTGGCACTCGGACCACAATAGCTTCCATATACCACTTGGGAGGATGATGATCACCCCAGAGGACATTAATAGGATTCTTAGGATCCTTACTATGGGGGATCTAGTTTATTATGATTAGGTTGCCAATGGGACAATATTTAGAGATGTATTTGTTGATGATAGCATCTGGGATGATAGTGTGTCCTAGTTTCAAATGTTATAGTACAAATTGTTGCCTATAGTGTTAGCTAGATTGATAGGGGGATTTCTTCTTCTAGATAAGCAAGGACATAGATGTCCTATGGGATGGGATCATATTATTTAGGAAATGATGGATAGACCACAAAGATTTTTCATGGGGGATCTGCATATTATCCCACCTCTATCATGATTTGTATCAGGTGGTGTATTCAGAGGTGGCTTCATTGTCAAGAGGGGTGGTATTATTGCAAATATGGACATGGTAGCATCTTCCCATTACTCAGCTGATATGTGTTCAATAATAGCTATAGGATATGCCTTATATATGTACATATTTAGTTGTGATCACTTAGCCCCATTTGGGAAAGATAAAGTATTGACGATGGATGTTGGATGACCTTGATGAGGTCATATGGAGGCCATATAGGTTTACATATCCATGGGCTGAGAATCATGATGAGATGGTGTGCTTTTTTTCATCACAATATCTACTAGGTCAAGTGCCTATAGTGATAGAGAGATTTTGTTTTAGGAGGGTGGTCAGATAGTTTGGTTGATAGAAGGGCATGCTATAGGGATTAGCACACTATGCATGGGTGTGGTTGGAGAGGTTGGTATGGAGGCTGACCTTGGACAATGAGGCATATCATGAGGCATTCATGTAAATGATAGAGACACCTTAGATGCAGGCTTTCAGGGATGGAGAGGTAGATGTGAGGATGGAGGGGGATTATGTAGGATGGTTCAGAGAGAACCCATTCCCAAGATACACATATTTGACAAAGCTGATACCTAGTTTTGAGGAGAAGTTGAGCAGAGGGGAGGAAAAAAATGATGATGGTGGGTGAGGGAGAGGTAGGGGGGTGTTGAGCTAGAAGTAGAGATAGAGGTGGAGTCGTGGTATGGCAAAGATATAGAGTCCAAGGCTGGGTGGTAATATTACCACAATCGAGGATTGTTGTGCAGGGCCTAGTCAAAAGGCCAGGGGATGTTGGAGCAGGGATACTAAGATAGGTTTTTGGATAAGGTGGGGTGACAATGAGAGGAGGCACAAGTAGTAGTGTTGGATTGAGCTGACAAGAAGATTATATGGGTCATGGTAGGAACGAGCATAGTAGAGTGAGATTACCAGATGATGTGCAATTTATCAAGTGATAGAGGCCACGTATAAGCTCCTGATAATGGGTACACAAGGTTTATAGCTATAGGGGTGATGAGGCTAATTATTGCCTCTATTTTATAATCATTCTAAATACTCTATTTTAACACTACCAAGACATTTGTGAAATTTTGTTTAGTTGAACTTATTAAGTCCAGATAGAACCATTAACCTATGGGTAGATAGTATGTCAATTTTTTTCAATATTGTACATATAATGTAGTATTTCATAGAACCATTAGAATGTGTGTTCTAATATTTTTATTTAATTTGATTATGCTTGTTTGCAAATATTTTTGCATCATAACTAACCTGATAGGGAAGAAGCTAAAGATGGTCAACAACATTCAAGGAGGAAGAACAATAATGGTATCAGGAGACACAATGACTAAAAAAGAGAAGTTATTATTCCAGGAATGCAGGGATGAAAAGTTGCTATATTCCCTCTACATTTACTACTGTGTCAAATTGGTTATCTAGACTTTATTGTTTATACCACAAACTGATATATTTCCTTCTTTTTCTCTAGCAGATTTTTAGTCAGTTTCCTATTTTAGAATAAGTGTCAATCCTCTATTTATAGGGATTACAGCGATAGTTTTGGAAGTTTTTGAAAAGAAAGTCTATGAAAAGAAATTGTCGACTCTCATAGTGAATTGTTTTTACTATTTTCTTTATTGATCTTATGTAAGGAATCTTGGAATATAATGAAATAATTCTTGATTTACATTATTTTTTAGTAGATTAGCAGAAGTCAACCAAAGGGGCCCAATTGGGAGGTGGATTAGACTAGAGAAGTGCAGATTTACTTCATCATTTTTAGTATTTCAAGTAGAAGTTGTAAGTTTCTTCCTACAACATCATATTTTGTGAGTGTTCCTATAGCATCTGTGAGAAAAATTATAGTGAATGGTCTAAGTTGGAATATAAGTTAGCATTTAATTGCATTTCCACTATTCATTTTAGTGAAGAGTTAAGTGTGTTAGTTTCCTGTAGCACTAGTGTAGATTATTTCCTTGCATTTTACTTTCCCGCAACATAAGAATAATGACTCTTTAGAAAACCTAGTGCACATACTGTGCCAACCATTTCAAGTATATGTCTCTAGGTTGACAAATTAAATGCACCTCATGATGGGGAGAATAATCCTTAGATTGAATATATTATTCCTAAGTAAGGCCTTGGGCATGATTATCACACACCTATTGTGAGGCGGACCATTTTTGGCACCATCGTCGGGATGGTGTCAAGCTAGGAACATCTTTAATGGGTCATAGTTTTTTTAGTTAAATTTCTTTTTCCAGTCTGAAAAGTTTCTTCACAAGTGTGAAGAATTCAATTACATGCATTCAAGAGGAAGACAACAAGATCAATATTGTAGATTTCTTCCACAGGAGTCTGTTAATTTGAACAAAGAAATTGTGTTTCCTTTTGAGGATGCAAGCCATGTTTTTCCTACAAAATCTTTCTTTAGAGCACAACCCTTGGACACAAGTGGTCTTCAACATTTTGCTAAAATTTTGGCTAGCTTTCTTGGTAGTTGTACTCCAAATCCACCTATTATTAACAACCCAGTACCCAATGTTCCTTTTCAACAACAACCTCATAATCAAATACCTCTAGTAATGGAACAACCTACTTTTTCATTTCCTCTCCAAAGCCTCGTAACCAATGATAATCTCAAAAATATACCTGCAACTGCTCTTCCATAGTTCTATGGCCTTGCAACTGAAGATCCTAATACTTTCCTATTTGAGTTTGACATACTTTGTCATAGCTTTGACTATAACACTGATGCCCATAAGCTCAAGTTGTTTCTAGCAACACTAAAAGAATAAGCTTTAAGATGGTTCATGGGTTTAGGAGCCAATGTAGCAAGTACTTGGGATGAAATGAAAACTCTATCTCTAGACAAATACAAAGAGTATTACAAGGCAAATGACTCAAGAGGAGATGATATCTTTAGAATATCACAAAAGGAGGATGAAACATTAGAGGACTATGTTTCACATTTTTTGTATACACTACAGAAGAACCCCCAGCATGTACTGGCAAAGGATTCACAAAAACTAGTCTCCTTGAGAGGGGTGAATGATAATTGTCTAGAAGCACTAGACTTGATGGCTAGTGGTGATGTAATCAATCTTCTTGGGATGACCTCAAGAAAATATATCTTAACTACTCAAGTTCAACTATGAAGAAAGGTAGAGGACATAGGACCACATCCACTAAAGGACTCAATCAAGGTATTTCAAAGCTCGAGATATCTAATCTACTCTCATATTTTAGGTAGGACATCATAAATGATGTAACTACACATCTCAACACAATAACTACAAAGAAGAAGCATGTAGAGGTTGATGCACAATTATCTGAGTACTGTCCACACTGCTAGAAGTAGAAGAAATATTGTCAATGCAAATTAGTCACTAGCATAGAGAACCAGCATCTTTCAATTGAGTACATCAAGATAGAAGGAGAGGATGAGCAAGAATTCTTTGTTGCTCAATGTCAGCCATGGGCCTCACATTAAGGTATGCCTCAAGATCCTTTACAAAATTAAAATCTATATGGTAATCATTGACAAAACCATAGTACCCAAGGTCCTCCACAATATAGTCAACCTAATTGGAATAGTGCTTGGGAAATTAATTGATAACAACCTTAATGGCCTCAAAATTTCCAACCTTCTTGGCCAAACCAAAAAAATAACTAGTAGTCCAACCAGTAAAATAATCAATGGCATAATTAGTAGAACTAATGGAAACAACCCAAAGCCAATTGGTAGTCTCCAAAGCAATGGAGAGGACCTCAGCAATGGCCTAACCAAAATACTAGTAATCCACAATTACTATCTCCAATCTAACAATTTGCACTAATGCCACCAACTACAAGCTCTAGATCTAAAAAATAGACTCAATTGCCTACATAACCTCAGCCAAATCCAAATAACCAGTAGCTACAATAGCCTATGTATTTTTCTAATGCTTAGCAATACCCTACTTATGGTCTAAATATTGCAAATATATAGTTGAGATCTAGTACAACCTTACCAATGTCTAAACCACCTCTCATAACTGAAATACCAGATACTCCTACAATATTAGAATCCACAACTTCTTATCCACAAGTGGTTGACCCAACCAATGTAACTAGCTCATATCAAACTTAAATAGCAGTTGAACCTCCTTTTCCAAAGAAGCTCATACAAAGTAAACCTGCACAAACAGAGGAACAAACCTTTGATATCATTGAATAGTTGAAGAACGTGCATGTCTAAATTCCTTTATTTGACATTATCAAAGATGTCCCTATTTATGGAATAGCCATTAGAGAACCATGTCTGAAAAAGCTTGGGAGAAAGAAAAAGGACCCCACTACAGTCCACGTTGTAGGACAATTGGCTGAAATTATGTTAGGAAAATTGATTATTCCTAAATACTCTAATCTAGGAAGTCCAGTTATGAATTTGATTATAAATGGTCAATCTATTAAAAATGCTTTGATTGATCTTGGTGCTGCTATAAATACTATGACTAAGGATACTATGAGAAAGTTGAATATAAAAGGGTTAAGAACTACCCCAACAATTCTATAGCTTGCAGATAGTTCTATTGTCACTCCTGATGGGATGATAGAATAAATAGTAGTAACCCTACATATTTCATGATTTTCTCCCCAAAAATCAATTTATCTAGTTGTCCTATCATTTTAGGACAACCATGGCTAGCTACAACTGATACAAATATAAGTTGTAGGTCCAGGAGTATTACCATATCAGATGGACAAGCAACAAAGAAATTTGATCTGTATCCTCTAGCACAACCACAACCAAATTTAAGTACATCAGTATGGCCAGATTTAGGGGATGGAAAAGAAGAGTTAAACTCTATAGTAAAACTTATGATGTTACATAGATAGTCTTTTCTGATTTGCAAGAAGAAGATTCAATAATTCAAAGTATTCTTAATGATACATGTGTGGTAGAAAAAGATGTATCTGACAGTTCTCTATTGGAATTAATGACATATGAGAAATTTAATGAGAATTGTTTTGTGCCTAAGGAACTAGATGTTATCCATTAGCTTTTACCATGTGAACTAGATACAACTCCAACCTCTGAAGCTGCTATAGTTGATCTCACAACAACTGTTGAGTTGTCAAAAGGTTATAATCTCCATGTTAATCACAAATTGCCTCCTAAAAAAATGAAACAGTTAATAGAGCTTCTTCAAAAACATGAAAAGGCTTTTGCATGGGCTTATGTGGATATTTGGTTTTCACAATTGAGTGTCAACACACTTAAGAAATTTTCCAAGTTGATGCCAAGTATAATATAGATGGTGAGTTACAATATGTACTGAGCTAGAAATTCAACAAGTGTCGAGTCATTCAAATGCCAAGAAAATAGAAAGTGTCAAGCAATTTTTAGATGTTGAGTGACTAATAGATGCTGAGAAAAGTTCAAGTGTTGAGCAAGATAGAATTTAGTATGTATTGAGCATTAATAATCAATAAGTGTTGAGTAACACAAAATCAACATAAGCGTTTATGCCTTCACAAACTAAGATGTAGACGATTTTTGAGTTGACATAGGGATAAATCTTGAAGGATTAAAAGATAAGATCAAATCTATTGGATTCCCCATGTAATCAACATGCAACCAATCATAAAATTGGAAAGATTTGAGTGGGAAAGATGGATGAATCTCAATCGTAGATTCATACCTAACCCTAAGTCATGAAATCCTTTTAAGGATGTTGAAGCCCCATAATTCAATATGTATGAAGAAAGAGTGTGAAAAGGAGAATGCATACAAGGAGAGAATACTAGTGAAGTTTGAAGGAAGTGAAAGGGGTGAATCAACTTAGAAGAAGGACAACATAGATTCAATTAGCAAAATAGAGAATCAAGGTCACAATAGTTTCATACCAAATTAGTGAGGATTAGATTGGACAGAACAAGGCTCTAAAATGAGCAATAGCAGAGTGCAAGTGATTAAATCAAACATTCTACTATACTTTCTAACAATTGTATTAGCAAAATGAAATCCTATGGAGATAGGTTGGTTTAACAGCCACTGTATAAAGCCTTTAATAGGGTGACATTCCAAGTGAATGTTTTATAAATCCTTTAGCCATGTACACTTTTGATAGAGTTTTAAAATCCTTTAATAGGGTAGGATCTAACAATCCTTGTAAGCTGTTAACAGGGTAGGCCTTTCATAGGGCAGATCATGAGAATGGTCAAAATATGTAACCTTAACAAGTGAACTTTATTGCTGCAGTAGTGTAGAGTTGTGGGTGTCATCCCCACCCCAGTTTTACCTTCTCATTGGAGGGTTTTTGGGTAATCATATTTGGTGTCAAGTGTTTTTTTGGATGCATTTACTTTAAATACTATTTTCATATGTCTATGCATACAATGTTTAAAAGTTAATAGTTTCATTGGTTAAATTTTATTACTTTTGATTCACCCCACCCCCTCCTCCTTAGAAGTATACTTCCCACTTGTTAATTTCCAAAAGATATGAAAGGGTTAAGTCCTACATTGTGCACTCATAGAATATATATCAATGAAGGGTGCCTACCACTCGGTCAACCCCAAAGGAGGATTAATCCAACACTTAGAGAAATAATTAAAATTGAACTACAAAATTTGCTTGATGTTGGTTTTATATACCCTATATCTAATAGTAGATGGGTATCACCTCTAGTTATAGTGCCTAAAAAGGGAGGGAAATGGTGAATTTGTGTAGATTACAGAGAATTGAATAAGGCAACAAAAAAGGATCACTTTCCTTTACCCGTCATTGATCAAGTTCTAGACACTTTGGCTATTAAGAAATATTTTTCTTTCCTAGATGGGTATAGTGGTTATAATCAGATAAGTATAGCCCATGGAGACCAAGATAAAACCACATTTACATGCCCATGGGGTACTTTTGCATATTTTGTCTTTCCATTTGGCCTATGTAATGCCCTTGTGACATTTCAAAGAGCTGTGATTAGCATTTTTGCTGATATATCACATGATTGCACAAAAATATACATGGATAATTTCATAGCATTTGGAGTAACCTTTGAGGATTCCTTGATGAATTTGGAAAATATTCTTATCCAATACAAAGAACATAATCTATCCCTCAATAGTAAGAAATGTTTCATGCTCATGCCGGAAGGAGTAGTGGTTGGTCATTTTATATCAGCTGTAAGAATACAAGTAGATCTGACTAAGATAGAGGAAATTATAACATTGCCCATACCTACAAAACCAAAGGATGTAAGATCTTTTTTAGGTCATGTTGGCTATTATAGGCATTTCATTAAATATTTTAGTAAAATAGCTAGTCCCTTGTATACATTGTTGACTAAAGAAGTTGAATTCAATTGGACACCCACATGTCATGAAGCCTTCTTGCAGCTTAAGAAACTCCTTACTATGGCACCAATTTTAAAGGGACCTGATTGGTCAATTCTATTTCATATCCATACTAATGCATCAGACTATGTTGTAGTTGTTGTTTAGGACAAAAGCCTGTTAATCTTGAAAATGTCATCTACTATATTAGTAAAAGCCTTCATGGTCCTGAACTAAATTATATAGTAACTGGAAAAGAACTTTTAGCTATAGTCTATACATTGAACAAATTCAGACATGATGTAACTAGATATCCTATTTTTATTCATACTGACCCCTAAGCTATAAAGTACTTAATGAACAAACCTGTTGTAATGGGTAGATTAGCAAGATGGCTTTTGTTGTTGTTGGAGTTTGATATTACCATTATTGATAAGCCAAGCAAGTCTAACATAGTTGTTGATTATTTTTCTCGACAGAACATTGTAGATGAAGATCCAACTCCAATTGAAGATACCTTCCTAGATGAGCACTTGTTCTTTATAGCAACTCATACACCATGGTATGCGAACATAGAAAACTATTTGGCTACAAATAGAATGCCCCCACACTTCTCTCACAAAAACAAAAGGAAGTTAGCAGAGAAAAGTTTTCATTATTCATGGATAGATAACAATCTCTTCTATACTAGACTAGATCAGGTCATGAGGAGATAAGTTAGAGAGGATGAGATATATGATATACTACATGTTTGTCACGATGAACCATGCGAAGGCCGTTTTGCAAGAAAGAGAACAACACTAAAGATACTACTAGATATTATTGGCCAACATTACATGAGGATGCAACAAATTATACCACCAAGTGTGATAGATGTCAGAGGATGGGTCGACCAACCAAGTCAGATGAAATACCACTCAATCCATAAACTATTGTAACACCCTTTGATAAGTGGGCTATGGACTTTTTAGGTCGAATTGAAACACCATCAAATGGTAAATCATGCACCTTAGTATGCAAGGATTATTTAACTAAATGGGTGGAAGTTGGGGCAATAAAAAGTGCAAGAGATAAGAAAATAGCTAAATTTTTATATGAAGAAATATTTGCACGCTATGGAGTTCTAAGAGAACTTGTCACAGATCAAGGAACTCAGTTCATGTCAAAGTTGATCACTGAATTTATGAAAGAATACAACATAAGGCACCAAAAATCCAGTCCTTATCACCCTCAAGTAAATGGGCAAGCCGAGGTCACCAATAGAGAAATTGAAGCAAATCTAACTAATACAGTGCACATACACAAAAAAGATTAGAGCACCAGATTAACTGAAGTTGTTTGGGCATACCAAACTACATGGAAGACAACCATTAGATTTACTCCATTTGAACTTGTGTATGGAAAAGTAGTAATGTTGCCTATTGAATTTGAACATAGAACCCTCCACACTACTTTGGAATTGAACATTAGTCTTCTTGTAGCACAATAAGAGAGATTTCTCCACCTAAACTCATTGGATGAAATGAAAAAGACAACATTAGAGATAATGGAGATCATTCAGTAGTAGAAAAAGTAGTGGCATGATGTGCATATTAGTAATAAACAATTCTAGGTGGGAGATTGGGCCCTCCTATATGATTCTCATTTCAAGGAGAATCTAGGAAAGTTACAGACTTGATGGTTAGGGCCTTATGAAATTTAGTATGTATTTGACAATGGAGAAGTCCAGCTGACAACCATTGATCATGTCCACTTCAAATTGCTTATAAATGGCCATAGGTTGCACCTCTATCATAAACCACAAACCAAAGATGAATTCCTACAATAGTTTAAACTACACAGTTGTCCACTTTATTTCTTTCTATACCATCCACCCATCTTCCATGTCATCATTTTACAATGCTTTCAATAATGCGATGAGTTTGCTAACATCTGCTATCATTGCTGACCTTCAACTCTTGCCACCTTTTGTCACAAGCAATGATCAATTAGAAAGTATAAGATTTTCAAAAATTTATTCATTTTTAGTACATAGATTTCAATGGTTATATCTAGTATTGCATTAAATGTATTGTTGCAGCATTATGCTAGTTCCATACTTTGTGTGAATTATGAAAAGTAAGGACACTTGTCCATACCTAATAGGAGGCAGGGAAGGTTATTAATTTCCAATGAAATTTCTATTTATTTATTAAAGATCCTCAAAATCCAAAACCCAGTTTCCATAGTATGGAAATGTCATGTGTCCTACCCTTATTCCCAAATAATTCCTCTTTGTCAAGCTATGAAGTGACCCAAATTGGCAATGATGTGACCCAAATTCAACTTTGGGATGATTCTCACATATCTATTATTTATTTCCATTAAAAATTGCATTATTATTTCTCATGATGTATTTTTCATGATGGAAATTAGTAGAAAAGAATGTGAAATGTGAAAGGGTCTATGGTTTTAAAAACAAAAGAAAGCCTAAATTTATAGAAGGGAAGAAGGTAATAGTGCAAATAGAGTAGAGATTGAAATTGGCAAGCACAAATGGGAGGACGATTGTAGTGATGAGAACTGATGGAGCATAGTATTTTACTCTCAGATGTAGAGGTAGTGAGAATATTTAATACATGTGGCTAGTTAGGGTATTTTCTAAAATTAATAGAGTTTGATGATGAAGTGGCCACTGAATTTATACATACATTTGAGGAAGGTGAAGTAATAGTATGGGGATTGATAGTTGTTTCTACAGAAGAGTGTATAGTAGAAGTAACTAGCTTACCAATAGTGGGAGAACGCTACCCTAATGCACATGATGCAAGGTCAGCTAGGGCCCAATTTTTCATACCAACTAACCCTCCATTGGACATAACCAAGCAAGGTTGCAAAAGACTCTCTTCCACTACCATGCCATGAGTTAATCATCCATATTATTAGATATTTTACCTATGAAGGAATATTTTCATATTTTCATGCACATCATTTTAATTTTCTCTGTTATGTAAGGCATAATTCTCCAGTGAACAGGGTAAACTTTATGAAAGCTACCTCCAAAAGAAGATATAAAATGTTGGTGAATCTTTCATTATGTTGAAAAAAAAAAATTACTTCTATTGGCGAATCTCTCAATTTTTTATTCTAAATATGATTACTATTGGCTATTATTTTCAAATCATAAATTTTTAATATAAAATATTGATGAATCTCAATAATAATAGGAAGTTTATTAATCACCATGGAATATTAAAAATCAAAATTGAAATTTTTTTACCTCATGGAATATTATGAGGACCGTTAATATACTTTAAATCAATAGTGAAAACTAAATATTGGTGATATATCCCTAAAGTAACTAATAATTACGATAATTATTGTCTAGTTCAATTTATTTTCTCCAATAATATGTTATATTTCGGTGACTCAAATCTAATCAAGTAATGAATATTGTGAAAAATATTTGAGTTTAAAATTTTCAATAAAATAAATTATTGAGGGATTTTAAATATTATGGAACTAAATTTTATAAAACTATGGCAATTTAGGTTGTATCAAATCTTAAATTATTAGCCAAATAACTAGCCAAAAAAATCTAAAATTAGTCAATTTACGAATATTAGCCACTAAAATATACCTTGCTAGTGAATGTTCCCAATTTCTTATATAATATGTTATGCATTAGTACTAAGGAAACCTAGAAAGGGAAGGACAACTCTGTTACTCACCATGCCATAATCAAACTACTCATAGAGAGATCTTTTAGGGATGCCTCTCCCATGTCATGGGTAGAACTTGTCTAGTATAAAACCCTACAACCTCAAGCTAGCCCTAATGAATAGCCCACGGAAGAAAATACAGTCCCCATTAACGTAACTACTGAGCAAAGCACCCAAAATGTTGAAACTAGAAATGTGCAAGAAAATGTGCCTTTACCCACTCGAAAGAGCAATGTACCTACCTCTTCCCAAGAAAAGAGGAAATGGAAATTATAAGAAGAAACGTTGGCGCCGGTAGCAGAAAAAGAAAACCCTGCAGTCTCAAAGTAAAAGAAACCAAAGTCGGGTCCTACAACAATCACTCCTATAGTAGAGAAACCAAAAGGAGGTAGTAGGAAGAAGGTCGTAGTTCTTGAGGAGACCATTGTGTGAAGAAGCCCTAGAATGAAAGGATAAACTTCTGAAGTGTCAATAGAAACTCAGTCTACTTCACCCAAACCATCTAATGAAGAATCCCTAGTACAAGTTGTCCCAGATGTTTCCCCCAATCAACCTAAAGTTCTAGATATTCCTCAAAAACTTGATGAGGAATGTAGGGTTGAGGTTAATGAAAGACAAAATAATTCCCCATTAGGCCAACAAGATACTCAAAGTCATAAAGATCAAAAAGCCTCAATAATGCATCAATCATCTTATTTGAAAAGTGGTATAGTTCCCCACAAGTGAACATGGTTGACAAATATCTTAGAACAATCATGGAGAGAATACGAGGATTCCACTACACCATCAAAAGTAGTAGGAGAGGGAGGATTGAAGTTGGAGATTTTTGATCAATGACTAGAAGATGCAATGCTTGAGGACAAGCATTCAAATCACCATGGAGTAGATGATGAGGCTAATTATTACCTCTATTTTATGATAATTCTAAATACTCTATTTTAACACTGCCAAGACATCTATGAACTTATGTTTGGTTGAACTTATTAAGTCCAAATAGAACCATTAAACTATGGGTAGATACTATGTCATATTTTGCAAATTTTATACATATAATGCAACATTTCATATAACCATCAGAATGTGTGTTCTAATATTTGGATTTTATGTGATTATGCTTGTTTGCAAATATTTTTGCATCATAACTAACTTGAGAGGGAAGAAGCTGAAGAGGGTCGATAGCATTCAAGGAGGAACATTAAAGTCTAGTCAAGGTGGAAGAACCATAATGGTATCAGGACACAAGGTCGTTGCAAAGGAGGAGCTATTATTCCAAGAATGCAGGGATGAAAAGTTGCTATATTCCCTTTGCATTTACTACTATGTCAAATTGGTTATCTAAACTTTATTGTTTGTACCACAAACTTTTATATTTCCTTCTTTTTCTCTGGCAGATTTGTAGCCAGTTTCCTATTTTAGAATAAGTGTCAATCCTCTATTTATAGTGATTGGATTGATAGTTTTGGAAGTTTTTGAAAAGAAAGTCTATGAAAAGAAACTATTGACTCTTATAATGAATTTTTTTTATAGTTTTCTATATTGTTCTTATGTAAGGAATCTTGAAATATAATGAAATCATTCTTGATTTACATTCTATGTTAGTAGATTAGTAGAAGTTGACCAAGGGGACCCACTTGGGAGGTGGATTAGACTAGAGTAGTGTAGATTTACTTCAGCATTTTTAGTATTTCAAGTAGAAGTTGTAAGTTTCTTCCTACAGCATCATACTTTGTGAGTGTTCCTATAGCATCTGTGAGAACAATTATACTAAATGGTCTGAGTTGGAATATAAGTTAGCATTTAATTGCATTTACAATATTCATTTTAGTGAAGAGTTAAGTGTGTTAATTTCCTATAGCACTAGTGTAGGTTTTTTCCTTGCATTTTACTTTCTTGCAGCATAAGCATAATGGCTCTTTACGAAACATAGTACACATATTGTGCCAACCATTTCAAGTATACATCCTTGGGTTGACAAATTAAATGCACCTCATGGTGGGGAGAATGATCCTTAGATTGAATATATTATTCCTAAGTAAGGCCTTGGGAATGATTATCACACACCTATTGTGAGGCGGACCAAGGGGCAGCTATAGATACAGCCACAAGTGTAGCTACCACCAGATAGATCAAGTGGTTCATTGAGGGTGGAGACTTTAGTACCATGGAGGTTCAGATGGGAGTGATAGGGACATATATTACCTAGTTGACTAGTACTTTCATGCATTTATAGCTTCAATAGCACTGTGGCCGCCACCACCACCACAATCGCTAAGGAAAGATGGGGCTACTATGAGTCAAATGACCATAGATATTCCTATGACACCAATGATAGATATGATAGAGAAGGCTCCTTGAGATGGGAGGAGTGCCCTTAGTGAGAAGGGACCTTCAGATCAGACACATACAGATGATGCATGTGGTGAGACATAGGGTTGATTGATGTATCATTTTGTATTGCATTTTATTGGCTTATCATGTATGTCCTTTGTGATGATGACCTTTTGATGTTGATGTTGATGACCTTTTGACCTTTTGATATATGAGTATTTGAGATTTTTGATGTTTGGACTTTTGCACTTGTTGTATAGTGGGTTTTATATATATGATGTTATGGATGGATGTATGTGATGTTTATTTATATGATAGTCATAGATGTTGATGTAATGTGGATGATTTATGTATTGATGTGTATGATTAATGGAGTAACATGATATGTGGATAATTAATGTAGAAATGAAGCATATGAATAGAAATTATGAATAAGATGTATAAAATGAAATGTGATGCAATGAAATGCATAAATGTGATGTAATGAAATGTGCAATGAAATATATAAATGAAATGTATAAATGAAATGCAATTTAATGGAATGAATAAATGAAATGTGATGTAATGGAATGTATAAATGTGATGTGATGTAATGAAATGTATAAATGTGATGTGATATAATGAAATGTATAAATGAAATGTGATATAATGAAATGTATAAATGAAATGTGATGAAATGAAATGTGTAAAATAAATGTGATGTAATGAAATGTATAAATGTGATGTGATGTTATGAAATGTATAAATGAAATGTGATGAAATGAAATGTATAAATGAAATGCGATGCAATGAAATGTGATGTAATGAAATGTATAAATGAAATGTGATGTAATGAAATGTATAAATGAAATGTGATGTAATAAAATGTATAAATGTGACGTGATGTAATAAAATGTATAAGTGAAATGTGATGACATGACATAACATGAAAAATGAAAAAATAGAATAGAGGATAATGAAAATTGGTTAAATGATGTCATGAAAATAAATTGACAATGATGACAAAAGGAATATGTGATGAAAGATGTTTATGATTGCTGCCAAATTTATTGTATATGTATTATGCAGAAGCTTAGAGTGGGTTATCTTAAGATGGGTGATAACCTTTTGTAATTATTTTCTATTAATATATACATACATGTAAACTTTAGTGACGATGTTGGGTTTTCTTCACTGATTCTTTCCCAGTTGACCTCGTTGAATCAGATTAATAAATATTATTGTGGCTTGCCACATTTGCTTAAAAAATAATAATAATAATAATAAGTGAGGAAGAATGAAATGATAATGAATATAAAAATGAAAATGGTAATGATTAAAGTTGGAAAATGTAATGAAAAGATGGATTAATGAGAGAAAAATGAGATGAGGATAATGGCAAAATGGAATAAAAATGAAAGATAAAAGATTGAAAATGGGTCAAGTAAAATGAAAGTGAAAAATGGAAGGAAATGATGAAAATAAGGAGCAAGGATTTAATGTTGGAAATGTGATGAAGATGGAATAAAAAATGAAATGAATAATAAAAGGAGAAAGTGAAAATGAACTAATAAAGTGAAATATGAAATGATATAAAAAGAAATGAAAATGATGATGGTAAAAATAAGAAATGTAAATAAGGAATTGTAATGGATGAAATGAGGATGCAATGAGAAATATTATAAAAAATGATACTAGGGGTGAAATGATATGAAAAGATGTAACTTAATTTTTGAGATTCGAAAGCCACAAAGGAACTTTGAGGCCCAAGGGAGAAGGGTGAAATAGTGAATGTATAGAATTGATGAATAATGGGAGAAAGATAAGTGTGGTAGGAGGGAATAGTGACCAATTTTTTTTGAGATTTGAAGGTCACGTAATGCAATGGATGATATGAGGGATGTGGCATAATGAGGGAATGAAATGTGATAAGAGGAAGTAGTTACCAAAATTGTTTAAGATTCAAAGGTCACACAATGCAATAGATGGAATAGATATTATAGGATAATAAAGTACAATGCATGGTGGTATTGTGATGAGACAAAGTCCATAATAGTTGAGTGTTAAAATCTCATGATGCTGTTGATTTTGTCATCTAACTTTTGATAGTCGTGCCTAAATTGTGTTATCACTTTGTTGAATGATGTTGTGTAGGCTTGCTAGCATAATCTTGGTTTATGTGCCAAACATTTGTTTTTAGGGTACCCAAGATGAAATGCAGCTAACTATCACATTTTATAAAGAGATGCAAATTAAATGTCATCATTGAGCATCTAAATAAAATGTGACATAGTACAACCACCACTAACTCAGCTATGGTGATATGAATATTGTATCACACTGAGAATTATGATTGCAAACAAAGACAATGTACATGAAGGATATGATAAGTATTAAGAACAAAAATTATTTCCAAAGTAAAGGAAAATAGACACACGTTAGATAAAGAACCTCACCTAAGATATCCTACAAAACTAGTCAAAGTACACATGAATTTCGAAATGAGAGGAGGCATTTACAAGTGGACACCAATAATGTGTAAAATTAGAGGATCACTAGAGAAAATGAGTGAAAAATGAAAGGCAAATAAAAGATCAAGGCTTCATCCTGGTACCTCTAGTCAAAACATCATCGAGGTACTAGAAGCTTAGAATAGTAGAAAAGCCCTTATTTGTGGACCAGTAGCGTTGAAAGTTGTGTGCAATAGTGTCAAGTTTGTTCAATTCTCTATGGATGAAACTATTTTAGGATTTTGGTAATAAGTCTTGGGACGTGTTAGTGATAATTTAGCAATAGGATATATGGTGATTACATTGGAAGCTATGTGTTAGTGGGGATTAGGGCATCAGATTGTTAAAGCGGAGAAACAAGTGTTCATGGTACTAGTGTAGTGGGATACATAGATTGAATGTGTGGCAAGGGTAGTGAAGTGTAGTGCATGGTGAGTGATGACCATAAATAAATGAGGAATGTGCATATGAAAGGAAGCATGGTGAAGGATATAGCACAATTGTGTAGTTTATTCTAAAGGCCAAGTAAGTGTGTGATTGAAAGTATGTCAGGCTCACCAAATCAATCACAATAGGAGTGTTATGTTAGCTAGGGAGGATGGGTAAGGCAAGGACAAAGGGAAAAGTGCATCCAGTGTATGTCTAGGGAACTAGTGTATTAGCCTAAGCTCCAAGCATTAGTTCATGACTAGGGTGAGTCAAGTCATGTGGAGCTAGCACAAACACAACCTAGGGGCTTGAGAGTCAGGGTGGAAGAAACTCCTTTGTCAACACTAATGATGTTGTTAGGGAGTGCAGCATAGTAGGCTTTGTAGGTAGTACTAGGTGATGATCTAATGATGTAGGTGGAGAGTAGTCCCCTTGGGGTGATGAAGAGCATGCCAGAAGAAGAAACGAAAGCAGGGGAGATGGAATATATAAGAAGACCACAAGAAGAGCTCAGAGAGAGATAGAGGATGTCATTGTGTGTGAGGTGACAAGTACAATGAGTCATTTGATTAGTCTTAGAATCCCAAGATAAAGGTCAACAAAAGAGGAGAATGGTGTGCTGAGTGTGGTGGAGCCACAGCCAGAGGCAGAGGGAAGAGTGCAAGCAATAAGTGAAGTGGAGGATTTATGTAAAATGTTGGTCGTGAAGAGAGTCTAGGAATAAATATGGAGAAGGAAGTCAAATTTTTATTGGGGTTGATGGAGAAATCTCATGAGGATGGAGTGCAAGTAGAAGTGAGACAAATCCAAGTGGTGGTGAATACGAAATGAGCTCGAGTGCAGTCATTAGAAGTAGAAGTATGGGTGGAATAGTCATGGGCAGAGGGGAATAATGTGAGGATCTAGTCTGAGAGAGCATGAGTAAAGAAGTTTTAGGAGTCACTAAGGATGGCATGAGTAGGTTTGGAAACCATGCAAAATGAATTGGTATTATTGCAGGTACAGTCAGAGTCTTTTAGGGAAGCAATGGAAAAAATGAACACCATGTCATTAAAACTACAAGAACGATTAGTAGCTATTTAGTCAAAGGTGAGGCAGTTACAATAGTGTTGGACTGAAGCAAAATTAGATGTGGAGCACTAGATAATAGTGACTAATTAGATGCAATAGGAGTGAGATGTGGCTCAATGAGCGATCACTCTTTTGGGTATAAATAAGCTAGTGGATAATGTTTTTGTGGATATGCATCAAACTACAAAAGTAAACTGGGAGGCCACCTATTATATGTGTCTTTATTATCAATCGATCCCAAATGAGAAGTGATGGGAGTCCTAGTTCATGGATAAACACTGGAAGGTTCTCGATACCCATGGATATTGTTTGGCTGCAAGGGGCCTTGACGCTAGGGGCCTCATCTTCGAGGACTAGGTTGAGGGAAATTCCCCTAGTTAAACATCATATCTTGCCACCTTCCTAAGGGAGGCTAGAATAAGTGATCCACCATATGTTGTTTTGAATGTAATATTGTTGTTGTCATTGTAATAGAATAAAAAAGTGTGTCATTTTTATGGCAAGCAAAAGGGTGACTAGTGCTCATGTTATTGAACCATGTGATTGAAAATGTTGGATAATCATTGTCACTTCTATTTTTGATATTTTATTGATATGTTTTAGATGTTTTTGGCATTTGTTTGAAATTTTTTTTATTTTTTGGCATTTTTGGGAACATTTGGAAGGTTATCAATATCCATAAAAGTGGGAACATTGGGATACTTAGAGGAAGATTGACCTTCACTCATGTGTGGTAACAGAATATCGATGTGGGATCTCAATAAAAGATGAGTACAAACTTGTGTAATATTTTGAGAGAAGTAGTGTGCAAGGTGGAAAAAGCAGGAATTGCTAAACCACAAATTAAAAAGCATAATTATCTATATATTGATAGCCTTTATAGACAAGCTTAGGACCAAATTTAGGAATTTTTCTCTAGGTGTGTGCTAAGACAGATACTACTGGTGCTTGTGAAAAGGTGTTTGGGCCTATAGGATGCTTTGATGGCTGAAAAAGGTCCTAGAGGGGCCTTGAAAAAGGCATTGGACCTAAAAAGGCACTATGGGGTCTCGAAAAGGTATTTGGCCCTAAAAAGGCACTAAAGGAGCCTTGAAAAAGGTGTTTGGGCCGATAAAGCACTAGCGAGGCCATGAAAAAGGTCCTAGAGGGGCCTTGAAAAAGGCATTGGACCTAAAAAGGCACTATGGGGTCTTGAAAAGGTATTTGGCCCTAAAAAGGCACTAAAGGAGCCTTGAAAAAGGTGTTTGGGCCTAAAAAGGTGCTTGGACCTAAAAAGGTGCTAAAGGGGCCTTGAAAAAGAGTGTGGGAGGTTGTTGTAGTCTCTCAAATGTATGCTTACTTATTAAGTGCCACTATTGAGTAGTGATGAAAGAGTATGAAAAATATTGATGGTAATCTAAATGGTGTCTGGATTACCAACATGTCCTTGAGTTGTAAAGATGAGTCATGAAATTGTAAGGATCTTTCATGATAGCATTGATATATTTGTTGAAGGGTGTTGGATCAATCGTGATCTCTGCAACATAGATAAGATTGAAAATTCATCAGGAGTTATTGTTCTTGACAAGAGGAAAGAAAAGGGACACTGATGGAGCCTTTTCAGCTATTCATGTAGTGCCAAATTTTCCAAAGCCTAGATAGAGGTTGCAAGACATAACTATGCCACTTCTTAATAAATGGATGAACTTGTTTATTATTTTTTGCCAAAAGTAATAGAGAACGAAATATGCCATAAAATATTTTAATATTTTTCAATGTAAGGGGTCTCACCATTGATTTCATATACAATTGGTCGAGGTATGCAAACTTGTCCCAAAGGAGCATCAATTATAGACGGACACTAGCTCGACATGAAATCAATGGATCATTGGATTCAAAAATACAAAATAATTTATGCAAAATTAAATAGACTATTTGAGATGAGTTCATTATTGTTTGGCCTAAGTTTTGGGTTGTTTTTGATATTTTTGAGATTTTTTGCCTATTTTTGATAGTTTTGGATAATTTTTAAATGTTTTTTACAATTTTTGATAAATTTTGAAAAAAAAAATAGTATTTTAAAAGATTTTTGATATTTTTTGACTATTTTTGATGATTTTTTTATCTAGTGGTAGTAAAAGGAGGATGTGAGTGAGATTTGCTGCAATATGAAGATAACTGGGGCCTTATTGGAGCACATAAAGAGTTAAGGAGACCAAAAGAAGGTTGTGAAGGCTAAAAGGGAGCTCAAAGAGCTATATTTGGGATAATGGAGGCAATAAGGAGCTTTGGGACTTCATATGGGTTTTATGAAGGCTAAAAGGATGTTGGGACATATTGGTGGTAACATATATTTGAGATGTTCGTTGATTTTCTTGTAATTTATGCTTGTGATATCTTAGAACATAATCAGACTCAATGTTTCCTCTGAGGTTCTTGTCTTCTCTTTTCTGTTGTTGTTATCAATTTAGCCTACCTCCTAAATTGCTATGTTAAAATTGCTTATATACTGCACTATGTGTTTTAAGTTGTTGATCATGCATATTACATAATGGTTTGGATGTAGAATGTGAAGTACATAAATCAATAAACAAGAGAAATTGATCATTTTTATTCAAATTACATACAAGTACCAAAATAGTACACTTTTATTGAAATATATTTCAGAACTATTTTATATGGAACAAAATGTTCAACTTTTAGATAGTACTTGATACAATGCATTTAGATACCACACAAGTCATGGCAGCTCCTAATACACTATCTAAATAAACACATTGGATAAACAAAAAATTACTAGAGAAAAAAGGCGAAAAGCCTCCATTGTCTAAATTGAAGGGTTGTTGATCTAAATTTTGAAGAAGATTTGAGCCCGCATCTCCATCTTTGAATAGACCTGCAAAATGTAAAGAGGGGGGTCAATTCATATGAATTAAGCAATAGTAACCATTCCAATTATCTCTACACCACTTAGTGTTCTTACAACATGATTATTCAGATAAATGCATTAAAAGATGTAAAGGAAAGAGAAATATCTGAAAGAAAAGTAGGTTTTAGATATAGGTATGTAGACTTAAGGTTTTTGAAGGATCTTGCATAAGTTACACACATGAAGCTTTTTGACTAGATCATGTAGAGGCAAAGATTGAAGATCTTGGGGAGACTATTGAGAGGCCATACATAAATTATAGGTATGGCAACTTCTAGTTGAACCATAGTAGAAGATTGAAGACACAAGGAGATTGTCAAATAGACATACAAAAGTTCATGTATGAAACCTTTTAGTTGAATCATGGAGAGATTGAAGTCACATGATTGGACACAACTTTGTTGAAGGGATGTAGCATCACAACTACAAAGCCTTTCAACATACCAGATTTTTAAATGTTAGACAAGGTTGAGGAGAATTCTAGATTTTGGTATCAAGAAAGATAATCATCATGGATTCAAAGTCTACAAGTGCACAATTAGAAATAAAGTATTTAGTTAAAAGGGGGAAGTGGATTATAAAAAATTGAATTAAATTTGATGGTTGATTCATAACAGAAAAGTAAAAGCATTAAAGGGACAAGTCACATTGATTTGAAACCTTTTCCTCATATTTTAATGCAAAAATTTAAGTTTTAGTTTTACATCAGAAAGGATGATAATAAAGCTACAAGGGGATTTAAAGATAGACTAGTGAATGCTACAATAAGTAATACTAGGGCTGAAAACATCAGGTTGCAGCAATGAATCAAAAAGCATGCTGAAAAGTGAAAGCTACATGGGATATAGATAAGTTCATAAGGATTGGTGCTAGAATGGGGCATATAGAATTGTTAGTTTAAGAGTCTATGGGTTGAGGGAAAAGAACAAGAAGTGAATAGAAAAATCAACTAGTCAAATTTGAGAAAGTATTAGTAAAAGAACATCTTTATTGCATAAAAAAGTAAAAGATCTAAAAGTATACAGCTACAAATGTAAACAATAAGTCATACATGTGCAAACAAGTGAGTATGAGTGATAAAATCTAATGAATATCTAGAGCAGTCACTTGTTCAAGTTATAATAGTTTTATTCAATGGAAAGATGTTACAAAACTAAATAAATAAAAAAGCGTTAAAGGGACAAAATTCTATTATTTTGAAACCTTTTGTTTTAATATGTTGTTTAGGAACAAAGTGCAAGGAAAAGAGAAGTAAAAGACTGCATAAAAAACTCTATGTGATCGAGATCACAACACTCAAATCCATGAAGTCTCATATCCAAATACCAATTACAAACAACAAATAGGGATTTAAGGTTGTGAAACACATAAGTTATGTCATATAACTAATTCAACCAAACTTCTACATTGGTATTTTACCAAGCATAGAGGAGAGATATGGAATTAGAAGAAGCCATGGCATTTGAAGTAATATAAGTGTCTCACAACAATAAACCAACAAGGAAATAAGCCAACAAAACCTCCACATATACCCAAAATTACCATGACTCATGGCCCAAATGAACAGACATGCAAGAATATACAATAGAGAATAATGTAATGGAGAAGCTTTCATAACAATAGTCACAGCCATGGAACAAAATGGAGAATAAAATAACTTACATCAAAGCTATGGCATGAAATAGAGAAACCCATCACAACACCCTCGGCACCAACAGAGCTCATGACATCAACCCAAAATAGTCCAAGCACTTACGACATACACATAACTAGAGCCACTAAACAAAATGAACTCCAATAGCCATAGCACAAATATCTACCACCATGACTTACGACATAAACCTGCATGAAGAATGATAGCCACCAAACCAAGTAGTAGCCATGAAAATGAATAATAAGTCATGGTACTAAAGATGTCCATCCAAAACCAAAAAAGTTATAAGTAACAACAGGGTCATGACAATAATGGAGCTCATGGAAAACAACAACAAAGTAAGAGCCATAAGTTAGCAATGAAATAGCAATCCTCACTCATGTCAAAATAGCCCAACACATAGGAGAACTCACAACAAGAAGGAGAACAACACAAAAAATTAGTATATGAAATCATAGAAAAATCTAGAATACCTTGCATTTCGGCTTAGGGTTTTGTCAAAACCTATTTCTTCTCTCTCCATGAACTGACAAGTGCAAATGAAAGAAATATCTATTTTTTCTTTGTTATGTATGCCAAATATGTTAAAGTGGAGAACATTTTGGGTCCACAACAAGACATAAGGAGCCATTATTTTTTTTAATTCAAACTAATGATATAGGATTTAGTTTTGAAAATCCATATTATTTATTTTGATTAATAATGTATTTATTATTATTGCATTTTGAAGAAATTATAAAATTATTATTATTAGTTGATAAATTATTAATCAACTAGTTAATAATAATAACTAAAAAAATACAATAAATAATCAATAATATTAAAAGGTAGAGTTAAAATTAGACTAAGTGTTGTTAAGAGGGAATCTGCATGTTTTAATGCCTAAATTCGAGTGGCTATTTTGGACTCATAGTTCAAACTCATCAATTTGAGTCAATTATGGAACTATTTTTTGCATTTTTAGAGTCTTCCTAGACTTTTCTACATGTGTAATTAGTCAAGGCATAGTTTGGAGTGCATGTGGCATGTCTTTGAGCAGCTATGACCAATTTCAGATGTAGTTTATTTTGGGAGCCTTTTTTA
This sequence comes from Cupressus sempervirens, assembly GCA_028749045.1. Lineage (NCBI taxonomy): Eukaryota > Viridiplantae > Streptophyta > Pinopsida > Cupressales > Cupressaceae > Cupressus > Cupressus sempervirens. The sequence continues at coordinate 236,441,921 of CM053793.1, forward strand.
TGCATTTTTGAATAGTTATTGATGAGATTGACTTGCTATATTTTTAGCTTGACATTGAAATTTGACCTAGGGTTTTTTGCTTGCTTTTGAGAAGATAGAGGTAGTTTTTTAGTTGGCTATTAGTTGGACAGGTGTTTGAGGATAGTTTTGAGGGGTTTCTTCATAGTTTGGATCAGTTTTGACTCATTTTTTCCATGCATATTTTTTATATCTAAATAAGGGCTTTGAGCTCTATTTATTGTACATTCACCTCATTAGGAGGTCTCTTCTTTATCACTCAATTTTTTAGCACATTGCAAATTTTTGAGTTGATTGTAGGAGAACTTTGTAGCAGAGATTTTTTCAGCATTGATTATATAGATTTAGTGGTTCCTTCTCATTGGTTCTTTTTTTTCCAATATTGTGGGTTCTTTTATTTTATGTTGTGTTCATCCTTCATTTAGGCTATATTCTTTATTCCTTATTTGTTTTGAAATGAATCTTAGGTTTTCATTTCAAAACAAAAGATTTCAGGTCCTTGCACAAAAATACTTTTGTAATTGCACACTTGTCTGAGTATTGTGAATCATTTGTATCTTGGGTAATTGGTGTTAATTAAATTAAAGTTTCATTCAAATAATTGGTGTATCACCTCATTTAGGTTTAGTATTCATTATTTTTATTTAATTCTTATCCCTTTTCTATGTACAATTAAGTTTTTAGGTGATCATTATTTAGGAACCGACCTAGCTCCTAGAAATTAATCTCTCATTTTAGGACAACCCACCACCTGAGAGATGTAGTGCCTACCCCTAGTTCACATTTTGTTTTTTTATTGCCAAACTCTTTTAGGCCAGTTTTATACTTGATGTTTAGTAGCATTACTTTCAAATTATCAAATGTTGTTTTACACTCAATTTATTATATGATGAGATGACTTGGTACTCTATATTTCATGCATGTATGATGATTATTCAATGTTTTCAATTATCGATGATGATTAGTTAGATGGTTTATTATCACATGTGCTTTCTTATGGATACTTACCCCATACTGCATGTGTATGGTGTGCGTGTTTGTTTTCTTTATGTATGGTGTTTCTGATGTGGTTAAGGAAGGGAATCGTAGTCACCTGCTAGTCAGCATCTACACAATGCACCACTTCCTGCCATTGTCTGTTTGGCTTAGAATATTGTGTCTATACATGCGTGGATTTTATGCAGGTTGCAGGTACCGGGTATCGACTTCCCTAAATTGTCAGGATGAGCGTACCCTATCGCATTATCTCAATGGTAAGAGAGGGGAGATAAACTCTTAAGTCCAAATCCTAAACCCTTTAGCCAATTTTCCTAATTGATAATTAGGACAAGTGTTTGAGTTAAGTACCCTCCGAATGCATCAAATGATGTTATTTCGTGATTATAACCCTTTTGTTTGATTTAGTATGTATTTTTCTATGATGGGTTTTCGTATGTTGCTTTATGAGTCCTTGATGTATTTTCTATTAATTAAGTTTAATTAAAAGGATTAATTAATGATTTAATTTAATAGAAAATTATTATGATATTTTAATATTTAATTATATTTAATTAATTGAGAAATTAATTAAATAAAAAGAATTAAATTTGGAAATAAAAATTTTAAGTATAATTTTAGAATACGATAATATTTATTTAATTTAATAATAATATATATTTTGAGTTCATTTTTAAATAAATGCTAAATATTATTATTAATTGAATTAATAAATATTTTATCAATTAAAGTTTCTTAAATAAATTAAAAGTGGAAAAGATATTAAATTATTAAAGGGTTCTAGATCGCATGATCTAAGCATGAGTTTAAATATAAAAGAAATTAATTAAAACGATTAATTAATGATTTAATTTAATAGAAGATTATTATGATATTTTAATATTTGATTATATTTAATTAATTGAGAAATTAATTAAATAAAAAGAATTAAATTTGGAGATAAAAGTTTAAGGATAATTTAGAACATTATAATATTTATTTAATTTAATAATAATATATTTAGAGTTCATTTTTAAATAAATGCTAAATATTATTGTTATTTAAGTTAATTAAATATTTTATCAATTAAGTTTCTAAAATAAATTAAAAAGTGAAAATATATTAATTATTAAAAGTTGTAAGATTGCATGATGCAAGCATGTGTTGAAAATAAAGAAATTAATTAAAAAGATAAAATAAGAGGAAATTATAATGTTATTTTAATTTCATAAAGTGCGCATGGGATTAAAAGTAATAAAGATTAAAAATAGAAGTCAAGTGGAAAAATTAAATAAAGTTATTTAATGATTCATTTAATATGCATTAAAAAGATAAAGCAAAGATTAATAAAAGATAATTTTGAGTTAACTCAGTTGAACAAAGAGTCCTCTTGGGTGAACGCACAATTAGTGCCCCGATTTGAGGAGAAAACTCCTTATCACAACTTTGGGGTTCATTTTTGGGGGACACGAATTTGGACCGTGAATTTTGGAGACAGGAATTTTGGAGAGAGTTTTTGGAAGCAAATTTGAGAAGGAGAATTCTAGGAAGGATTTTCAGAAGAAAGTTATTGAAGAGAAGCGAGTCCTCTTACAGTTTTGGGGATTGCATGTTAGCATCAGGTTCAGGTAGGGTCTGGTATTTTGACCCCTAAATGATTTAAGAAATTTAATATGATTTGTCTACTTCGTGATTATAAGATCTTGTCTTCTCGAATGTGTGAATTATTCGTTATAGATCTATTGCTATTCGATTTCATCTGTAAACCTAGATTGGAAAAACTATTCAGAAAACCTCATTCGTAGGTAAAAAGGGAAATTTGATTAAATCGGGTTTTGGGTTGAATTAAATAGAATTGAGAAATTTAAATTTGGAAGGAGTTTGAATCTTTGGAAATGAAAATTTTAAGATGAAATTCGAATGGTAAATCGAATTTAGATAGTAAATTCGATTGGTTGATTGTTTTCTTCCTATCAGAGATTTGCTAGGTTTTCACAAAAGAAAATATGTTTATATAAAAAAAAATTTAAAAAAAAAAAAAAAAATTATTTAAGACAAGAATTTGTTTTATTAATATTTTTCTTGAATTCATAAAAAACTCATTTAATAAAATGTTTTGTAAAAATATTCATTACAAGAAAAATATTTATTTATAAAAAGAAAATAATATTAAAAAAAAATTATTTTTGGGTGGGGGCTATTCCACGCACCCCACCCACCTTTTTTTTACTATCGTCGGCAGTCTGCTGGTGCAGGGACTGCGTCAGCAGGCCTGCCGCGCTGGCCTATTTGAAAGGCCGATGGCCTATAGTATTATATAAAGTTTTATTTATTTTTTTAATTTGATTTTAATTATTATTTTTAATGATATTTTAATAATTCTTAATTATTATTTAAATTATAATTATTAGCAAAGTTTTAATATTGTTTAATTAATTTAAATAATAATGTATTTAAAATAAGTTTATTTTATTTAATAAAATTATTAGTAATTATATTATTATTAATAATTGATAATTCTAGAGTTGGTAATATAAGAACTTAGTTGATTATCATTAGTTAATTTAATTAAACATTAGTTTAATTAAAATTAACCATTGATGAATATAGTTAAATGAAAATTGTAAATCTATAAATTACTTATTTATTTTGATAAGTATCTTGTCTTTAGATCATTTTAGAAAATTGTTTTAAAACCAAATTAGGGTTTTAGCGTGATCCTAATTAAATATAAGAATAGGTTAAGGGATATATTGTAAATCATAAGTACCTAGATTATACACTGGAAATGAGAATAGAAACCCGTACATTTGAATTAACATTATATTATTAAGATTAAATCAAATTGTGAGACTATTCTATATTTCTATGTGTTATCTGTATTATGGGGTGTTTAGGTTTTGTTCTAGTATTGACCAGTTTAGGTTGTTACCAGAGGCTCGGGGTTGTGAATGTGATGTTATGATGATTTGGTCTCAATCTTTCTTAACCCAACCATGGTAATGTGATGGAGTGCTCTATGACATGTTTGCAATTACTGTTTGTTATTGCTTTCTAAGTTTCTTGGCATGAAGCTGAAGTGTATGTATATAAGATACCTGACTTAACCATTTTTGAGTCTCGATCAGTTATATTTGATAACCATTTTTGAGTCTCGATCAGTTATATTTGATAACCATTTTTGAGTCTCAATCAGTTATACTTGGATTGCTTTTCGATCGCTTGAGAGGACTGAAGTGTTTGTTATGTTCTTGATGATGTCATGTGTTGACTTGACCATTTTGGAGTCTTTTATCAGTATTGTGAATTATCATTGATGCCTTTAGTTGCTGATAGAGAACTGTTGTGATCATATGATTATTATTTGATGCTTACCTGTTGCTCATGAGGAACTGATGGAATTTTTGTGGCTTATCTTTTATGATGTTTTTCAGTTGCTTGTATAGGACTAAGGTGATTTTATTATGATTCTTTGATTTGTGATTTCATGAGCCTAGGGTAGGTTATCTATCTGTAGTGTCGGGAAGTGGCTTGCAATGGGGATCGGGGCCCTAAGAGGCTGCCTGGAGTAACCCATTGTAAGTTGTTTTAACAAGTGAAAACATCTCACCTAAATACTGACTTAAATGAACCTAATAAGATAATTGTATGTTCTCTCCCATGCCTTGAGTGCTAGTACAGGCTAGGATGGGGTAGAGAGAACGCTTGGTTACGACCTTGCATTCCGCAGTATGCCTCGTCAGTACGAGAGGATACTAGTGGCCGCAGGAATCACTAGGGACCCGGGATTCCTAAGGGATTGCTCGGGTAACTTCTACGTGACTTTTGTGATGACACTTTCCCACTTACATAGCAGGTTTCCTACGTGTCTTTGTGGTGCCTCTGGGTCTAGATGTTTATCTATGTTTGAACCCTTGAGTTAGTATACTTTTAAGATTTCCTAGACTTAGAGAGTACTTGTGTTTTGTGTGTTGATACCTTGTTTGGGACTTGAGACTATCTCTTCAGCGCGATGGGAGTGGACCATTTAGGTTCCACGCGGTCGGGTGGTAGTGCTTTTTACTCTTACCATTGAGATCCGTCCGTGGTCACCATGGCTGGAGCTTTCTGGGTTGGCATTTACCTTCACTATGTTCTTGGATTATTATGATGGATGGTTAGATTTTTTTGATAGATGTTTTATCATTATGGATGTATGGATGTATCAGGTATGTTATTAGTTTCATTTATTTTACGGTACTTTGTATCATGGATTTGAGGATGATGTATCTTTATCTTTACATATGTATATTCTTTTAAGCCTTTCATACCCTGTGATATGTACAGTGGATGATTGAGCATTCCGAATTAAATTTCCAAGAGGCATTCGGAACAAATGTATATTATGGACATTGGACTTTCTTATTATTCTTTCATGTGGATGTGGTAGTTGTTAGACTTAGAATTAATTAAATTTAAATGTGACTCAACATCTTGGGATCCTTAAGGAATGTAACTTGTGATGTATGTTTTTTGATGATTACATGTTATTGCTTCCGCTACTATGTGTTTGATGTGTATGATATACATTCTTACTTTTAAAAAAAAAATGTTTAGCAAACTTAGTGAAACTCTAGGTTAATTCTTTTGGATCCCTTGGCAGGGCGTTACAAGAGAGTTTCCATGTTTCAAAAAGATAGCTAAATATTACATATTGTTAAAGGCACAATATTGATTGACAACAGTTTCTTTGTTGGTTGTTGCTACTATGAACTATTTCTAAGGCCAAGAAACCATTGAACTTTAGCCTACAAGTGTTGCTCAATTGGGTATGTGTAAAATTAACTCAACTATGTCACCATTCTAGATTGTATGTGGAAGAAATCTTAGAAATGCTTCTAAATTGAGGAAAATGGATAAAAGAGAAATAAGTAGTGTTGAAGTAGAATATTTTGTTGACATTTGAAGAATATCCATGAGGAGGTGTGGAAGCACATTACAAAGATCAATACATAGTATAAGACTAAGGTAGATGTGAAAAGGAGGTATAAGGAATTTCATATTAGTGATGAAGTCATGGTTCATTTGAGGAAAGAAAAAAATTTATTTCGTACATATAATAAGTTGAAAATGAAGAAGTTTGGAACATGCAAGATAGTGAAAAATTATGATTCTGAGAATGCTTAGAAGGTAAATTAGCCTATTCAACTGAGTATTTTACCATTGTTTAACATTTTAGATTTTTTAGAATATTATGAGGGAGGTGATGTAGATGAAGTTGCAAAAGTAGAGTGGAGTATCCTTGTATCTACTTCAGCTAAACATGAGATTGAGGAGATATTGGATAGTCATAGGCAAAGAAGCACAAGGAACAAAATATATGAGGAGGTCTAGTCAAATGAAAAGGGAGGACGATGGAGGATTCCTCATGGCTAGCATGTGAAAAGATTGAACATATTTGTTTTCCTCTAACTACCTGAGACATGACTGGGTTACTACTCAAATTACCCTAGGTGTTTGATGTAGGAGCATCCTAGGTGTAAGGGCAATCTTGCATCACCCAAAAATATATCTATATCCTATTTTCTAGGATTTTTTTTTTTAATAAGGGTTATTCCTATATAGATTTGATATTTGAGGAAGCTTACTAATTTTAGTAAGTTGGTATTATGTGCTCAAATTTTTCTAATGTCATGTGTGGGGGTTCATCTTTGACATATCAACCTATCAATTGAGATGTATTGTCATATCATATGTATTGATGTAGTCATTGTAGATTTTTTGTATGAAATTTTTCTATCTAAGCTTCAAGTCCAATGATGAAGGCCTAAATGGCTTTGAAATGAGGTGAAACCTTGGCTGATGGATACTTGCACAATCAAACAATGTAAATTGCTAGCCGAGGATTAAATAATTTCATACTGGTGATGAAGTCATGGTTCATTTGAGGAAGGATTGATTTCTATACAATAAGTTGAAGTTTGGACCATGCAAGATAGTGAAAAAACATGATTCCAAAAATGCTTATGAGGTAGAGTCATCTATTAAATTAAATATTTCACTAGTATTTAACATTTCATATTTGTCATAATTTTATGAGGGAGGTAATGGAGATGAAGTTGCAAAAGTATAGTGGAGTATTCTGGCATCTACTTCAGCTACACATGAGATTGAGGAGATATTGGACAGTCATATGTGAAGAATCACAAGGAACTAAATATATGAGGAGTATTTGATCAAATGGAAAGTGAGGCCAATGGAGGATTCATTATGGCTAGCACATGAAGAGGTTAGCCATCTTGGTTTTCCTCTAACTACTTGAGATGTGGCATGGTCACTTCTCAAATTACTCTAGTTGCCTGTAAGGGCAATCTTGCATCACCCAAAAATGTTTCTATTTCCTATTTTTTAGTTTTTGTGTTTTTGATAAGGGTTATTCCTATGCAAAGTTTCTATTTGAGGAAACTTAATAGCAAGTTGGTATTATGTACTCAAATTGTTCTAATCTCATATGTGGAGTTTCATCTTTGACTTATTACTTGCCAGTTGATTTTTATTGTCATATCATATGTATTGGTGCAGTCACTATAGATTTTCAGTATGAAATTTGGTTATCCAAACTTTGGATCTAGTGATGAAGGTCTAAATGGATCTGAAATGAAGTGAAACCTAGAATGATAGACACTTGTATGATAAAAAAATTATAGATCGCTAGCTAAGGATTTTGAAATGGGGCTATAATAGCCCATCAAGTCAATAGTTTGCTAGTTATGGTCTCTAGAAGTGGACCCATCCAAATTGTAATTTGTAAAGTGTCTTGAGTTAATCTTATGTGATAAAGTTTAATGTAATGATATAATTTGAGTTTTGTTAGCCTCAAGTGCTATGATTAGTTTCTAGAACCTTCTCGAGTGGTTAAAAGTTCCTATATAAGGAAGGCCTACAAGTTATCTAGGGTAGTTCTGGGTGATAATCATAGCTTCGTCTTGTAGAATATTATAAAGAAGGTGTCCATGTGGATTTTTATACTGTAATATTGTAATTCCTCATTTGCAGCAATAATGAAGCCCATATTTTGTTCTTTCAATTTGTTTTATTCTATGTTCCTATCATTTATTGTGGTATTAAGGGTAGCACCCTTCATCATGGTATCATATTCTTCTTGGTGTGTGTCTAAGCCATGGCTGATTATCTTATGTGACTATGTCTATTTCATTATCTCCATCAGCACAAAAGGAGGGGTCCTAAGGGTACCACGTGGTTGGGATAAATAGCTACCTATACTACTATCACAGATTGATGTACAAAGATGGTGTACTTCTTGGCTTGAGGAAAGGGTTATTTTTACCTGGTGCTTTAGTCTATTTGGAGTATGTTTCCTTATGATTTATATTTTTCATGGATGCATTGATATTATGTTTTATATAATTTTTAGTAAATTTTATTATTGCATTCCTTTTTCATGATGTTAGATCTTAATGCTTAGTTGATATTTCTTATCACTACTATGGATTGGTGATGTGATTGATATATTAGTTGGATGTTTCATGTTTTTTTTATGACATATATGATGGTTATTGGTAAGGTAGAACTCAATAACATAACACCAACAATCTTGTTGAAAAATTGAGATTTCATGTTTAGGGGTATGGTTAAGATCCTTGAGGTTGTTGGAAATGAAGGGAGTAATTGAGAGGGGAGGCGTGAATCAATTACCACAAAAACAATTCTTGGTTCCTAGATGTTAAATCAAACTTTTCACTAATAATGTAATTCTTTGTCTAGCTCAGTTAAAACTAACTGCTTGTTTTAACTTGGTTAACAAATTAATCTTGAATATTTATATGTTTTAAACTTTAGTAACTTAGTTGCAAAAACATAAAGCATAAAGGAAATAAAATGAGCATAGATGACACCAAGATTTAATGTGGAAACCCAATTTGGGAAAACCACCATGCAACGAATTACAATAGTTTGCACTCTTTTAAAGTGAGCTCTATTAGGAGCCAACCCTATCAAAGGTTACAATACATACTATCAAGTATGACCTTGTTAGAGAATTAGTTCACCTTTTTAGGAGTGGCCTGGTTAGAGGTCTTCAAACAATTCAATCTTGAAATGTCACCTTGCTAGAGGATTTACAATCTGACTATTAAGTCAACTCTATTAAGAGATTTCTTCACTGGTACAATGGTTAGAAGGTAATAGTAATTTGACCTAATTTATGAAGCAACTTCCTTTGTAGATTTATATCTCTATTCTAGCTTGACCTCTGGATCCTTACAGATCAAAATATTCTTCTCATCTTATCTTACACACTTTCCTACTCTTCCTCTTCCTTTGATTACATCTCCATCTTATTATTCTTTATCCACTTGCATATCTTATCCTTACTACTTGAACTTTCTTATATATCATAAGCTTTGATAGGTCAGCTTGAAAACCCTTTCAAACAATAATTAGATGTCCAAATAGTCAGACTTAATCAATTAATTATTATACAAGTGTATTCAATTGTCACTCGATCAATATTGGAAGTCCTTTGATGCTCAACCACTTGGTTGATATTGAAAGTTGTATATCTTTCATTATCCGACTACTTGATTAATAGTGAATAACTTTCATTTCTCGAAGCTTGGTCAACACTGAATATGGTTGGTTAATATTGCAAGTTATTCATTTCTTAGTTAATAGTAATATTTGTGTAACGTCAATGCAACATACAATTAAAGAATTATTTCCGAAAATATCCCTCTTTGGCATTCATGGTAACACAACATTTCAACAAAAAATAATAAAAATATGAGAAATTAAATAATATCCTTAGTTTCATTTTGATTCTCATCCATACCAACTCCTTCTGAGATTCTGCCTGGATTTGTCTCAGCCACTTCCAAATGAATTCTTCTTCTTACATCTATCATTACTTTGTTGTGTACATTTCCATTTTCTCCCTCTTTGCTATAAATACTCATCATCTAAATACTTTCCTTATGAGATACAAAAATCTTCCTCTTTGATATCAATTGTTCCTTGTTGACACTAAACTCTCCCTCTTTGGTATCAAAGTCCAAAGGATACATACTTTGAATTTAATATATACCTTTTGTAGTGGTTCATATGCAACATGTTCTACATTTCACAGCTGAAATATGGAAATATGCATCAACTTGATAGATCTTCAATGGAAATTGGTTGATGCATCAGTATCTTGTGATTTAGTGAGGATTAGATAGGGGAATAACCCCTAGTTTACCTCTTAGATACATATTCTAACTTTACCTCTTTGTCTTGAACCAATTCCCTTATGTAATGATATTTGATTGCAATATGTTTTGTCTTTGTGTGCATAATAGGATTTTTAGATATATTGATTGTACTTGTTTTATCACAATAGATAACCTATGGTTCCTTGATTTCCTCCTTCATTACTAATAATAATTTTTTGATCCATATTATGTTAGAACAATTAACTGTTGTAGCAACATACTCTACCTCTATTGTTGATTGAGAAATATAATTATGCTTCTTTCTTGTCCAAGATACCAATCTCTTTCCAAGAAAAAATGTTTCTCCACTAGTGTTTTTTTTTCATCAATTAAACTTGCCCAATCTACATCAGTAAAGGTTCTTAACTCAAGACTTCCTCCTTTCTTATACCATAACCCATATTCTTTAGTTCCTTTTAGGTACCTCAAAATCCTTTTTACTACTACCATGTGATTTTCTTTAGGATTTACAAAAAACCTTGCAACTATGCCAACTACCAATGCAATATTAGGTTTGGTGTGTACCACATATTGATGTTTCCCAATCATTTATCTTTAGGTAGTTTGATTTAACTCCTTTGAATCATCATTATTTGAGAATTTATGTCTAGTATACATACGTGTTCCAACTGGTTTGGAATCTTCCATTCCAAATGCTTTCAATGTTTTCCTGATGTACTTTGACTAAGTGATTAATATACCATCCTTCATTTGATGAACTTGTAGACCAACAAAGAATTTTTTCTCTCCAAACATAGATATTTCAAATCTTCATCCATATTTCTAGCGAATTATTTGCAAATCATCTCGTGTACTCTAAATACGATATCATCCACAAATATTTATGCAAGCAATATCTTGTCATGTTGCCCTTCCTTTATATACAAATTACTATTATCATTTATCTTTTCAAAACCAATTCTTACCAAATATCCATGTAGCCTTTCATACCATGCTCTAGGATCCTACTTCAATTCATGGAGGGCTTTGTGTAGTTTTCATACCATGTCTCTTTTTCTTGGATCAATGAAACCTTCAAGCTATTCAATGTAGACTTCTTCTTCTAGGATTCCATTTAATAAAGATGATTTTACATCCATCTAACATACTTTGAATCCCTTTTGTGCAACATATGCTAGTAGTATTCTGACTCCTCCAAGTCTTACAATAGGGGAAAATATTTCTCCATAGTCAATATCTTCTTGTTGTGCATAACCTTTTCATATTAGCCTTTCCTTGTTCCTTGATACTTCTCCTTTCTCATTTAACTTGTTTCTAAGTATCCATTTTGTACCAATCACATTTTGATCCTTAGGTCTACGTACAAGAGACAAGGTATTATTCTTTTCTATTTGCTCAATTTATTTTTTCATTTCCTTTATCCAATCTTCATTTTCTAAAACATTTTTCATGGATCTAGGTTCAAATTTACTAAGAAAAGATGTACCTTTTAATTTTTTCCTTGTCAGTATGTCATCTATCTCTACTCCAATTATTTGATTAGGTACATGATGTCTTTTGACATATTTTGTAATTATTGGTTCTTTCTTTCTTGATTATAAACCTAGTTCACTTGGTTCTCCATGATCTTTTATCTTTTCTCAGGCTCCTCTATCTATGACTCAAGTTCCTCTGGGTGTAACTCATGTTGTATTGATTGTGACTTGGGTTGCACTTCCTGTGACTCAGGTTGCACTATCTATGACTATAACTCAAGTTGTATTGCCTATGACTCGGTAGGTGCATTTTTCTATTGCACAACTCCAACTGATTATGGAAAAGTCTAAGGCTCCTCCTCATATTAAAAAACATTTCTATAGTCTTTAGGCTCCTTGATGCTATGTTCTTCACTTATTTCTACAAACTCATCAATCTTTACATGTCTACTTTCTATGACTTCGTGAGTAAATATTTGTATGTCTTACTTTTATTGGAGTAACCTAGGAATATACCTTCATCACTTTTTGTATCAAGTTTTTCTTTCCTTACATCTTTCAAGATATACATTTTTCTTCCAAATACTCTGAGATAACAAACATTAGGCATATACCCATACCATTATCCATAAGGTATTTTTTTTGTACCTTTCTTTAGTTGAACTTGATTTAGTGTATGAACTATTGTGTTGGTTGCTTCTCTCCAGTATTTTGGTGCAACATTCTTCTCATTCATTAGTGTTCTTGCACATTCTATATTGGATCTATTCCTTCTTTTTTCTATACCATTTTTCTCTGGTGTTCTAGGTGTTGATACATGTATTTTAATTCCTCTTTCATTGTAGAATCATTGAATTCATTTGAGATGAATTCACCTCCTCTGTCTGATCTTAGGCATTTCAAATTCTTCTATGTTTCCTTCTCAACTCTAGCCAAATACCATTTGAACTTTTGAAAAGCATCAGATTTATCTTTTAAAAACATTACAGTCATCATCATAGAATAGTTATCAACAAATAGAATGAAATACATGTCTTCATGATAGCTTTCTATACCTATTGATCCATAAAGATCTATATGAACTAGTTCCAAAACTTCTTTAGAATTCAAAGACTTACTTCTAAAACTTCTTTTACTCATTTTCCAATTTGAAATTGTTTGCACATGCCCATCTTAGGTTTCTTTAGATATGGTTGTTGACATTAAGGTTAATTTTTCTATTAGCGACTTAACCTTTAGTCAGTTGGTTACATTGCTACTGAACTCTATAATTGATACCAAGCTTATCATTCATCTAACAGTGTTAACCAAGTGTTCCAGTTGCTACTGCGCTGAATAGTTAGATTATAGTTCATGCCAAGCTTAACAGTTTCTACCAAGCATCTGAGATAGTTTATAGTATCACTAGAGCATAGTAGAGTCCACCAATCTATCTAGTAGAAGTGATGAAAATATTAGTTTTAACCAAGTATATCAATGTCTTTCAAGCTCATAGTGTTATCAAAAGTGAATTTAGTATTGATCGAGTCATACAGTGTCAATTGAGTGATTCAGCATCTATAGAGTTTCTTAGTGTTCACTAATTCATATAGTGTTGACTAAGTCCCTACTACTTGAAGTGATTAGTATGGATATAGCTTCAATGTCAACCAAGTGCCAGAGTATGCCAAGTGTCAGAACATCACCAAGTTGACTTCAAAACCTAAGTTACAACAATAGGCCAACTTTGTGAATTATGATGAATTTGGTAGCTAACTTTGACATGAAAGGATTGGTATAGATTAGAAAAATATGTGAGAATACATCATGCACTTGATCAAATCATTGGAGACAAAGACTATGTGACAAGGAAAAGACTAAGGATTGGCACATGCCTACTATGTGAATTTGATCCCAAGTCAATGAAGGATGCTTTGGATAATGAACACTAGATCCAAGCCATGACTGAAGAGATTGAGAAAATAGAGAAAAATAAAAACTTGGTCATTAGTATTTGAACCAAAGGACATGACTGCTATTGAAACAAAGTGGTATTCAGAAACAAGATGAATGAGAAAGGTGAAGTTGCAATAAACAAAATGACACTAGTTTGTAAGGGATAAGCACAAGAGGAAGGAATTGACTATGGAGATATATTTTCCCCTATTGCAAGATTAGAAGGAGTGAGAACTATTCTTGCATATTTTTCTTACAAAGGATTCAAAGTATACCGTATGGATTTTAAGTCTTCTTTCAAAATGGAAATTTGGAAGAAGAAGTTTGCATTGAACAACCTAAAGGATTTTTTGACCCAAAAAAAAGTGATATGGTATGTAAGTTGCACAAAGCTTTGTATGGATTTAAACAAGCCCTTAGAGCCTGGTATGAAAGATTGCATAAATATTTGGTGAAGATTGGTTTTGCAAGGACAAATGATAATGGAAATCTATATTTGAAGACCAAATCTGAAAAAGGGATATTTTTAGTTGAGATATTTATTGATGATATCATATTCGAAGGAAAGGATGCATTCTATAAGTCATTTTTAGATCAAATAAGGAATGAGTTTGAGATGTCTGTGTTTGGAGAAATCAATTTTTTTGTTGGTTTGCAAGTATATCAAATGAAGAAAGGTATCTACATTACAAAATCAAAATATATCAAGGAGATATTGATTTTTTTTAGAATCGAAGTCTCAAGACTAGTTGAACCACCCATGGCTACTGGACATAAACTCTCAATGAATGATGATTCTACTAATGACCAAACCTTGTATAGATCAATGATTGGAAAACTACAATATATTGCTCATAGTAGAAGATATTGCACTAGCAATGGTGATTTTTGTAAGCTTTTTTTCCAAATCCTAAGAAAAATCACATGATGGTAGTGAAAAGAATATTGAGATATTTGAAAAGAATAGAGGATTGTGGATTGTATTAGAAGAAGAATGACAAGTTTGAACTAAATGTGTATACTGATGCAAATTGGGCTAGAAATGTTGATGATAGAAAGAGTACCAGTGGTGGAGCTTTCTTTCTAGAAAAGATACTAGTTTCATGGAAAAGCAAGAAGAAAAATTGCATCTCCTAATCTACAAGAGAAGCTAAATATGTAGCTACAACAATTAATTGTTATAATATAGTGTGGATTAAGCAATTGTTGAAAGCAATGAAGATATTGACTCAACATGTTATATTCTATGACAACACAAGCGCTATAAACATATCTAAACATCATATAATGCATATAAAGACCAATCATATTCCCATCAAGTATCATTATTTGAGAGAGTTGGTACAATAAAAAGAAGTGATATTGGAGTATGTGAATACAAAGGAACAAATTGAGCTAATATAATCACAAAATCCTTACCTAAGGATGCACATGAATATCTAATAGGAAAACTGGAGGTGATTCACCTAATTGGGGTTACTTAAGATGAGATGGAGTTATGCATCAAATGTTGTGATCAGAATATTTTGCAAATTGGTGCAAAAGGTCACACTTTAGGACTTGCCCAAAGTTATGAAGGGAGAAGCACAAGATGTTGAATCATTGATAAGCAAGATGAAAGAAAAGATCAGAGAACTAACTAAGAGATTTCTACATATTAAAGATGTATGATAGATTTTGTTAAATATGTTGAAGTATGTTTGATGTAGGAGCATCCTAGATGTAAGAGCAATCTTGCATCACCCAAAAATATTTTGACTTTAGTCTTTACTATTTTAATAAGGACTAGTAGACAGGGTGGTTACTATTAATGGGAACTTGCTACTTTTAGTAATTTTGTTAAACAAACTTAGAATGTTCTCATTTTCTACATGAAGGTTCATTTTAGAGTTATAAGCCTACCATAAAAACCTCATTGCTCCAACTTAAGTATCGGAGAAGTTATTGTAGATTTTCAGTGAAAAAATTTGCAAAAAAATCTTTAGGCTCATCATTAGAGGCCTTAGATTGCTTGGTTGGGGTCTGAAAACTGGACAAAAGGGCACTTACATCAATCCAAGCCTATAGATCAAGAGCTAGCATTTCTAAAGAGTGGTTATAATAGTCAATCAAAGCACTGGTTTGAGAGTTATGGCCTTCTAAATTTGGCCTACCTAAAATATCTAAATTAATTGTCAAAGATGTATTTGGTCGACTTTATATGTATTGTTAGGGTCTATTGGCCCTAGGTATTAAGTTTCATTGTCTAGAACCTTCTCGAGTAACATAAAATTGCCTATTTAACAAAGGCTCGAACATTGTCTAACAACTATGGGTGGTAGTTCACAACTTAGTCTTGCATATCACTATAGTGAAGGCATCCATGTGGGTTAGCATATTGTAGTTGTAAATTTTGTAATTCTACATTTGTGGCACAAATACAAAGTCCACATTTTGTTCTTGAATTTTCTAGTGTTTCTTTGTTTTTCTTATGAGTTTATGGTTTTAAGGGTAGAACCCTTCATTAATGTTTTGAAGTGTCTTTGGCATTATTGTCAAAGAGGGAGAGAATATATAGTTATCATGGAAATATGAATAAAGAGGGATATATAAATTGTATATTAGTTATCATGAGGAGAATATGCAAAGAGGTAGAGAGCTTCTAATCATTTAAAGAGGGAGAATTTGTTACCTCATTGTAAAGATGGAGAGAAGTATGTAGAGGTCTTTCCATCAATTACAATCAGAATGAAACCAAAAGAGAAATTATTGGATACTAAGATGAGAATTAGAATAAAACTAAGGATATTAATGAAGATCTATTACTGGAGATAGAGGAAGTTCACTAAAATAATTCAAATGTATTTTGGGTTGCATGGTAACTAGAGGTATTTCCATAAATTCCAAAGAGGGAGATTATTGGAACTACAATTGGAACAATTTTTATATTGTCATTGATGTCAAACCTATTGGTGAGATAGTTGATACCTGAGTAGAGTTCCATATCAAAATGGTTGATGAAGAGGATGTGAAAAGAAGAGATAAAAATAGGACCTAGTGGAAAGGATGAATAATGATAAGATTACAATGGGTACTTGATCAGTTGGACTTTGAAAAGATAATGTGTTGTTTAATCATAACATTAAGTGGAGAAGATAGTTGTGTTAAAGCCTAGAAGAGATGATCACTAAAGAACAAATACTTAGGCTAAACCGAACTTCAAAGTAGGAGAAAGGAACTTATAATTGAAGTTGAGCTATGCTAGTGTTGATCAAGTGAACAATAGAAGCCAAGAAAATGTAGTATCAAACAAGCATGAGTAAAAGGACTAAGTGAAGAAAATATAGGTCAAGCAAGACAATTTAGTGATGATAGAGTTATCTAGTGATGACCAAGGTCGAGGAACATAGTTTTGGATGATTGTCATCATTTTTTAGTTTGTGAAGGAATTGAAATTCCTAGACATGATAGTTGAATTCTTAAAATATGTAAATCATGTTGAAGATAAGGACTGATGAGATGGAACATTTGATGCAAGAGAAACCATGTTTGAGTATTTCTAGGCATGAATTTAAAGAGAAGTTTTGAGAATGTTCTAGAAGAAGATGGAGGAAATAAAATGATGTAAGGATTTGATGAATCTGACATAAACCTAAGATCAATGGTGGTGTTTAAGTGGTAAAATATTAAGCTACCTATTTAAGGAGGCACAAGGGATAACCTAACTATGGTTGGAGTAGTTGTTGATTCTGTTGATTGGTGAACTTGAGTAGAAGGTTGAACATTAAAGAGTTGAGGTGAAGAGTGATTACTTGAAGGGTTACCAAGAGAATTAGTAATGGAGATAAAAATGAAGGCCAATCTATGATTCAGTTGTTGAATAGAATTGTGGTTTTAATTTTCAAAGTGAGTTGCATTTATTTAGATCAACCTATTATTACTTTCTAACCATTTAATCAATTAAAATCCTTTAATCAAGGTTGACATAATAGTCATTTGTAAATCCTTTAATCAAGGTGACATTTTAATAGAATGTTCTTAAGCCCTCTAAAAAGGCCACTTCTAACAAGGTGATGAACTCCTTTAATAATGTCACACCTAGCAATGTGCATTGTAACTTTTAATAGGGTTGTCTCCTAATAGAGCTCATTGTAGAAGAGTGAAAATTGGTGACATGTTACTAATGGTTTTTTTCCAAATTGGGTTTCCATGTTAAATCCTTGTGTCTTTCTTGTGTGGATGTTATTTGAAATGTTTACTATTTAAATTTTTACATTATGCAAGTTTGTTATTATTGGGACATTGAACTGCAAGTTTATGTTACTGATAAGTTACTATAGAGACTGAGCTATATAGAAGATAAATATAAGTTTCTTGATGGGTTGAAAATTTTGATAGGTACATTTGGACTTGAGGATAAATAATTAACCCCCCCTCTCATTTATTTTAAATCATTCTAACATTGAGGGTAGCCTTTATTTTCTCTGAGTCCATTTCTAGACCTTATGGTGGAACTACAAATCCTAGAGACACTAACTCCTTTATAAAACTATACTTCAAATCAATCAATAATTTCTCTTCCCTTAACTTCTCAAATAGCCTATGAATATGAATTATAGGCTCCTCCAATGTCCTAGAAAATATAAAAATATCATCTAGATAAACAATGACAAACTTACCCAAAAAAAATTTAGTGCCTCATTTATGAGACACATGAAAGTGCTTGGTGCATTGGTTATCCAAAAAGGTATGACTAACCACTCATACAATCCTTTTTTCTCTTGAAGGTAGTATTCCATTCATCTCCTTCTCTAATCTAAATTTGGTGATATACACTCTTTAGATTTATCTTTGTAAAATACACATGTCCACTCAAATATCCATAATATCATCCATCCTCGATGGGAGAAATCTATACCTGATTGTGATATTATTCACAATCATAGAATCTATACACATCCTCCATTATCTATTCTTCTTTACTATTAATATTTTTGGTACAACACATGGCTTAGACTCTCCTTAGTCAACCCATCAACTCTTGTACTTTCCTAGATTCAACTCTTCACTTTTTGTTGGTGTCATTCTATGTACTACCTTATTTAGCAAATTGTTTCTTGGAATCAAGTCCATCTGATGACAATTTTCATTTACTGGTGGTAATCCATCAGGTACATTATTAGATATGATATTCTAAAACTCATCCAAAAAATTACAACTTCTATAGGTACATCTTCTAGTTCTTCTTTACTAGCTTTTGAAATTAAAGAAAAAATATTTTGGAATTTTTCTTTATGGTATGAGGGGTTCTCCCCTTATTACCTCAAACACGAAAAAAAAAGTGAGAAATAATAACAATTTGCGAGAATGTATAATGAGCTTCTTATTATCTCTAAAAGTATCATATTGTATATTTCAAAAATACATGTGAAGCTACATGAGCATTTTCCTTACAATTTTTTTAAAGACGGATTTATGAACAACCACTAAGAACTACCAAGATAACCTTATGGTTTTTCCTTATATATGCAATTTTTCACCACCTAGAAATGTTCTTGACATTTATCCCTAACCCTTGAGACCGAACAACCCTAAAATTATCAAATTCATTACATTAGAGTTGATTTAAAATTATTAAAAATTATATTTTGAGGTAGCCCAACTTCTGGAGGCCATAAATTTTTAACCATAGACTTGGTTGACTATTATAACCACTTTTCAAAAATGGTGACTCTCAATCTACAATGCTTAATTGTGCAAGTATCCATCTATTTAGGTTTGACCTCGTTTTGGACCCTCTAAGGCCTTCAAAATTGAGCTCAAACATTTTATACCAAAATTTTATAATAAAAAACTTCAATAACTGCATTAATACATATGATATGGCAATGAAACACAACTAGTAGGCTGATATATCTAACATGAATCTCCACCTATGAAATCATAACATTATGATCTCATATGAATAAACTTACTAAGAATAGTAAGTTTCCACAAATATAAAATCTCCACCAAAATAAACCCTTATTGAAAAGACAAAAACAAAAATATTTTTGGGTGATGCAAGATTTCCCTTACACCTAGGATGCTCATGCATCAATTATTCCTAGGTGGATTGATAAAAAACACAATTGCATTTAACAATATATTATACAAGTTGAGTATGTGGAAGCTTCTAATAATCGTTCACAATTTGTAGAGATGTGGTAGGTATTAGAATGAATCTAAGAGAAGGTAAGTGAACTAGTAATTTTCCTTTGTGATAATAATATTTCAATCAACATTTCAAAAAAAAAATTGATGCATTCTAAGACAAAATATATTGTAATCAAGTATTAATTTCTGAGTGAGGAAATGTAGGAGAAGGAAGCCAAGCTAGAATAGTTGTCAACCAAAGAATAAGTAGAAAATATTGTCATAAAGCTATTACCTAAGGATGCTTTTCAGTACCTAAGAGGTAAGTTAGGGGTAATAACCCTATAAAAACATAATCAAAATGCTATTGTTGCATCAATATAGTGAGTTCATTGAATATATTTGACTTTGAATTTATGGTAAGGGGAGAAGTTAGAGGTGAAGAAGTTTCCTTCAACAACAAGTAATATATATTGTATTGTACCTTTTGCATTCTTATTAAAGAGGAAGAAGAAAACTACTAGGAAAAGACCTAAAGAATTTGATCTTGAGGAGGAAGAAGTCAAAAAGAAAAAGTGGTATTATGTCATGCCCAAAATACAAGGTAAAACACACCAACAATTTTTATTTTTTTTAATAAATAATTATATCCTTATATATTCCAAAAATTACAAGACAACATCTCTAAATTCTAAACTAATAATTGATTTTATAAATAAAGCTTACATTCATGATTTAGTTAAAAACAATCTAATATAACTTGAACAATAACAATTAAATTTAATTATTGTTTAACCACTTTAAACTTTAATTAAATCCTAACACTAAAGCATACTTAATACAACATAAAACTTACCCCAATACTTCTATCTCAAACAATTTAACATTCATATTAAAAATAAATAATCATTTTCATTTAAAATTTAACTATTACTTTCAAAATAATAATAATCATTATTCACTAACATTAAAAATTAACAACTAATTTTAACTTGCTAAAAATAATTCAAATCTAATATTATTTACTCTAACACAAAACCGCGTGCAATCCTTACTAACACTTAACTCAAAAATAACTCAACATTTAAGAATAAATCTTAACTTAAACTTTAACATAATCTAAATAAATTAACTAACAAACTAATTTTAACATCTAATGCAAAGCTTTAACTACAATAATAAAAATAAAAATAATAAACTAACTACACTAATACTAACTAACTTCTAACACTAATTACTAACTGTTGGGTGATGCGACGCACTCCCCTGCCCAAAGGTGGTTAATTATGTGGTGTTCCATGTTCACTAACAATCATGGCTTTTGGTGCAACGGCAAATGGGCCCAACAAGTGGTATCAGAGCTATGGTTTTATTATTGTAACCCTAGATTGAATCCATGGGAATGCATGAGAGGATAAAAGAAAAGGGCAAGATATATGAATGATTTATTGCAGATCTGAGGGTTTTGGATTTGTTGTTATGATGGGATGTTAAAAGATTTGGGCGTGTGAAATTGTTGGACAAAAATATTTTTTTGGATGTTTCATTTAAATGAGGGTTTTGGGGGGTAGCATGCAGAAATGACCTCCTGGGTAAAAACAGACCTCACCATTAGATCCGGGTCGACATTTCCATAAATTTTGATATATAATATGCCCTAGTTTGGCCATGTTCAGAGGAAATGAAAGAGTGTTTTAGTTTCAGCCAATGATGGCCGTCAAATTTAATCCTGTCAGAATTTTCGTCATTGAAAAAAAAATAAAAAATGAAAAATCGTACTGAAAATGGTAAAAAGACTGTCTTAGTAAAACGGCCATAACTTTCTCTCAGAATATCAGATTTCAGAGTTCTTATAGGTGTTGCAAAGCTAATTCAGAGCACTACAAGATGGTGTAGGTTTGGTTCTGTGATTTTAAAATTTTATCAGGTTTTGAGAGCCCTAAAGGCAGATGTTATTTATTTTGAGCACAGATTAGGGCATAACTTGGGCATACGGAGTCGAATTTTGGACTTCGAGTAGTCAACGGAAAGCTCTTGGAGAGCTCTACACATTGGTTCAAATTTGGTGCAGGTTTGGCATGATTTATTTGTTGATATATTGATTTGAATAGTTTATAGGTATATTTTGACTATGGTAACATTGTGAGTTTATGGCATTGGAGATTTAAGTTTTGATGTCATTGTATACTCAAGTTTGGTCTCATGATGATATGGTTATTAGTGTTTGGTTTGGATATGCATGATGACTTGTTGGGTCTACAAGTTGTGCAATGTTGTAAGCGGTCTATACTTATAGGTTGCATTTATAGCTTGGTTATGGGTTGTCTTTGCCCATTGATCTTTCATTATTGATGCATATTGAGATTGGTGGCTTGGATTTGGGTTTTCTATGCCCTAAGTCACATGATTTACTATTTTCTTCATGTTGAAGGGATGAGATGTTGTTACCAGGTACAGTCATGGCAGCGGATTGTGGTTGACTATGCTGACAGGTTGGACACTTTGAGAGCCAAATACTCGGTTCATGGATGTGATCATGGTGTCATGGATTTTGGCATGACATGATTGGTTATATAGGTACATCCTTGATGTTCATTAGCTTGGATTTTTTGATTTGGTTATGGTGGTATATCTTCTTGGTTGAGGATCATGGTTATTTGGTTTCTTTTGAGGAGCTCATGATGTGCACTTTGAGTTCTTTGATGGTTTGATTCTTTGGTTGATTCTCATGGTTAGAAGATGGTTTTTCATCATATGCCATGGATAGCTTGGATACATGGTTTAGTGGGAGCTTGTGATAGTGATGGGGTGACAGTGCAGGATTAGTTCTTGGTTTGGTTTATATCTTCTTGGTTTGGAGAGGATGGATTTTATGATGCCATAGATGACTTGGTACCACGGTTGAGTGGGAGTTGTTGGCATTGATATATTTATTGAGTGTTTGCAGATGTTGGAGGTTTGTCTTAGATCTTGTTGCTGCAGAAGCGTCTTTGACATTTGCATGGTGCACTTGTTATCTTCATGGTGTTTAAAGATGGTTAGATCTTGAGGACTCATGGAGTTCTTGGTTATCTTCATGGTATGTGGAGATGGTTCTTCCTAGTATGTGGAGATGGTTTTCTTCATGGTGTGTGGAGATGGTTGAATCTTGAGGACTCATAGGGTTCTTGGCAAAGGTGTGGTTTATGCTTTTATTTGGCATGTTATCCTTGGTATGAGGATGGTTTCATTATTATGTCATGTTATACTCTTGATACGCGTTTAGAGTTGTGACATGTTATAGTATGTTCATATGGAGCATGTTATCTCTTTAGTTGAGATGGTAAGATCATGTTGTCATGTTTATGTTTCTGAGGCCATGGTTGGAACTTTGACATTGATCTTGGTTTAGTTTCTTGGTATTGAGTACACTAATCATAAGCTGGATACTTCATGATATTGCTATGTTGCATTTGGAGTTGGCATGAATTGATTGGTTACAGGTGCTCATGGATACTTAGAGATAGTGGTCACACTGATTTCTCTTGGATTAGAGAAGTATTTGTTGGGACGGTTGATGGTTTCAGCAGGAAGTCTGAGGGGCAGTCACCTGATATGGACTTGAGAGGAGATTGTTATTAGATGAGTCTTGGGCCGAGACTTGGGTATCTTGATGAGCATTCTCATTCCCCACTCTTGGTCTACTCGGCGATTTTCTACTTGAGAGGTATAGCCCATTATTTTCTCTCAGTTACATTATATTTATGCTTATCTTTCATGGATATGGATCTTGAGCTATGGTACATGAGTTAGTTCTGGAGGGTTCATTTGAGAGATGGTTTTAGCATTGGTTATCTCCATGTGCATATGTTGTTATGCTGGTTGAGTTTGGGAGATGGTTTTATATTGGGCATATTCCTTGGATTAGGAATGGTTATTCCTTGGTTTAGGAATGGTTTTATTGAGTTTGATCTTCTTGTGAGAGGCTTACATCCATGATTAGTTATATGGTATGGTATGGGTGTTGTTGAGGCTTCTTGTTGGGGTTTAATGGAGGAGATCATACTTGCACAGTTTACATCTAGAGGTGTGTGTAGAAGGACATGATACAGGTTATGATTTGCATGGTTTCTCTGGTCTTGGTTATCTTCCTAGATGTTCAGTTTTTCCTACATTGTATTTGAGATTGGTTGGAGATTGTGATCACTGGTTTGTGCTCATGTATGTCATGTGAGAGATGACATGGTTATTTCTTTCTCTTTCTCTGTTGGTTGTGGTGAACTTGGGAGAGCATTGGAGACTTGTAATGAGAGTTATTCTTGCAGGATATTGGATTATGTATTTTGGATGTCCTTGATACTACATGGATTCACTTCTTTGAGATGTCTTGAGTGGATTGGTTATAGATTTGACATTATCTTTTGCAGTGGGAGCTTCTTGGTATATATGTGGTAGGTATTGCTCTTGAGGCTTGTGATTGCAGGTTGCAGATTGGATATGTCAGTGATATGAGATTCACTTGTTATACCTTTGAGGTATGGATAGTTGGATGGGTTTGGCACTTGCTGTGGGTGCTATTTCAGCTATGGATATTTTGACAACTATGGATACATGTGATTACCTTTGGATCAGGTTATTGTGCTTAGAATTTCAGTTGGTACAGGATTTTATGATCTTCTAATGCGACAGGTTGGGTGGTTTTCTCTTTAGATGGCTTCTATGTATGTCCAGTGGGAGTGGTATAATAGGAGGTGAGATCATTCATGTTCAAGATGTTGGATACTTTGATTTTGTTGTGGGTACCAGGATGGAGCACTTGGTGTATTTTGATCCATGATGGTGGATGTGCTAGGAGGGATTGTTCCCTTGTTCATTAATGTGGCTACGGATTGACCCTATGCAATGTATACAACAAGTGGGAGATTGTTGAGATAATGGGTGTTGCACACATTGCATAATATTGTTATTTTATTTTATTTTATTTTATTTTATTTTATTATGTAATGTTGTACCTAGATGGACATGCAACATGTAAAGGTTTCCATGGAATATTTTTGATGAGTTGTATTGTAACATTGTGAAAATATTTCATGTAATTATTTAATATTGGGGAAAAGAATTAAATGCCCAATATTAAATAGGGGGTCAGTGGGTTAGGTAGCATATGGTTTTAGCACATGGTTTATGTAATACCACTTAGTGGTTTTATGAGACTTGCTACTATATAAGCAGCCACAAGGGTAGTTGTTGTAGAGAGAAGAGAGAGAGAGTGACAAGGAGAAGACAAAAGGCAAGAGTCGAGCGGGACAAGGCTTGACAGGTTAGCCAAGGGAGCATTTGTGAAGGTTGAAAGCATGGCATGGGATGTGTGGATTCATGCTTGTTCACATAGTTTGCTCGGTTGTGGCTATGGCCATGAAGGCTTCCATGGTTGTATGGCAATGGTATTTTTTGCTGAATAATACATGATGATGGATGCTTTTGGAGGCTGGGTTTTTCCCTTAATGAGGGTTTCCCAGGGTATATCTTGTGTCACATTTTATGGGTATGTTGTCTATTCTCTTGCATGTGGATTTTAATTCCGTGTTTATTTTAGATCTATTATGGGTTATGTGGAAACAGTTATATTCTTTATTGCCAAGTTTCCTTACACTAACTAACTTTAACTAAATAAAATCTAACATATAAAAGAAACAAATGAACTTTACTAACACCTAATTTAAAACTTACTTAAATCTAATTTCTAAAACTTTAAAACAAATCCTACTTTATTACTAACTAAAATATACTTTTCTTAAAAAACAAAATTTAATTCAAACATTATCTACCCCCAAACTCTAACCACTAACCAAAACAAAATAATAAAATAATAAAAATCACCTAATACTAATCTGAAATAACATATAATAAATCATTCTAATCTAAACATATCTTACAACCCTATTAACTAACTCTTAAACCTACATGGTAACATCTATTATCTATTATTAAATTACCCCTAAACACTCACCAATCTAAAATTCTGAAAGTATAATTATTGTAATGCTAAAAATAATGCTAAAAATACTAATTCCTAATCCCATGCACAACTTCAAAATAAATATTAATAAATACCAATCATAATTTATACTATTCTAGCCCCTAACTCATTTAACTAATCCCTAAAGCTACTAACTACCTAAACCTCTCTCACTTGCCAAGTTTCTGTTTAATTCCTCATGGTCACGTGAACCAAGGAAACAAGTGGGCTGGTCAAACATGAGTGAGCATCACTTTTTCCTTTCTTGTTGCATGAGTTTTTATAAGGACAAGACATGGAGTGTTGTAGGAGGGAAGTAATAAAGTATGGCTAGATTTTTAAACTTATAAAAGTTATGTCTTCCTTACAATTTAATTCCAACCATCACCTTGTTATGCATCCAGTTTTGGATAGAGTTGGATGTATGGAAAATGGGGAGAAGTTTTAAAAAGTAAGTTGGAATTTATCTTTTTATTATTGGAGGGCGGTGTATTAATTTTACTCCCTCTTTTGTTGACCTTGGTTGACATCACCAAGGCAAATAATTTATTATGATTTAAAGTATAGTGGGTGTATCTTAGGATAGGATAGAATAGTTAGATATTTTTATATTTATATTTTGTTTATTTATTTTATGCTACAATCAAATAAATAAAAGGAATCTTGAGGGAAAAAAGTTTTGGATGGAGTTGGATGTATGGAAAATGGGGAGAAGTTTTAAAAAGTAAGTTGGAATTTATCTTTTTATTATTGGAGGGTGGTGTATTAATTTTACTCCCTCTTTTGTTGACCTTGGTTGACATCACCAAGGAAAATGAATCATTATGATTTAAAGTATAGTGGGTGTATCTTAGGATAGGATAGAATAGTTAGATATTTTTATATTTATATTTTGTTTATTTATTTTATGCTACAATCAAATAAATAAAAGGAAAAATAAAAGGAATATTAAAAGTAATCTTGAGGGAAATAAGTTTTGGATGGAGTTGGATGTGTGGCAAATGGGGAGAAGTTTTAAAAAGTAAGTTGGAATTTATCTTTTTATTATTGGAGGGTGGTGTATTAATTTTACTGCCTCTTTTGTTGACCTTGGTTAACATCACCAAGGAAAATGAATCATTATGATTTAAAGTATAGTGGGTGTATCTTAGGATAGGATAGAATAGTTAGATATTTTTATATTTATATTTTGTTTATTTATTTTATGCTACAATCAAATAAATAAAAGGAATATTAAAAGGAATCTTGAGGGAAATATGCTCTATTCAAAAAGGGGGAATTAATTTTATTTTCCTCATACAAAATGCAGTGAGCTTTTAGCTCTAAGAATCAACAATTTTTTCAAGCCCCATTTTTTTCTTCTAAGTGTTGAAATTTGAATACAAAGTATATTTTCAAGGCAGGGGGAGTGTTTTTTTTCAAATTAAGTATTGAATTATCTAATTTACTTAATTAGCCAAGGGGGGGATATATATTATTATTATTATTTCTAAGGTGACAATAGGATTAAATGTAATACTTGAATACTCGAGTTGAAAATTTTTACTTTCTAACACTTATGAAAATTACGAAATGAAGTACGAATCAAACAACAAATTTTCTTTAACATACTTTGAATCTTAAATTGCATAATTATATATCATCATTTTATCTATTTAATCTAAATCAAATGAATATGATTATGAAACATACGAATGCCGCAGGAAGAGTGAAACATCATTTTATTTTTATTTCGATACACACATACATATAACTGAATTATAAGAAGAAACTCATTTGAAAGAATACTGCTCATTTTTATTTTTTATTGAACCACTTAATTCAAAGGCTCCATCTGAAAAGAACTAGGAAGAAAACCCGACATCATGGCCATTTCAACAATAAGTTTAAAAATAACATTTTTACACATGATTAATATCCTGAGGGAAAATCTCCCAACGTAATTAAATTTAAATAACAACTTGAATTTCCTACTTGGCTCCACAACTGGGTAGCCATTATGAAAACTGCAACACATCAAGGTATTCATGGAGAGAAGAAAACTAACCAAGAAACAAACAATTCAACATGAAGACAAAACAACATTTACTCCCATCAAGGTTTGTACAATAGGTTCATCATTGAACCAGACTAGGGAGAAGGTGGATTTTTCCAATAGGAGATGTTGGCCATGTAACGCCCTGCCAAGGGATCCAAAAGAATTAACCTAAAGTTTCACTAAGTTTGGTAGCATGTTTTTTTTTTTTTTTTGAAACATGAAAGTTATACCATTCACAACATACATATAGTAGCAAAAGCAATAACAACATTCCACTAAAAGTATACATAAACATACATAACAGGTTACATTCCTTAAGGATCCCTTAACGTTGAATCACCATTAAATTAACTAATATTAATTCCATCTAACACCACATCCACATGAAATAATTATAAAAAGTCCAATGTTCTTAAACAATATACTTTGGTTCCAAATGTCCTTTAGTAAATTACATTTCAGAATGCTCAATCATCCGCTGTACATGCCACAGGGTATGAAAGACATAAAAGAATATACATGTGTGAAAATAAAGTACATCATCATCCTATCTAATCCATTAACAAAATGAAGATAGATGCCAACAAAGAATGCATCAGCCATAGTGTCTCAGACGGATCTCAAATGGTAAGAGTGAAAAAGCACTACCACCCAATCACGTGGAACCTAAATGGCCCACTCCCACCATGCTGAGGAGATCATCTCAAGTCCCAAACAGGTTATCAAATCACATAGCACAAATACTTTCTAAGTCCAGGAATTGTAAAAGTATACTAACTCAAAGGTCCCAACACAAACCAACATCTAATCCCAAAGGCACACAAAGACATGTAGGAAACCTACTATGTAAGTGGAAAAGTGTCATCACACGGATCACACTAGAGTTACCCTGGTAGTCTCTCTATAGACCTCGGCCCCCTAGTGATCCCTATGCGGCCACTAGTATCCTCTCATACTGACGAGGCATACTACGGAATGCAAGTTCGCAACCAAGTGTTCTCTCTACTCCCATCCTAGTCTGTACTAGCACTTGAGGCATGGGCGAGAAAAAATAATTATCTTATTAGGTTCATTTAAGTCAGTATTAGGTGTAATGTTTTCACTTATTAAACAACTTACAATGAGTTACCCTGGCAGCCACTTAGGGCCCTAGCCCCCATTGCAAGCCACTTTCCGACACTACAAGTAGATAACCTACCCTAAGCTCATGGAATCATAAATCACAAAATCACCATAGTCCTATAAAAGTGACTAAAAAAATACCAAAAGATAATCCACAATAAGAGCATCAAATCTCCATGAGCAACTGAAAAGCATCCATTGATAATCGTGACCACAACAGTTCTCTATTGGCAACTGAAGGTATCAATGATAATCACAATATCCATTTATTCTCAACAAGCAACCAAAAAGTATCTCAAAGTAATATTGATCAAAGACTCCAAAATGGTCGAGTTAAAATATTTCACAACATGACATCATCAAGATCAGATAAACACTTCAATCCTATCAAAGTGACTAGAAAGTAATCCAAATGCGACTGATCGATAACTCATAAATGGTTACATATATCACAATTTACACAAGAAGACTGGAAGCAATATCAATCAGCATATCATCTCATAACCATGGTTGGGTTTATAAAGATCGAAATCAAGAGACATCATCATGACATCACAATCATAACCCTCGAGCCTCTGGTAGACGTCCTATAACTAGTCAACAATCTAGTCAACCCAAACCCAAAACAAGAAGCATGGAGAAAACACAAAATAAAAGCACATGTTTTTGGTTCATTAAAATCTCATAGTTGAATTAAGTGTGGGGTTTCTATTTTCATTTTCAAATTTAGATATCGAGTAGAGAAATTTATATATTTTACCTAACCCATGTATTTGTTTGATAGATAAAAGTATTTTCCCCCAAAACCCATTAAATCAATATTTAAGATGTTTCTAAGAGTATATTATATATACATCATTTGGAAAAAGACTCTCATCGTGTTCCAATAGGACACATTGTAAATTTTAACAGGAATGATTACCAATTTCTCCTTATTATTTTCTATCCTTCATAATTGAATTCCATTACACAGTCAAATTAAATATAATTTTACAATTAAATTTGTATGAGAAAAATTAATTATTAAAAATAAGAAAACTTTTATTAAAATTGCATTAATAATATATATATATATATTTATTTATTTATTTATTTATTTATATAAATATTTATTAATATAAATAATAACTAATATTTAAAATTATTAATACTTAATAATAATTATTAACAATCTTATATAATATTAATAAAATGATATAACACATATATTTCATTTAACATATATACTAACCCGCGACAGTACTACGATTAAATAAGTCGTAGACTGCCACGACCCGCAGCACTATCCATATGGAGGCCTGTTGCGGCACTGCCACGACATTGGCCACCATGCAGCCTTTAATGGCTGTCGGGGGATCCATTGTCACGAACAGTGACCGTTGGTGGGGGTGGGAGGTGACTGCCCACCCTCACCCAATTTTATATATATTTTTCCTTTTTTTAAAAAGAAATGCCCATTTTATAATTTGTAAACATTTTCAATATAAATGTTTTTTGGCATAAATGCTTTATTTCGATTTAATTACAACACTTTATTATATGTTAATATTTTTAGAGCTAAGTATATATATGTGTGTGTGTATATATGTATATATGTATGTGTATATGTATATGTATATATTTATATGTGTGTGTGTCTATATATATATATATATATATATATGTCTAGATTAAATCAAATGTCTGAGTACAATGTATCTCTATTTAGTTTCACCTATTTAATCTTTCTAATAGGTTGGTCTATAAATATTTTAAACCCTAGTCCGTAAGATTCCTTAGATCTATGCATGTGGGATTTTCTCATATAGGAATTTAACTACCCATGACAAGAAAGCATACAACCAAGATGTTCAACACATGAAATCCTCATAAAGTTGTTGGAGTTGATGAAATCCAACTTTGAAGATGCCCAAGATCACCTGCATGTAAAAACCTGTCAAAGAGAAGCCAAGGAAGGAAGAGCGTGGAGCAAGGGAAAAACCCTAAGAAGACATGAGAGAGAACAATTATGCAAACACAAAAAAATATGTATTTACAATATGCTAAATATCTTGATATGAAAATACAATGAGGGAGCCCGAATATAAAGAGTTCTAGGAATCTTCCAAAACAAGCTAGAATATGCTAGGAGATAAGTGTGACAACTAAACATACATCCACATAAGGTGAAAGTCCTCGAACAATGTGAGAGGATAAGTATGACTTAGGAGAGAAAAAACTCTCGTATTGTCAACAACTTATAACTAACTCCTAGACTATAACTAATTAATAAATGTATTTACCTAAGTAAGCTTAAGTAAATAGAATAAATAATTAGTAAATTAATTATTTACTCTAACACCCCCCCTTAAGTGCAACTAAGGGAAATGCCTTAAGCTCACAAAACTAAAATGAAATGCAGAATGGGTCCTGGAAACAAGGCCATGTTAGGTACCCATGAACAAAGAAATGCAGCCTCTGAAATTGGGGAAACAGAAAAAACCACATGGGAAAATCCTCCTCCAAAGAGAGGTAAGAACCTGGTGAAGAACTAAAGAAGCCTCCAACTACGGAAATGTCCCCTAAAATAGGAACAAGGAGTGATCATGAAGAGCATCACTGAAGCATGAAGAAGCTGCAAAACTCTACCATCAAGAAGAAAACTACTACTTGAAGAACCTCCATGGAAGAAGAAGGCACAAATCAAGTGTGTCTATATGGTAGATGATCCATCTCACCGAAATGCATAGGTATCCAGCCACTACAATCACCTTGTATGTAGGATCAACCACTGAATACATAGTTCACACTATCGAACCATCGAACCACAGATGCATTAGAACAATAGCATAACCCCCCCTTAATGTAGACGGGGTGAGATGACAGGCAACTGAAAAGGTGGGCCAAAGTCTTCTACAAATGAACCAAAAATGACAAGAGAGGAAGAGGTATAGACACCTATAAAGACATGTTCACACTGATGCTACATGGGGCTAATGTCGTGGAAGGGACACTCACTTGACAAAGGGAGAATGCCTAAAACAGAAAACAACTATCCCCCCCCATGGTGTTTTATGAAAATAGTGCATGTACAACTAACTCAAAACAACATTCATGACCCCCATAATGCAAGAGTGGCACTTTATCTCAGTGTGATACATAAAAGTTCTTCAAAATGATAGCTACAATGATCAAAACTAAAAATAAGCTGCAACAAAATAAAGTACAACCTAAAACAAAGGAAACTATGCCAAGAAAATGATCCTCGGGCCTAAAACACTCAAGATATCCACCATATAGAAAAAATGCTAAAAACATGATAGAAATAGTATGGGCAAAAATTGAGAAAAAGGACCACATTTCTAAAAAGGTGACAGAACTAGCTTTTCAAAAATATAAAGTTTTCAAAAAAGGGCATGGGACGTAAAAGATATGCATGCCGAAGTCAAAAATAAGACTTTGGACTTTGAAAAAATGGGCAATAAAAAAGTATCAAAACCTAAAAATACCTACAGCAATGTCTCCGTCTTAGAACTAGTTTTTTGACGCTTCTTTCAGATCGAAAAAATACCTCCATATGCTCAAGTTATGGTCAAAAAACCACAAGTATGTCCAAAACTAACCCTAGAGAGGTGCAAGGGCTAAGATGCTGATGATGTCATGCTGATGTCAGCAATCTAGGACCTTAAATTTGACAGCTAAACAGCTATCACGGTAAAAAATGATGCCATGTGGCTGCCACATGGATGCCACATGGCAAGCAAGCTGACATGGCAGCCGCCATGTTGTAGCCCTGCCATGTGTCATGCACTGGATGCACAAATGAGGCACAAAAAGCCACACAGGCTAACTATCCTTACTGACTATGCAGAGCATCACAGAGGTGGCACTGAGTTAGAGCCAAGGGCAGATGAGCTATGATTACCGATGGAGGCTTGGAAAATGGAAGCGCCGCCAATTGAAGTAGCGCGTTGGATGTGGACATCGGCAGAGCTTTGGCGGAGTGGTCCGGCTAGTGAGGAAACAAGAGGTGTGACCTATCTAGGCAGAGTGCTAATGAAGCATGAGTGGCCCTACGGTGGCTGCTAGGCGAAGCCGCAGTGGTGCACTCTACGCTAACAATTTTTTAAATTTTTTTGACCGTACAGTCTGTACGGAAGGGCTGAAACCAAAAAAAAATTGCCTCTCGGAGCCCTATCTCCAAAATTGATGAATTTTATATGGATCCTAGCTGAAAAGCTCCTTCCGGATCCAATGGAAGCATTCATTTGGGCTGAAAGTGCTCCAAAAAATCACTGATCCCCTTATTTGAAGAAAAATGCACAAACAAACTCGAGTTTGTGACTCCAAATCACGGCTTCAAAAATTTTTCAACGAAGCAGTAGCAAGGAGGCTCTGATACTATGTTGGAGTTGATGAAATCCAACTCCGAAGATGCCCAAGATCACCTATATGCAAAAACCTATCAAAGGGAAGCCAAGGAAGGAAGAGCATGGAGCAAGAGAAAAACCCTAAGCGGACATGAGAGACAACAAGTATGCAAATACAAGAAAATATGTATTTACAATATACTAAATGTCTTGATATGAAAATACAATGAGGGAGCCTGAATATAAAGAGCTCCAAGAATCTTCTAGAACAAGCTAGAAGATGCTAGGAGATAAGTGTGACAACTAAACATACATCCACATAAGGTGGAAAGTCCTTGAACAATGTGAGAGGATAAGTATGACTTAGGAGAGAACAAATTTTTGTATTGTCAACAACTTATAACTAACTCTTAGACTACAACTAATAAATAAATGCATTTACCTAAGCAAGCTTAAGTAAATAGAATAAATAATTAGTAAATTAATTATTTACTCTAACAAAAGCATTCAGAAGACACGAAGAAGACAGGAAGTACAAGAAGCAAAATATCATATGCAAAAATCATGAGTGTCTACTTGGACACTGATGCTAAATCACTTCTCAAAATCTGTAGAGCAAGCTCCTTCCTTCTCCAACGTTCCTAGGTCCTCCAAACACGGTCCCTGAGCTACTAGGAGTGCCTGAATATAAGGAACTCTCAGGAAGCACCTAGAATGTCCCTAGAAACAACTAGAAGATAAGATAAGCGTTGACAACTAAGCACGAGCTTTTTCCAACCTTCTAGATGAGCCACAAGGTTGTAGACATCATGTGCTTAATTTGTGCGATAACTCCTACATTGTAGACATATGTGCAATCAAGAGGTGCACTTACTCCTAGGTAGACTTATAAAACTTTTATTTTAATTCTTTTATTATTTTTTTATTATTATTTATTTATTATTTTATTATTATTATTATTATTATTAATTTTAATTTCTTTTATTTAATTATTTTACTCAATTAATTTCCCACTTAATTAATTAAAATCAAAATATCAAATTATCAAAATATTATATTATTCTCCAAAATAATTAAATTATTAATTAAATCTTTTTAATTTAAGACTTAATTAATACAAAATTCACCATACACCTCCAAAAATAAAATATGAAAACCCATCATAGAACAATCCATACAAAATCAATCTAAGAGGTTAAAATCATGAATTACATCATTCGACACATTCGAAAGGCAAAACATCTCAAATATTTGTCCTACCTTTCTAGGACAAATGGTTTAAGGGTTTAGGATTTGGACTTGAGAATTTATCTCCCCTCTCTTACTATTGAGATAGTGCGATAGGGTATGCTCATCCTAGCAATTCAGGGAAGTCAATACCCAGTACTTGCAACCTGTATAAAATTCATGCATGTAAATACAATATATATATATATATATGCTAAGCTAAATAGGCAATGGTAGGAAGTGGTGCATCGTGTAGGTCCCGACTAGTAGGTGACTACGACTCTCTTCCTTACCCACATCATAAATGCGATACATAAAGAGAATAATCATCCACACCATACACATGCAAGTATGTGGTAAGTATCCATAAGAAAACACATGTGATAATAAACCATCTAACTAATCATCATCAATAACTGAGAATAATGTAACAATCATCATGCATACATGAAATGTGAAGTCTAAGTAATCTCATCATATATCACTGAATCCATAGCACAATATTTGATAGTCTCAAAACAATGCTACTAGCCATCAACATAAAACTGACCTAACAAAGTTTGGCCATGATAGCAACAATGTATCTAGAATAATGTAAACGAGGGCAGGCACTACAGGCCACAACACCATAACAGGCGCCCTTTCAAGGCTATAAACTCAAGAACTTTCGTTCTTCCATTCCTTAAATTTTAAAACTCAAAACATGGTTTGTGTTGATGAGTAGGGGGTCATAACACCCTACCCTCTCTCCCTCTCCTTATCCTAAGAAGAGACTCTATACTGTCAAAGTCAAACTAAAGACCTCCTCCCGTACATGGCCACTTTTGCCCTATTCGATGGTAAGTAATGCCAATACAACCCATACAATCTCTTCAAAAATCAAAGCAAAATACTAAGAAAAAATATTTAAGAAAATTCATTTCAATCCCTCCCAAACATATTCAACAAACACACAAACATACATATGCAAACAAAATGACTTAAGCATGAAACACAATATAAACAAAAAGAGCTTGAGGGATTCCTACCTTCACAATAAGTTTATGGAAAATGAACAATTTGAAATGAGCTTCCCTTTTTTTTTTCCTTCTCCTTCAATCTTGAATTGCTCTCTAGAACTAGAGGTTAGGTGAACACTCTTTCTCTCTCAAATTTGCCTCTAAAAAATATTCTAACTCAACTACCTCCAAAATGTAGTAACTCCCCCACTTGCCTAAAGGTTCTAGATTCTTCTAACTCAACTTGTTATAAGCCTAACCTTAGGGTGGAGTTTAACTCATCCAACTCATGGGTGAAACATTTAGTTTTCACAATAAAGCAAAAATGAGATATTTGGGTGACCATAAAACTCAACAAAAGAGGTTAGAGGGGTAGAAAATGCCCCCAACCCATACCCATGTTAGAGTAAATAATTAATTAATTGTTAATTATTTATTATATTACTTAAGCTTACTTAAGTTAATGCATGTAGTTGAGGTTAGTTGTTGACAACATGGGAGTTTGTTCTCTTTAGCATACTTCTTTTCTACCTCTTGTGGATGTGTGCTTGGTTGTCAATCATACCTCCTACCTCATTCTAGCTTGTTCTACAAGCTTCCATGAGGCTTTTCTATTTGGTCTCTCATTCATTGTAAATTCATTCCATTCACATAGCAATTCTAATTTCCTATTGTGAAATATTCTCTTGTGCGGTATTTGCTTCAAGCTCTTTGCTCCCTAAGTTTCTCTTCAGTAAGCTATTTGCATTGTAGGTGATCTTGGCACATTTTTGAAGTCAGATTCTCAACTCCTACATGGTATCAGAGCCTCCCTGCTACTTCTTGTTAGAAGGAAATTTGAAGCTGTAATTTGGAGTCACAAACCCTAGTTTGTTTATGCATTTTTCTTCAAATCAAGGGTAGAGCAATTTTTTGGAGCACTCTGGGGTCAAACGGATGCTACCATTGAATTTAGAAGGCCGTTTATAGTTAGGTTTCATATAAAACTTTTCATTTTTGGCTACAGGCATGTTTTTTAAAAAAAATTAGCCTCCCAGGTCGCTATTGTACAAATGTAGAGGGAAAAAAATAAAAATATATATAATTTTTGGGCACCATGGCAGCAGCACTGACACGCCACCACATGGCCACCTGCCAACCACCTATCAACCACCCACTCCCTACTTAGCCGGTGGTTCCTAGCCACAGCACCACCGCAGGACTCTGTCGCCAACGCATTGATAGCGCGCCACCAACCACCAGCGGCACTGTTGGGTTCTCCTCTCGAGCATGACCACCACCGGTAGTTTTCACCATTTTTCCATTTTGTGGCTACTCTGCCCTTTGACATCATCTTATAGATAGCTTATGTCATTTCTTGGCAACCATACGTTGCTGATGTCACCTTCCCGGCCGATCACGTTATTTTCCTAGCAACCTATGCTGACATCATTTTTTGGTGAGTGATGTCATCATTTTGGCTACTGATATCAGAAAATTGGCCACCAAAAAAAATTTCTGACAATGTCTTTGTGATGGCCATACGAGCATCAAATTTAACATGGTGTCTTTAATTTTCAAGCAAGGTGCATTTTTGGAGCAACAGTCAGTTTTTTGGCCATAACTTCAGCATACAGAGGTCTTTTTCCAATCTAAAAGAAGTGTCAGAAATCTAACCCAGAGATGGAGACATTGGTGCTAGTTTCATAAGATTCTAAGTTTTCTTTGAACTCCCATTTTTGGTTTCAAAGTAGAGGCTTATGTTTCCTCCTATTCTGCATCAACAAATTCAAGTTCTTTTCCAATTTTTTTCTTTCCATAGTTTTTTTTGTGGTATTTGAGAGATATTCTTGTACATTTGTGGGGGTATCTTTCTTTTTTGTAATTTACTTTGGTTAGGACTCTTCTACTTCCATCTTCTTCTTTCTCTCAATGGCAGATCCATCTGTGACCCGTCTCACACCACACAACTACCATAGCTGGAAGGCACAAATGACTAGGCTTCTCATGTCAAGAGGTCTATGGTCTTGTCTAGATGAGAATCAACCTATTCTTACATGCCCTTTTGAGGTTCTATAGCATAGGAATAAAATGGATGAAGCCATAAAACTAATTGCACTCAACATTTTAGACAATTTGCTATTTCATCTAGATAGTTTGACTACTCCACGGGCTTATTGGCAGAAATTTCAGACTTTGTTTGGATAGGTGAATGAGTTTTGAGCACTTCAATTGGATGTAAAATTGATGTCTTTGTCACCAAGAAACTTTCACACCATCGAGGACTTTCTGATGAAGTTCAAATCCCTACATGCAGTTTTATAGGGATGTGGGAAGAACAAAACTGATGATGAGTGCATTTTTTGATACTTTTAAAGATGAAGGGGCAGTAGCAAGTTTTTTCTTCTACTTTCTACTCCACCATGGATGCCCTTGGAGACAGACATAGCATGCCTACATTCAAGACATTTTGTGACAGGTTGACTAAGGAACAAGCAAAGATCCAACAGGTGGATGGCTCTGGCTCTTCCAACCAAACATTAGTTGCTCAAAATTCTAAGGGGAAATCAAAGAAGAAAGGAAAATCAAAGAAAGACACATCAAAATCTGATCTTAAGCCTCCAGCTAATCCTCCAGCAAACCCTCCCAAGGGTAAATATTCTTCAAAGTCGGGTGAGTCTACCTCCAAGACCAAGAAGAAATCGAGTGAGAACTGCAGTTTTGTGGGAAAGATGGACATTCAATTTCCAAGTGTTGAAAATGATTGGAGAGTTTAGAGAAAGCCATGAAAGAGCATCACATTTCAGCTCATCAGTCTTCATCTTCACCTATAGGGAAAGGTCATGCTCTTTCTGCATGAGCTACGACTTTAGCACCTTTATGGATTCTTGATTCTAGGGCTTCTCACCACTTAAAAAACACTCCTAAGTTGCTTACTTCACTTGCTCCTTGCACCACCACATAGATTTTAGTTGGGAACTCTTTACAAATTTTAGTTTTGGGTTCTAACACTATTGCTTTGGTCGGGGGATCTCTACAGGATGTACTTTGCATTCCTAATATTTTGATGAACCTTCTATCTATCTATCAGATTTGCCTCTTTGACTCTGGGAAGATAGTTGAGTTCTCACCACATGATGTGGTTATTTTGGACTTGCATGATCTGGAGATGATCATGGCCATTGGGAATGTTCACTCTGCATCTCACCTCTACAGATTTGATGGATTTGAGTCTTCTAATGACACAAGTTCATGCTTAGTAGAACATGCATATTCAGTAAGAAGACTTTGGTATGAACATTTTGGGCATGTCAATTACAAATATCTTCAGTAGATGAGCACACATGCACTTGTTCATGGGCTTCCCCAGATTTCCTATCTAGATGGTGTTTGTCAAGGATGTGCACTTGGCAAGCAACATAGGGATTCTTTTCCACATAGACAAGCCACTCGTGCTTTAGCACCTTTGGAGTTGATTCATAGTGACCTCATGTCATTTCCTACTTCTTCTTTTTTGGGTGCCAGATATGTTCTTACATTCATTTATGACTTCTCCAAACACACATGGGTGTACTTTCTTAAGTACAAGTTTGATGTCTTTGACTCATTTTTAGTTTTCAAGGCATTTGTAGAGAAGCAGTCTGGGCTTTCTATTTGGTGGATATGCACAGATAATGGGGGAGATTATGTGAGCCAGGCTTTTAGAGATTTCTATTCTGAGCATGGTCTTTAGTATTAGCTTTTAGTGCCCTATACTCCTCAGCAGAATGGTGTGGCTGAGAGGAAGAACAGAACCCTTCGGGAGATGGCAAATTGTATGATTTAGTCTAGGTCCATGGATTCATGTTTTTGGGTAGAGGCAATCAATTATGCCAACTACATTTAGAATTGGATGCCTCATAA
This sequence comes from Cupressus sempervirens, assembly GCA_028749045.1. Taxonomy (NCBI): domain Eukaryota; kingdom Viridiplantae; phylum Streptophyta; class Pinopsida; order Cupressales; family Cupressaceae; genus Cupressus; species Cupressus sempervirens. The sequence continues at coordinate 236,481,261 of CM053793.1, forward strand.
GGCACTTCAACATATGACTCCTGAGGAGGCTTTGTCCCATGTTCAGCCTGATGTATCATCATTCAGAGTTTTTGGGAGTACGGCATATGCATTTGTACCTGATGCTCAGAGGAGAGCAATAGAACTGAAGAGCCAACCATTGATTTTTGTTGGCTACTACAAGGATGTAAAGGCTTACAGGTTATTTGATCCTGATTCCAAAGAGATCCTATTTCAACAGGATGTCTAGTTTGATGAGAGCCCTTCTGCAGTTCATTCCTCAATGCCTCTACCCACTCCCACTACTCCCTCTTCATCGCCAGTTTGTTCCATAGATGATGAGGATGATGATCATGTTGATCCCGATATACCTCCACCATAGGATCCTCCTTAGATTCCTAAATGGGCTTGAGCTACTGCTGAGGCTATAGGATCTATAGCTGGTGACCCATCCACATCCTGTTGCACCTATTCTCACACTGCGGGTTCTAGTCTACTCAATCATGCTATTAAACTTGATCCTCAGACATTTCCAGAGGTAATAAGACATTCAAAATGGGATAGTGCAATGGAGGAGGAATATTCTTCTTTGATTAAGAACCACACATCGGATCTTTGTTCTCTTCCCAAGGGGAGAAAACTAGTGCATTGTAAGTGGATTTACCGCACTAAGTATGCTATTGATAGTTCCATTGATAAGTATAAGGCTCATCTTGTTGCAAAGGGTTTTTCGCAAGTCAAGGGTGTTGATTACTCTGAGACATTTTCCCCTATCACCAAGATGAATTATATTCACCTTCTCTTATCCCTTGTAGCTTCATAGGGATGGTCAGTTTATTAGATGGATGTGAAAAATGCCTTCTTGCATGGTGATATCATTGAGGAGATTTATATGGAGTAGCCTCCAAGTTTTGTGAAGGATCGCACCTTGGTTTGTAGGCTTTGACATTCATTATATGGTCTCAAGCAAGCCCCTAGGGCTTCATATGAGAAGATGGACTCATTTTTGCTATCTACAGGCTTCACTCATGCCATTTCGATCCCACAATGTACATTCAATGTCTTGGTGATGAGATTATGATTCTTGTTTTGTATGTTGATGATCTTATCCTTACAAGTAGTTCATCATCCATGCTCTAGGATGTTAAGTGTGCACTGATGGACCAGTTTGAGATGACTGATCTTGGTTTGTTGCACTACTTTCTTGGTCTTCAGATTCATCAGTCTCCTACTAGAATTTTTGTGTATCAGCAGAAGTATGCTCTTGACATGCTTCATTGCTTTCACATGCTTGATTGTAAGGCTACCCCTACACCATTTCAATTAGGTGTTGCTTTATCTACCTCCTACTCCTCATCTACAATGGATGCTACTTTATATTGATAGTTGGTTGGCAGCCTATTGTACCTAACACACATGTGCCCTGATCTTTCTTTTGCGGTTGGCCTAGTCTCTTGGTTTTCTCATGACCATCATGAGATTCATTTGCAAGCTACCAAGTGTATTCTATGCTACATTCAGAGCAAACTCATGTATGGAATTCATTACACTACGGGGACTCCACACATTGTTGGCTACACTGACTCAAATTGGGTCGGTGATGTTGATGATCAGAAGTCTACTTCTGGATTTATGTTTTGCCTTGGCTCTAGTCCCATCACATGGTCATGCAAGAAGTAGCATGCTCAAGAACTTTCATCTACAAAGGTTGAGTATAGAGCTGCAGTTCTTGCTAGTCAGGAGGCTTTATGGCTTCGTTAGTTGATGACTGAGTTTGGCTTTCCTCCTAATCGTCCCACTATTTTGTGGTGTGATAATTAGAGTGCCATCCACATTTCTCACAACCCAGTGGAACATTAGCATACCAAGCACATTGAGTTGCATATGCATTTCATTCATTAGCTAATCCAAGATGGTGTTATTGCATTGGAGTACATTCCTACCACTGGTTAGGTTGATGACATCTTCACTAAGCCTTTTGCATCACCCCACTTTCTTCAGCTACAGTCAATGCTTGGGGTTACGAAAGTTCTTCTTAGGGGGATTGGTTGAGGCCTTCCTTCCTTCACTTCATGTTTTTTTTCAGCATGTTGTTTTACCTCTTTTTGGGGGAGAGTTTTTCCCATGTGGTTTTCTCTCTTTCCCTGTTTTACAGAGGTTGCATTTAGTTGCATTGTACTTGGGTACCTAAAATGGCCTCATTTTCGAGACCCATTTTGCATTTTTTTTCTTTGTTTTGTGAGCTTAAGGCATTCCCCTAAGTTGCACTTAGGGGGGGTGTTAGAGTAAATAATTAATTAATTGTTAATTATTTATTATATTACTTAAGCTTACTTAGGTTAATGCATGTAGTTGAGGTTAGTTGTTGACAACATGGGAGTTTGTTCCCTTTAGCATACTTCTTTTCCACCTCTTGTGGATGTGTGCTTAGTTGTCAACCTTATCTCCTACCTCATTCGAGCTTGTTCTACAAGCTTCCATGAGCCCTTTTTATTTGATCTCTCATTCATTGTAAATTCCTTCAATTCACATAGCAATTCTAATTTCCTATTGTGAAATATTCTCTTGTGCAGTATTTGCTTCAAGCTCTTTTCTCCCTAGGTTTCTCTTTAGCAAGCTATTTGCATTATAGGTGATCTTGGTGCATTTTTGGAGTCAGATTCTCAACTCCTACAATCCATACCCCTTAGGTACTTAGTTTTCATGATTTTTGGCCTCTAGGACTAATTAGGGACCTATCAAAAAGCTTGGAAATTTTAGACTTCCTTACAACCCTCAAAAATGCAAATTAATCACTAATCTTGATTAGAGTAATTAATCTTGATTACTAACTAATTAGTAAAAAGGCCACTAACCTAGTCCAACCTAGATATTTAGGTTACTCAGTTACTCTTACTTATCATGCTGAAATGCATATACAAATTACAAGTGTCAAGTGACACTATAAAATCACTATTACAAAACATCAACATTTAATGATTACCAAATAATGCATTCATTCAATCCATGATACAAATAAAATACTAATAACAAGGTCTACATCTTTTATTAGACTCAACCCTAGTTTCCACAAATGGTACATAGGGTTCAGTTCTGATTCTTTGTTAGATTTCTCGGCTAAAATATCATGCACACTCATTGCACACATTAGTAGATCAAGAAAATCACATGCATATATTTAAAACTTATTTGGATAGTCGCATAAATCAAAACATAAATCTTTCATTTAAATAACCCTGTCTAACTTTGGCACAGACATTTAGTCATCATTAATTACATAATCAATATAACATAACTTATTTATTAATTCAAATAAAAATGCTAGAATAATCATTATTAGGCATCCATATACCTAAACATCATAAACATCACCAATAATGAATACTGAACTATCTGAATGCATATAACCTAATCATTGAGGTACCATAATCAACAACATCATAATCAAGTGAAACACCTTGTATCATCGTTAGTACAAATTAATGTTTATGTAGTTCAGATAACGTAGTAGTTCTCGAACCACTAAGTATTTAAAACATAAATGTATCAGCTGATCTTAGTTTCTATTAGGTCATCTAAACCATAAGACATTACTTCATATCCATTCCAATTCTCCTATAGCCGATTTAATAGAGAAATCCATATTTAATAAGTATGTGTGAGGAGGGACCTTACATCCTCCCCCACTAGCCTTTTACTTCCTCCTGGAAGTTGTACAACTAAAATGTTCGTCCTATGCTAGAACCTTATCTAGACTTATTTCAAGATTTACTCTTATAAAAGGAATGACTAATAATTCACATACATACATAGGGATGATAACCTATTTGCCTAGTTACCATTGCTAAAAGTGAAGTTCAATCCATAACTCTAACATGGTTACATTTTCCAAGGTCAAACACTTCCTAACACATATTGGTCACATGTAATCAACATTCTAATCTATCATAAAATACTTATAGAGTCTCTAATAATAATATCATAAGGTGTTCCAAATTCCACATACTCACTCATTGGGGTATTAGTTACATGAGACTCCCTCAAATGAGGTTTTATTTTAAGCAACTAGGCTCTTTATTAAGGATAAACACTTTTACTTTAGAGGTTCCATGACATACTAATTTTTTCATTAGGCCACAAAACAAATTCCTCACTACACATGCACCTTTTGCATCTAAAAATCCATTAGGTTAACTCGTAACCTTATCTAGTTGTATGCTTGGGTGCAATTTCATTACTCATAACAATCAATGAATATTCATTGGTCCTATTCTTGAAGTCTTGGGGGAGGGTGGGGCATGACTACTCTCACTAATGACCTCGTACCCTAGTGTTATGAGTCCACTTAATTGTCAGGAATCCCTCTTGGTAGGCCCATCATATGTCACTTTGCTAATAAAATTCACAAGAAAAGGCCTCATAATTAAATTTAATATCAAGGATGAAACATCCAATGCAAAAGTCTAAAACAAAAGAAATAAATTATGGCCACAATAGAAAAAATTTAATCAAGAAATAAAGGCATGACCTAGAGGCAAAATAACATCATCAATAATATTGTTGGCTAAACAGCCCCATATCAAATTGTTGGCAAAAAGGAAAGAACATTAAAATACCAAAATTTGAAATTAGACAAATAAGGAAGTAAATCCAATTACTTACAAAATTTAAATTACTGACATAATGCGGCCATAACAGGGTCACTGAGGAAAATGAGGAATCTTAGGTTTTCTAATAACATTGCAAGGATCTTGAATTTAGATTAGATGGTGGTCTAACGACCATGTCACTCAACCTATGATTCATCCCACATACTAACTACATAGCTCACTTTATCGACATCGCCCTACAATTAGGGTTCACTGTACTACGGGGTTTGTTTTGATCAGAACTCACTCAAAAGTGCAAATGTGAGGGTCCTAAAATAAGTCCCCTTCAATCCTCTTGTTGTTACATTGGTTTCTTTTCAAAGGATCTAAACATCTGGGAAACTTCAGTGTCAGTAGAGTTGTACTTTGAGTTGCAATTACAATATCAAATCTCTTATCCTCAATTCACTATAATTGTATATTAGGGCTCCTATCCATAATCTTTCTTAGGTCAAATTCACCACAATATACCAACTAAAGTTGTGTTATCATTCTCACCATTCATTTTATCTATTTGATATTTCAACCTAAAGGTTCAAAATTATATTTATGAAGATCCTAGGTTTCTTTTACTTATGTTTGGAATATCTAAATCAATACTAATCTACTTGATCACTTCCATATTTGATATGAACTGCAATTTCTTCCACGAGTGATTAGGTTAGACCAAATCTGACTTCTACTAAAAATAGTGTGAAACACTTTGTCTCTGATCACTAGGTTATTTACTCATTCCACTCTCATAATTGAAAGATGTTTTAGGGTTCCTAATTTAGTTTTCCCTCAAGGTTATCTTGTTCAATATAATTTTGAATTCTTTATGAGATCATAATCCACTTCAATATAAATGTAATATTCTTGCATCTAATTAGTTTTTTCCTATCATTAAGATGGGGTTATCTATTCAGTGTTGACCATTTATAGTTGTTGATAACAACTTTGGGTTTTGCTTAGATTTACTTGTCAGTATCATTATTTAAAAAGAATACATTAGGTTCTTAAAATTCTGCAAGGAGAAATCCCTACTTTTCATAAAAAAATTTAAATGTCCACACTTAACATGGACTCATTATTGCCAAGTGTCATGAAACTAGGCTCTGATACCAAAATGTCATGCCCAGTTTACAGGGAAAAACACACCAACAATTTTTTTTTTTTAAATAAATAATTATATCCCTATATATTCCAAAAATTACAAGACAACATCTCTAAATTCTAAACTGATAATCAATTTTATAAATAAAGCTTCCATTCATGATTTAGTTAAAAAAAATCTAATATAACTTGAACAATAACAATTAAATCTAATTATCGTTTAACCACTTTAAACTTTAATTAAATCCTAACACCAAAGCAAACTTAATACAACATAAGACTTACTCCAATAGTTCTATCTCAAACAATTTAATATTCATATTAAAAACAAATAATCATTTTCATTTAAAATGTAACTATTATTTTCAAAATAATAATAATCATTATTCACTAACATTAAAATTAACAACATTCAATGAAGGTAACATTCTTTTTTGTAAAGTGTTTTGTATCCATTCCAATGAATTTTGGTTTTTGCTCAATATTTATGCTCCCAATAACAAGAGAGATAGAAAGTCCTACTGGTCTAGAGCAGAAGGGCTGGTACAGAATAGTAACATGAAGAAAGGAATCATTATGGGAGACTTTAATACCCCTCTTTTAGACAAGGAGAAGAAGGGTGGTTTTCCTCAGGACTGGGATAGCAAGCATGACCTTTCTAACTTCATCAATGGATTGGCTTTTCTGGATCTGGACCTAATGGGAGGTGACTTCACTCGGTCCAATAAATGCTTAGGCAAGGATTGTATTCAGGTTAGACTAGATAGAGCTCTCATTTCTCCTGATTGGTTGTAGTCTTCCTCTTGTAAGTTAGCTCTTTTGCCTAGAGTTGGGTCTAATCACTCCCCCATCTCCCTCTTGATTGTTCCTTTTGATACTTTCAGACCTCCTCCCTTCCATTTTGAGAAAATGTGGACTTCCCACCCTAACCTTTTAGAAAGAATTAAGGTCTAGTGGAGCATAGATGTGGAAGGCACTACAATGTAAAAAGGATGGTAAAAGCTTGGAATAAGTCAGATTTTGGTCATTTATTCTCTCTTAAAGAGGATCTCTCTACAAATCTCTCTTCTATCCAAGCCTCCATTTAGGAAAATGGGTATGATGCCTCGAATAGGGAAGAAGAGTTGTCCATCCTGTCTAGTTTACATGGCATCATTAGCAAAGAGGAAAAGTTATGGAGGCAAAGATCTAGAATCAACTAGCTCAAAGAAGGAGACCAGAACACAAAGTTCTTCCATTTATCCACTCTTAAGCATAGAGCAAATAAGAGGATTTATGGCTTGAAGAAAGACCAAGGTGTGCTGACTAAGGAAGAAGATATATCAAATGAAGTTGCTTCTATTTTCTCATCCCTACTGTCTTGGGATCCTTTGCTCTCTAAAGTGGACCAGGATGACATTGTTTCTTGTATCCCTCAGATCCTCCAACCCCACCATAATAATCTGCTTTGGGTCATTCCTTCTATTTCTAAAGTTAGAGAAGATCTTTTTTCTCTTTCGATGGGTAAATCGCCTGGACTTGATGGTTTTCCCACCTGCTTTTTCCAAATGTACTGGCTTGTCATTATAAAGGATGTTGTAAAAGCAGTTCAGGAATTCTTTGGAGCCAAAACTATTCTAAAGGAAACTAACTCTACATTCTTAGTTCTTATTCCCAAAGTTCCAAGAGCTGACACACTGGATAAGTTCAGACACATCAATTTATGAAACTCATTTTATAAGATCATCTCGAAGGTGCTCACTTCGAGGCTACTTAAGCTTCTCCCCCTGATCATTTCTCAGCAACAATCTCATTTTGTCCTGGGCAGAGAGATTTTAGATTCGATTATTATGGTGCATGAAGTGATTCACTCTATGGAAGCTAGAAAGAGAGAAGGGATGTTACTCAAACTAGACATTTCCAAAGCTTACGATCAAGTGGATTGGTCTTTTTTGGAATTGGTGTTGAAGGCTTTTGGCTTTGATGTTAAATCATGTAAGCTAATCTCCCAGCTAGTCACCACCCCCTCTCTAGCTATTTTAGTGAATGGATCCCCCTCTGATTTCTTCAAACCTACCAGAGGCCTATGTAAAGGGGATCCTCTATCACCTATACTCTTTATTATCCTAGTGGAATGCATTGGCAGACTCATGGAGAAGAAAAAGAAAGAAGGGAGGATCAAAAGTTTTAAACCTTCTTCCAAATGCACCCCCTTTACACATCAAAAAAATTTTGATGACACTATTATGGGTGGAGAGGCCTCGGTCAAGGAGGCAATGGCTATGAAAGAAAATTTGGACACCTATTCTAGAGGTCGGAGCAACTCATCAATTGGGACAAATGCTCTATTTTCTTGATCAATACTCCAGAGGAAAGACAGAAAAGAATCTCTAGAATCTTGGGGTGTCAGGTGGGGAAGCTTCCTTCTACCTACCTTGGTCTCCCCTTGGGAATGAATCCATCTAACTCCTTCTGGAATGGCATCATGGAAAGGTTCAGTAAGAAGCTGGTTGGCTGGAAAGGAGCCATTCTTAGCCAAGCTAGAAAATGTCAACTAGTTAAATCCATCCTCCAAAACTTGCTGATATATGCTCTGAGCCTTTTCACCATACTGGTGAAGTATGTCGAGAGGATGGAGAAAATCCAAAGGGATATTTTATGGATGGGAATTGAAAGGAATAAAAGGTACCCCCTTGTTGCATGGGACAAAGTTTGCCTCCCTAAGAAGAAATGAGGTCTAGGAATCAGGAAGCTCACTCACCTCAATAAGGCCCTCCTAGCAAAGCAATTCTGGTGCATCTTTAGTAGCACGAGGGAATGGAGAGACACTATGGTAAATAAGTATATAAAAAGGCCCTCTATTCAGTTCACCCTTTTCAGTGAGGATATCCCAAGAGGCTTTGTTGTTTGGAATGGTTTCTTAAAAGCTAGGGACTTGGCTAACTAAAAAGTCTCCTAGAAGCTAGGTAATGGGGAGAACATTTTGTTTTGGTCTGACTATTGGCTTTCTAAGGGCCCCCTTATTAACAACCCCAGCTTTGGATTATGGGCTAATGATTGCATCAACCTTTATGGGCACAAAGTCAGCAATTATAGGATCGAACAAGGGTGAAAGGACCTTTCCATTATCTCAAAGGACCTCAAACCAATCATGATCATGCTTTATTCCTTATCCCTTAGCAACAATAAGAATGAACTGGTTCGGAGGGATAATGCCAATGGGCTCTATTCTGTTGTCTCTGGGTACTCTGCTTTATGGATCTTAAAAGAGTCTCCCCCTTGGTTGAGAGCTTGGTTCCCTGGCCTCAAGCCAAAAGTCAACATGTTTTTTTGGTTGGCTCTTCAGGATAAAACTCTCACCTAGGAAAATCTCATCAAAAGAGGTCACATCATGCCCAATAGATGTGTTTTGTGTAAAGAAGAGTCAGAGATAGGTAACCATATGTTCGTTCACTATTCTTACTCTAGGACAGTTTGGGGCTTCCTCACCCAAGACTTAGGCCATAGCTGGTGCTCTCCTTCTAAACTTCTGGACTTCTTCTATCAATAGCATGGCATCTTCAATGAGTCTACCTTGCAGGAAATTAGCTCCTAGATCCTGCCCCATTTTTGTTGGAGCATATGGAAGGAGAGAAACAATTGGATTTTTAGAGATAGGGAGGAGCTGGCTTTAGTTGTTGGGAGGAAGATTTTTAGTAACATAAAGGAAAACTTTTCTATGAGGAAGGGAGGAGATTACGAGATAGGAGGCAGGAAAAAGGAGAAGGAAAAATACAGAGCGAGGAAAATACAGGAAGCCAAGTGGCTCCTCCCCCCTAAAGGCTGGCACAAAGCCAACTTCGATGAAGCCTCCAAGGGCAACCCTAGATCTTTGGGTAGTGGAGGTGTGATAAGGAATGAAAATGGAGATAGTATTGTGGATTTTTCTCTCTCGTTGGGATTCCAAACAAATCATTTTGCAGAAACCAACGCTGTGTGCATTGTAGTAAAACTGGCTTTTGAAATTGGGGTTACCAATTTATGGCTCGAAGGGGACTCAAATAACATTATAAAGTGTGTCAATGGCAACTCACATCCATCATGGATGATTGCAAATCTTATTGATGAGACTCAAGTGACCCTTGCCAAATTTAATAGAATCCACATCACTCATATTTTTCAGGAAGCAAACCCAGTTGCCAACAGGTTTGTGAATATAGGGGTCAGCACAGACCAAAAAATGATTTGGCTTCCCAAAACTTGTTTGTTGGTAGACATTAAAAGTTTGATTGACTTGGATAAAATCCAAGGAAGTACGGAGGAAATCAAGCTTTAATTATGAATATGAAGGTGTTAAGAAATAAGGGTACTTTTCATAATAGAAGCATGAGAAATCATAAATGTAGTAATCTAGTATTGATTAATCGACACGCTTTGTGGGTTGTTTTTCGCAATCGCTTCTAGAGCAACAATGGGGTTATTTTTCTTTGTTCTTTGCTAACTCTTGGAGGTCCATTTCAGTCATAGAGTGAAGAGAACATGAGTAAAGTGGTTGTGTAGTGTGCGGAAATGGTAGGCAAAAGATGTAGAAAGGAGCCGATGGGAGATTTTGAGAAATGGAAAAGTAGGCCGAAAGTGTGGGAAAAGCTTGAAGAGGGTGGGGTTACCAATTATATCATGAAGTTGCATGGATTCGATTAGGAAGTGACCAAAAGTATGGTGGGGTCTTGGAAGGATGGTAGGCTGAAGGTGAATGCTATCTACTTCTAGATAACAAAGGAGGTGATTGCGACTATCACTGAAATCCCTATTGAGGGTTTTAAATTCTTCAGGGATAAGAAGCTCTCAACTAATGCAGTTAGGGACTTTGTGGAGAGTGAGAAGGAATTGAAGGTGCTGAAAAAGATTGACACCTACTATGTCCTCGACTCCACAAAGAAGTGGTGGAGGTATGTACTAAAAGTTGTTATCGAGTACATAACTTTGGACCCTAGGTTTGATAGAGCTCATACCCACCACTTTGTTATTTTGAATCATTTCTTGCATAATGCCAAAATTTCATTTCCATATTATCTATTAACCTCAATGAGAAAGGCAGTGGACAGCTTCAAAAAGAAGCCCATCGCTAACCCGACTCTACATGAGGGGTTGTTGTTGCTTATCCACGAGCACTTCAAGGCTCAAACTATAAGCATCACCCCCCTCAGGTAGAGAATGTGGAGTCTGGTAGTTCTAGTTACTCCTCTAACTCGGATGAAATACAAAGCCTCAGCTCTGAGAAAGGAGGGATCTCTTCATCGGGGAAAGTTGTGACTTACCAAGCTAAAAAATTGCCCTCCCCCATAACCCCTAGCAGAAAAAGCCTTAGGGATCTCGGGAAGAAGCCTCTAGAGAAGGCTCGGGAGGGAGACAATGATGATGAGGAGGAGCCGGAGTCTGAGGAGGTAGTTAAGGAGACATAGGAGGAAATTAAGGAGGAAAGTGGAAGGAAGAAATGCAGGAGGGAGAGTTTGGAGGAAATGCGCTCTCAATTTGAGGAGGAATTTGTGCTGCCCCTTTCTCTTGTCCATCTCCATCTTAAGGAGCAGAAAGAGGAGAAAGTTGGGTATGTGGAAGGGGAAGTGTAGACCAATGATAGGAGGAAAGCGTGGATAAACTTCAATGTCAAGACTTCGAAGATGGGCATCTTCAGGGAGGCCATGAATCCCCAAATCCTTTTGGACAGTCAAGAAGTACAGCGGCTAGAAGAACTCATTGACTCGATGATTGTGGCTATTTCGGATAGAGCCAGGGAGACGGGGATGAACTTCTTGATTAATGCTCGTAACAGTATGATTGAAAATTTTAGATCAATCAAATGGCTTTTCCACGAGCTGGAGAAGGTCAAGGATCAGGTTAAATATTTAGAGGCAACAAGAAAAGGGATGGATGCTAACAGGAGGATGGATTCGGTTGATAGGCTCAGTCTGGTAGAAAAAAGGATACATAACCTGGAGAACTACAACAACAACCTTGTGAATCAGATGTTCTCTTTGTTAAGCTCCATTAACAACAACATCATCTCTCCTATGGGTTGGATCAAAGATAGAGAAATGCAGGAAGATGAGGAAGGAAAAGATAGGGTTGAAGCTAAAATAGAGGATGACTCTGCAATGGACAACTCCATTCCTAATTAGGAACTGGGGAACCAAAGGGTACAATAGCTGGAAGCGGAGGAGAATCAATTGGCCTTTGAGGCTGCTCAAGTTATGCAAGAGCTAGAGTGAAAGAACGAGGAATAACTCTCACCTATTCTTTTGTTTCTTGTTGTCTTTTGGCTTTTTGTTATGGCTTTAGGCCGTGGCTTTGCCTATCTTTTTTCCTAGTCTTTTCTCAGAACTCTACTTTTTGGCTAGGATTTATGCTTATTATTAGCCTTTGAACTTATACTTTTTTGGCTGGGCTTTCATGCTTATTATCAACCTTTTATGTTTTAACTATTGGATTTCAGGTTCCTTGTAAAACCTGTTTATCTAATCAAAAACATTAAAATTAACAACTAATTTTAACTTGCTAAAAATAATTCAAATCTAATACTATTTACTCTAACACAAAACCCCATGCAATCCTTACTAACACTTAACTAAAAAATAACTCAACATTTAAAAATAAATATTAACTTAACCTTTAACATAATCTAAATAAATTAACTAACAAACTAATTTTAACATCTTAATCAAAGCTTTAACTAAAATATTAAAAACAAAAATAATAAACTAACTACACTAATACTAACTAACTTCTAACACTAATTACTATCTAACTTTAACTAAATAAAATCTAACATATAAAAGAAACAAATGAACTTTACTAACACCTAATTTAAAACTTACTTAAATCTAATTTCTAAAACTTTAAACAAATCCTACATTATTACTAACTAAAAATATACTTTTCTTAAAAAACCAAATTTAGTTCAAACATTATCTACCCGAAAACTCTAAACACTAACCAAAACAAAATAATAAAATAAAAAAAACACCTAATACTAATTAGAAATAATATATAATAAACCATCATTCTAATCTAAACATATCTTACAACCCTATTAACTAACTCTTAAACCTACATGCTAACATCTATGATCTATTATTAAATTACCCCTAAACACTTACCAATTTAAAATTCTGAAAGTACAATTACTGTAATGCTAAAACTAATGCTAAAATACTAATTTCTAATCCCATGCACAACTTCAAAATAAATATTAATAAATACCAATCATAATTTATACTATTCTAGCCCCTAACTCATTTAACTAATCCCTAAAGCTACTAACTACCAAACCTCTCTCACTTGCCAAGTTTCTTTTTAATTCTTCATGGTCATGTGAACCAAGGAAGCAAGTGGGCTGGTCAAACATGAGTGAGCAGCACTTTTCCCTTTATTGCTGCATGGACAAGAAATGGAGTGTTGTAGGAGGGAAGTAATAAAGTATGGCTAGATTTTTAAACTTATAAAAGTTATGTCCTCCTTGCAATTTAATTCCAACCATCACCTTGTTATGTGTCCAATTTTGGATAGAGTTGGATGTACGGAAGAATGGGGAGAAGTTTTAAAAAGTAAGTTGGCATTTATCTTTTTATTATTGGAGGGTGGTGTATTAATTTTGCTCCCTCTTTTGTTGACCTTGGTTGACATCAGCAAGGCAAATGAATCATTATGATTTAAATTATAGTGGGTGTATCTTAGGATAGGATAGAATAGTTAGATATTTTTATATTTTTATTTTGTTTATTTATTTTATGCTACAATCAAATAAATAATTTACTTAATTAGCCAAAGGGGGGATGTGTGTGTGTGTGTGTGTGTGTGTGTGTGTGTGTGTGTGTGTGTGTGTGTGTGTGTGTGTATAATTTTTATTTTTTTTAAATTTTTTTTAAGGTGATAATAGGATTATATTTAATACTTGAATATTTGAGTTGAAAATTTTTACTTTCTAACACTTATGAAAATTACGAAATGAAGTACCAATCAAACAACAAAGTTTGTTTAACATACTTTGAATGTTAAATTGTATAATTTTATATCATCATTTTATCTAATTAATCTAAATCAAATAAATATGATTACAAAACATACGAATGCCGCAAGAAGAGTGAAACATCATTTTATCCTTTTTTCGATACACACATACATATAATTGAATTACAAGAAGAAACTCATATAAAAGAATACTACTCATTTATTTTTATTGAACAACTTGATTCAAAGGCTCCGCTAGGAAAGAACCAGGAAGAAAACCCAACATCGTGGCCATTTCAACAATAAGTTTTAAAATAACATTTTTACACAAGATTAATATCTCTAGGGAAAATCTCCCAACATAATTAAATTTAAATAAAAACTCTGAATTTCTTGTTTGGCTCCACAACCAGGTAGCCATTATGAAAACTGCAGCACATCAAGGTATTCATGGAGAGAACGAAACCCACTAGGAGACAAAAAATTCAACATGAAGACAAAACAACATTTACTCCCATCAAGGTTTGCACAATAGGTTCGTCATTGAACCAGACTAGGGAGAAGGTGGATTTTTCCAACAAGAGATGTCGGCCACAACACCATAATAGGTGCCCTTTCAGGGCTATCAACTCAAGAACTTCCATTCTTTAAATTTAAAAACTCAAAACATGGTTTGTACTGACGAGTAGGGGCCCATAACACCCTACCCTCTCTCCCTCTCCTCGTCGTAAGAAGAGGCTCTACGCTGTCGGAGTCCAACTAAAGACCTCCTCTAGTACATGGCCACTTCTGCCCTATCCAAGGGTGAGTCATTCCAATACAACCCATACAATCCCTTCAAAAATCAAAGCAAAATACTAAGAAAAAATATTTAAGAAAACTCATTTCAATCCCTCCCAAACATATTCAACAAACACACAAACATACATATGCAAACAAAATGACTTAAGCATAAAACACAACATGAACAAAAAGAGCCTGAGGGATTCCTACCTTCACAATAAGGTTATGGCAACTAAAAAATTTGAGATGAGCTTTCCTTCTTTTTTTACTTCTCCTTCAATCCTAAATTTCTCTCTAAAACTAGAGGTTGGGTGAACACTCGTTCTCTCTCAAATTTGCCTCTAAAAATTATTCTAACTCAACTACCTCCAAAATGCAATAACTCTCCCACTTTCCTAAAGGTTCTAGAGTCTTCTAACTCAACTTGTCATAAGGCTAACCTCAAGGTGGAGTTTAACTCATCCAACTCATGGGTGAAACATTCAATTTTTACAATAAAAAAAAAATTGAATATTTGGCTGACCATAAAAGTCAACAAAAGGGGCTAGAGGGGTAGAAAATGCCCCCAACCCATACCCATACTCCTTAGGTACTTAGTTTTCATAATTTTTGGCCTCTAGGACTAATTAGGGACCTATCAAAAAGCTTGGAAATTTTGGACTTTCTTACAACCCTCAAAAATACAAATTAATCACTAATCCTTATTAGAGTAATTAATCTTGATTACTAACTAATTAGTAAAAAAGTGACTAACCTAGTCTTTAGGTTACTTGGTTACTCTTACTTATCATGCTAAAATGCATATACGAATTACTAGTGTCAAGTGACACTATAAAATTATTGTCACAAAACATCAACATTTAAAGATTACCAAATGATACATTCATTCAATCCACGATACAAATAAAATACGAACAATGAGGTCTGCATCTTTTATTAGACTCAACCCTGATTTCCACAAATGGTACATAGGGTTCAGTTTCAATTCTCCATTAGATTTCCCAGCTAAAATATCCTGCACACATCAGTAGCTCAAGAAAATCACATGCATATATTTAAAACTTATTTGGATAGTCACATAAATCTTTCATTTAAATAACCCTTTCTAACTTCGGCACACACATTTAGTCATCAGTAATTACATAATCAATATAACATAATTTATTCATTAATTCATATAAAAATACTAGAATAATCATTATTAGGCATGCATATACCTAAACATCATAAACATCACCAATAACAAATACTAAACTATCTGAATGCGTATAACCTAATCATTGAGGTACCATAATCAACAACATCATCATCAAATGAAACACCTCGTATCATCATTAGTGCAAATTAATGTTTACATCGTTAAGATAATGTAGTAGTTCTCGAATCACTAAGCATTTAAAACATGAATGTATCATCTTATCTTAGTTTCTATTAGGTCATCTAAACCATAAGACATTACTTCATAGCCATTCCAATTCTCCTATAGCGAATTTAATAGAGAAATTCATATTTCATAAGTACATGCAAGGAGGGACCTTACATATTAGCAAAGGTAGAACAATAGATATTAGGAAGCTTGTGTTTCTACTAGATATTTATGGTGTTATAGTGTTTTCGTCAATGCATTAGGGGAACATTGTTGACATAATTGATGCAGGTTATATTAAGAAGTATTGTTATGCAAGTTTGATGCCAAGGTGATTAGTTATTTTATTTTTATTAATGTTAGTTTTATTTATTTATTTTAGTAATTTATTGAGTGAGATGCTAAGTCTAAAAGTTGTTGTATCCAATGTTGCAATAGAGTTAAAATTGAATTTGCAAGTTCAACTTGAATAGGTGATTTAGAGGTGCCTCAAGATATTGTGTGTTAGAATGAAGAAGCTAACACCAAAGTATGAGGAAAGTTATGATTGATGGAAGGATGAAAATACAACCAGAATATCAATTAATGATAAATTATAAATAATTTTATTGGTTGATCAAATCTATGTTGATTCAAGTATTTTAGTTTAGTTTTTCAGTATCTAGGGTGAGCTATGAGATTGTTGTTGTGATTGCATGATGATTGATGTGTTGGAAGACATAGTTTTAATGGATTGGAGATTGTTCAATGAAGAGTTGACAGTTGCAATTGTTGGAAGCATGAATGCTAATGATATTCCTATGGGGGAGATTTTAAAAAAGTTACTATGATGGTATGTTATATTCATGACTAAGTTTTTCATTGATAGAAGAACAATAGAAAGATCAAGTTTCTACGGATGACTAGTTGAGTATTCTAACTATCTAAGATTATGGGAGATACTTCTGAGTATCTGGTATATGTAGTTAACATTGAAAGAAGAAATGATAAGTCTAGAAGAAGTTATGTAAGTTTTGGTGATGTTTGTTTCAAGATAGAGTTTACAAAGGCATGTTTTAGTAAACTTGTTATATCTCTTAGTAGAGTTGTTATTTTGAGAATCAAGGCTAAGGACATGTAGAAGACATGTTGTGATGACGTGGATAAATTTGCTTGTCATAATGACATGTGTACAGAAAGTTATTCAAGTTGAAAGGTGGAAGATTAATCTTATCACTAAATGTAACGCGTTCTTAATGTGGTCCTATAATTGATGCAAGGTGCTACCCTTATTACCATAAACTCATAATAGAAACAAAGAAACAACAAAAAATACGAGAACAAAAATACAGACTTCTTATTTGCACCGCAAATGCAGAATTACAAAATTCATAAGTACAATATGCTAACCCACATGGGCACCTTCAGTACAATAATTTGCAAGACAAGATGCGAACTATCACCCAGAGTTGTCCTAGACAATGTTCGAGCCTTTCTTAAATAGGCAGTTGTATGCCATCAGAGAAGGTTCTAGATGCTCAAACTTAATATCTAGGGCTGAAAAACCCTAAAAATACACATAGAGTCAACCAAATACATCTTTGAAAAAATATTTTAGAAATTCCAGTAGCCCAACTTTTGAAGGCCATAACTCACGAATTGTTGCTTTGATTGGCTATTATAACCACTTTTCAGAAATGTCAGCTCCTCATCTACATGCTTGGAACCACACTGAGACCCTTCCATTGAGTTTTTGGACCTCATCCAGGCACTCTAAGGCCTCCAAAGGTGAGCTTGAAGATTTTTCTACAAATTTTTCTATCAAAAATCTGCAATAACTTCTCTGATACTAATGCTTGAGCAATGAGATTTTTATGGTAAGCTTAAAACTCTAAAATGAACCATCCTATAGAAAATGAGAATATTTTGAGCTCATATGAAAAATTTACTAAAAATAGTAAGTTCCCATAAATAGTAACCACCCTATCTACTAGTCCTTATTAAAATGGAAAAGACTAAAAATAAAATATTTTTAGGTGATGCAAGATTGCCCTTGCACCCAGGATGCTCATGGGTAATTTGAGAAGTGACCCCATCACATCTTAGGTGTTCAAAGGAAAACCAAGACGGTTAACCTCTTCCTTTGCTAGCCATGATGAATCCTCAATTGGTCTTCCTTTCCATTTGACCAGATATTCCTCATAAGTTTTGTTTCTGGTACATTTTCCAACACAATTGTCTAGTATCTCCTCAATCTCCTTTCTAGTCAAACTAGCTACTAGAATGCTCCACTGCACTTCTACAACTTCATCTCCATCACCTCCTTCATAATATTCTATCAAATCTAAAATTTTAAATACTAGTGGAATATTCAATTCAAGAGGCAACTCCACTTTATATGCATTGCAAGACTCATGCCTCTTCACTATCTTGCAAGGTCCAAACTTCTTCATCTTCAACTTATTATATGTACCCACTGAAAAATGTTCCTTTCCCAAATGAACCATGACTTCATCTCCAATCTAGAATTCCTTATATCTCCTTTTCACATCTACCTTAGCCTTATAATGTGTATTCATCTTTATAATGTACTTCCTCACCTCGTCATAGATGTTCTTCAAATGTTCAGCAAAATCTTCTATTTCAACACTACTTATCTCTCCTTTATCCAACTGCCTCAGTTCAGAAGCATTTTTGAGACTACTCCCATATATAATATGGAATGGTGATTTACTAATACTCCTATTGGAAAAATTATTATATGAAAATTCCACCTATGGTAAAATTATATCCCATCCTTTTGGTTCATCTCCAACCAAGCATCTAAGCAAATTTCCCAAACTACAATTCATAGCTTCTGTCTATCCATTAGTTTGTGGATGATGTAATGAACTAAAATTCAAATAAGTCTTCAACTTCTTCCACAATGTACACCAAAAATACCCAATGAATTTGTATCTTGATCTGAAACTATACTCTTTGGCAAACCATGTAATCTCACAACTTCTCTAAAAAACAACTCTGCTACAAGAACATCACTAGTCTTCTTGGAAGGAATAAAATGTGTCATCTTTGAAAACCTATCAACCACCACAAAAATAGTATCATGCCCACACTGTGTCCTCGGTAATCCAAGAACAAAATCCATGTTGATATCCTCACATGGCTTCTCTAGTACTGGTAATGGCTGATACAACCCTGTATTCTACTTCACTCCTTTTGCCATCTAACATACTCTACAACTTTGTACAAACTTCATCATATCTTCTAAAACTATGGCCAGTAGTAATTTTTAGCAACCAAAGCTATGGTTTTATCACTACCAAAATTTCTAGCCAATCGTCCACTATGCTTCTCCTTAATGAGATTCTCTCTCATTGAACTTCTAGGAGTGCACAAGTAGCTTCCTTTGAACAACATATTATTGTGGATCATGAAATCTAACCACTTTGTCCTATCAAGTGTAACAAGTTCTGTGCAAGCCTTCCATGCTTCACCAAAATTAGGATCATCTGAATACAATGTATTGAGTTCCTTGAACCCATCCACCTCTATCTGTATTTCTATCAGCAAAAGTTGTCTTCTACTAAGAGCATCTGCAACTTTTTTAGACTTCCCACTCCTATGTTTCAAAATAAATGTATCACTCTACAAAAACTCAACCCAATTTAAATGCCTTTGGTTCAATTTTCCTTGAATATTCAAATACTACAAAGCTTGATGATAAGTATACAAAACAAACTCTTTAGGAAGAAGATAGTGTCTCCACTTCTTCAATGCTTGAACCATAGCATAAAATTCCTAATCATAAATAGAATATTTTCTTTTTGCATTATTCAATTTCTCACTGAAATAAGCAACAGGTCTACCTTCTTGACACAAAACAACTCCTATTGCAGTACCACTATCATCATAGTCTTCTTGAAATACCTTGTTAAATTCAGTAAGTGCTAAAACAGGTTGATTAGTAACTTTCTATTTCAATAGATTAAAACTCTTATCTACTCCTATAGTCCACTAAAACTCCTTCTTATCCCCTCTCATTATCTCAGTTAAGGGTCCATAAATGCTACTAAAACTTCTTATGAAATTTTTATAAAATGTAGCCAACCCATGAAAAGATCTTACCTCTATCGCACTCCTCAAAGTGGGCCATTCAAGGTTAGCCTTCACTTTCTTTGGGTCTATTTTTAGACCTTCTCCTGAAACTAAAAATCCCAGGTACACCAACTCTTTCTTTACAAATTTTCACTTCTTCAAGTTTATTAGCAACTTTTCTTCCCTCAACTTATCAAACACCTTGCAAATATGAATCAAATGCTCCTTTAATGTCTTAGTAAAGATCAATATATCATATAGGTAAACAATGAAAAACTTACCCAAAAACTCCTTTAGTACCTCATTCATGAGCCTCATGAAAGTGCTTGCTGCATTAGTTAGCCCAAAAGGCATGACTAACCACTCATAAAGTCCTTCCCCTATCTTGAAAGAAGTCTTCCACTCATCACCTTCTTTGATATGAATCTAATGGTACCCACTCTTTAGATCTATCTTTGTGAAATACGTAGCTCTACTCAAATAGGCCATAATATCATCCATCCTTGGCAATGGAAATCTATACTTTATTTTGATCTTGTTGATAGTGTGAGAATCTATCCACATCCTCCATTCTCCATTCTTCTTTGGTGCTAATACTGCTGGTACAACACATGGACTTAGACTCTCTCAAATCAACCCCTTCTCCAATCACTCATGAACTTGCCTCGTTAACTCTTCACTTTTAGCTGGTGTCATTCTGTGCACTACCTTATTTGGAAAACTACCTCTTGGCATCAAATCCATCTAGTGACTGATCTTCCTCATTGGGGGCAATCCATTACGTACATTATCTAATACAATATCAGAAAACTCTTCCAACATATCTAAAAATTTTATAGGTACCTCCTCTACTTCTTCTTTACTATCCTTAGGAATTATATCAAAACACATATTCTCATGCTTCATACCTTTAACAAACTCTTTTCCATCAACAAAACATATTCTAATAGCACTGCATACCTTTTCTTCTTTATCCTTCAACAGCTTCAACTTATTTTTCACTCCATCCTTAATTAGAGTATAGGTATTTGTTTGCCCATCATGTATAGCATGCCTATCGAATTTCCATGGCCTACCCAAAAACATATGACATATGTCCATAGGTATGATATCTCATAGTACCTCATCTTGGTAGCTTCCAATCTTGAATGTCACTAAGCACTGCTCATTGACCATGACCTTGTGTTCATCTTGCACCCAAGCAATACAGTATGGATGTAGGTGTTTCTACCTCTTTAGCTTCAACTTGGTGACCATCATTTTTGACACCAAATTTTTAGTACTTCCACCATCAATGATCACATCACAACACTTATCTTCATATCTGCACCTTGTGCAAAACAAGCTCCTTCTTTGCTTATGTTCATTCTTACCACTTAGCAAGACTCTTCGGTTAACTAAGACTTCTCCTCTTTTAGCATCATCAAAATGTGAGGATCTGACATCTTTATCAACATATGCAATTCTCACCTAACCTTCTATTCTTTGATCTATCCTTCCATGGAACTGGGTACATTCAAATGCTCTATGCCCTTCTTCTTTGCAATGAAAACATTTTCCATGAAAGCCTCCTCTTCCAGATCCTTGTCCTCTACCTCTTCCTCTCTAATCTCTATTGTTCTGATCATGAAAATGAATAAAATTATTTCCCCTTTTGTTTATGACTTCTACTTCTAGCCTTATCCTTGTTATTTTGATCATCATTACAAGCACCATAAGATCATCCACTAGATCTTCCACCACGACCTCTTCCACTATTCTTATTGTCAAACTTCTTCCTCAATTTCGTCTCAACTCTTAGAGCAAACTGGTATGCCTCCTCAATACTGCTCATTTGAACTAGACTTATCTCATCCTAAATGCTTGGCCTTAACCCATTTACATAATGGACAACTTTCTCCTTATCAGCTTTTGCATGGTCGGTTCTAATGAGAACTCGGTAGAACTCTTCTGTATACTCTTGAACAGATTTTCTCACTTGGTTCAATCCTTGCATTTTCTTCAATAGATCAAGCTCATAATCCATGGGAATGAATTATTGCTTTAGCTTATCTTTCATCTGATCCCATCTAGTGATTTTTTCCTTTCCCTTTCTATTTCTGTCCAACCAAACCTCCTACCACAAGATCTTTGCATGTCCCTTCAGTTTTGTCTTCGTAAACTTGACCCTATTAGGATCATCAATATCTTCATACTCAAAGTATTCTTCTAGTTCTTTCTCCAATACTTCAACTCCTCTAGGTTAAAATATCCCAAAAATGTGGGAACTTCAAACTTAGGTATTTTTCCAATCATGGAGATGGCCCTAAAAATCCTCTCTTCCTCTAGAATTAGAACTACCTCTGCTTTGGCAGTTTCTTCTACTTTTTCCTCATCCCCACTTTCATCTCTTACAAGAAGATTTATCCCTCTTCACATTTATTCTTCCAATGCTTGCATTTGCCTTTAGATGACTTGGAAACCCTTAGGTGTAATATGTACAGCTCATCCACCATGCTCTCTTTGTGAAGGCATTTTCACACTTCTACTAAAACCCTAGTGTAAATTGTCTCACAATCAGTGATCTATCCACACACTCAAGAACTCTAGCTCCAATACCACTTGATGTAGGGTGCTCTCCTTAATACTATAAACTCATAACAAAAACAAAGAAACAATAGCAATGCGAGAACAAAATATAGACTTCTTTTTTGTGCCACAAATGCAGAATTACATAATTCATAAGTACAATATGCTAACCCACATGGGCACCTTTAGTACAATGATTTGCAAGATAAGCTGCGAACTATCACCTAGAGCTATCCTAGACAATGTTTGAGTCTTTCTTAAATAGGTAGTTTTATGCTACCCATGAAGGTTATAGATGCTCAAACTTAATACCTAGGGCCAACAAACCCTAAGAATACACATAGAGTCAGCCAAATACATCTTTGACAAATTATTTTAGAAATTTGAGTAGCCCAACTTTCGAAGGCCATAACTCATGAACCATTTCTCTGATTGGCTATTATAACCACTTTTCAAAAATTTCAGCTCCTTATTTACATGCTCAAAACCACACTAGCACCCTTCCCTTGAGTTTTTGGACCTCATTCGAGCACTCTAAGGCCTCCAACGATGAGCATGAAGATTTTTTTGCAAATTTTTCAACCAAAAATCTGTAATAACTTCTCTGAAACTAATGCTTGAGCAATGAGATTTTTATGGTAAGCTTACAACTCTAAAATTAACCTTCTTGTAGAAAATGAGAACATTCCAAGCTCATATGACAAACTTACTAAAAATAGTAAGTTCTGATAAATAGTAACCACCCTGTCTACTAGTCCTTATTAAAATGGAAAAGATTGAAAATAAAATATTTTTGGGTGATGCAAGATTTCTCTTACACCCAAGATGCTCTTACATTAGACAACTAGGTTAATTTGAGAAGTGACCCTATCAGGACTCAGGTGTTCAAAGGAAAACTAAGATAGTTAACCTCTGCCTTTGCTAGCCATGATGAATCCTTAACTAGTCTCCCTTTCCATTTGACTAGATATTCCTCATAAATTTTGTTTCTGGTACTATTTCCAACATGACTATCTAGTATCTCCTCAATCTTGTTTGTAGTCAAACTAGCTACTAGAATGCTCCACTTCACTTCTACAACTTCATCTCCATCACCTCCTTCATAATACTCTATCAAATCTGAAATATTAAATACTAGTGAAATATTCAATTCAGCAAGCAACTCCACTTCATATTCATTTCCAAAATCATGCCTCTTCACTATCTTGCACGGTCCAAACTTCTTCATTTTTAACTTATTATATGTACCCACTAGAAAATGCTCCTTTCTCAAATGAACCATGACTTCATCTCCAATCTAAAATTCCTTATATCTCCTTTTCACATCTACCTTAGCCTTATACTGTGTATTCATCTTTATGATGTGCTTCCTCACCTCCTCATGGATGTTCTGCAAATGTTCAACAAAATCTTCTGCTTCAACAGTACTTATCTCTCATTTATCTAAACTACCTCAGTTTAGAAGCATTTCTAGGACTACTCCTATATACAATCTGGAATGGTGATTTACCAATACTCCTATTGACAGAATTATTATATGCAAATTTTGCCTATGATAAAATCATATCACATCCTTTTGGTTTATCTCCAACCAAGCATCTCAACAAATTTTCCAAACTATGATTCATAGCTTCTATCTATCAATCAGTCTGTGGATGATGTGATGAATTGAACTTAAAATCTGTCTTCAACTTCTTCCACAATGTACACCAGAAATACCTAACAAATTTGGTATCTCGATCTAAAACTATAGTCTTTGGCAAAACATGTAATCTCACCACTTCTTTGAAAAATAACTCTTCTACATGAACAACATTATTAGTCTTCTTACAAGGAATAAAATGTGCCATCTTTGAAAACTTTTCAACCACCACAAAAAAAAGAATCATGCCCGCGATGTATCCTCGATAATCCAAGAACAAAATCCATGTTGATATCCTCCCATGGCTTCTTTGGTACAGCTAATGGCTGATACAACCTTGTATTCTACTTCACTCCTTTTTCCATCTAACATACTCTGTGACTTTGTACAAACTTCATCACATCTTCCTACAATTGCATCTAGTAGTAATTTTTAGCAACAAAAGCTGTGGATTTATCATTGTCAAAATGTCCAGCCAATCCTCCACTATGCTTCTCCTTGAAGAGATTATCTCTCTCATTGAACTTTTGGGAATGCACAAATTGCTTCCTTGGAACAACATATTATCGTGGATCATGAAATCCAACCACTTTTTCCTGTCAAGTGTAACAGATTCTGTACATTCCTTCCATGCTTCATCAAAACCAGGATCATCTGGAGACAATGTATTGAGTTCCTTGAACCCATCCACCTCTATCTACATTTATGTTAGCAAAAGTTGTCTTCTACTAAGAGCATCTACACCTTTGTTAGACTTCCCACTCCTTTGTTTCAAAACAAATGTCTAACTCTACAAAAACTTAACCCACTTTACATGCATTTGGTTCAATTTTCCTTGACTATTCAAATATTGCAAAGCTTGATGATTAGTATACAAAAAAAACTCCTTAGGAAGAAGAGAGTGCCTCCATTTCTTCAATGCTTGAACTATGGCATAAAATTATTGATCATAAATAGAATATTTTCATTTTGCATCATTCAACTTCTCATGGAAATAAGAAAGGTCTACATTCTTGACTCAAAACAACTCTTATTGCAATACCACTACCATCACAGTCTACTTGAAAGACCTTGTTAAAATTAGGAAGTACCAAAATAGGTTGATCAGTAACTTTCTTTTTCAACAAATTAAATTCTTATTTTCCCCTATAGTCCACGTAAACTCCTTCCTATCCCCTCTCATCATTTCAGTCAAGGGTCTAGAAATATTGCTAAAACTTCTTATGAACTTTCTATAAAATGTAGCCAGTCCATAAAAAGATCTTACCTTTGTCACACTCCTCGGAGTAGGCCATTCAAGGATAGCCTTCACTTTCTCTAGGTCCATTTTTAGACCTTCTCCTAAGACTACAAATCCTAGGTACACCAACTCTTGCTTTACAAAACTGCACTTCTTCATGTTTATCAGCATTTTTTCTTCCTTGAACTTATCAAACACCTTGCAAATATGAATCAAATGCTCCTCTAATGTCTTACTAAAGATCAATATATCATCTAAGTAAACAATGAAAAACTTACCTAGAAACACCTTCACTACCTCATTCATGAGCCTCATGAAAGTGCTCAGTGCATTAGTTAGCCCAAAAGGCATGATTAACTACTCATAGAGTCCTTCCCTTGTCTTGAAAGTAGTCTTTCACATATCACCTTCTCTAATATGAATCCAATGGTACCCACTCTTCAAATCTATCTTTGTGAAATACTTAGCTCCACTCAAATAGTCCATAATATCATCCATCCTTGGCAACGGAAATCTATACTTTATTCTAATCTTGTTGATAGCATGAGAATCTGTGCACATCCTCCATTCTCCATTCTTCTTTGGTTCTAATACTGCTGGTACAATACATGGATTCAGACTCTCTCGAATCAACCCCTTCTACAACAACTCGTGAACTTGCCTATTCAACTCTTCACTTTCTGTTGGTTTCATTTTGTGCACTGCCTTGTTTGGTAAACTAGCTCTTAGCACCAAATCTATCTAGTGACTAATCTTCCTCATTGGGGGAAATCCATCAGGTACATTATCTGATACAATATCAAAAAAATCCTCCAATATATCTGCAACTTATGCAAGTACCTCCTCTAATTCTTCTTTACTATCTTTAGGAATTATAGAAAAACACATATGCCCATGCTTCATACCTTTAAGAAACTCTTTTCCATCAACAAAACATAATCTGGCAACACTGCATACATTTTCTTCCTTATCCTTCAATAGCTCCAACTTATGTTTCACTCCATCTTTAGTTAGAGTGTAGGTGTTTTCTCACCCATCATGTACAGCATGCCTATCAAATTGTCATAGCCTACCCAACAACATATGACATATGTCCATAGGTATGATATCACATAGTACTTCATCCTTGTAGCTTCCAATCTTGAACTTCACTGAGCACTGCTCATTGACCATGACCTTGTGGTCATCTTGCACCCAAGCAATATGGTATGGACATGGGTGTTTCTGTCTCTTTAGCTTCAACTTGGTGACCATCATTTTTGACACCAAATTTTCAGTACTTCCACCATCAATTATCACATCATAACACTTATCTTCACATCTACACGTTGTGCGAAGCAAGCTCCTTCTTTACTTAGCTTCATTCTCACCACTCAGTAGGACTCTTCGATTAACTAAGACTTCTCCTCTTTCAGCATCTTTAGAATGTGAGGATCTGACATCTTCATCAACATGTCCAACTCTCACCTTACCTTCTATTCTTTGATATATCCTTCCTTGACACTGGGTACATTCAAATGCTTTATGCCCTTCTTCTCCACAACAAAGACATTTTCCACCGAAGCCTCCTCTTCCAGATCCTTGTCCCCTGCCTCTTCCTATCTAATCTCTATTCTTCTGATCATGGAAACAATTGAAATTGTTTCCCCTCTAGTTCTAATTGCTACTTCTAGCCTCATCCTTGTTCTTTTGATCATCATTATGACTACCATAAGATCATCCACTAGATCTTCCACTGCTACCTCTTCCACTGTTCTTATTGTCAAACTTCTTACTCAGTTTCTCCTCAACTTTTAAAGAAAATCGATATGCCTCCTCAATACTGCTCATTTGAACCAAACTTAGTTCATCCTGAATGCTTGTCCTTAACCCATTTAGATAATAGGAAACTTTCTCCTTATCAGCGTCTGCATGGCCAATTCTAATGAGAACTCAAAAGAACTCTTCAGTATACTCTTGAACAGATTTTCCTACTTGCTTCAACCCTTGCATTTTCTTCAATAGATGAAGCTCATAATCCATGGAAATGAATTTTCATTTCAGTTTATCTTTCATCTAATCCCATCTATTGATTTTTTCCTTTCCCTTTCTATTTCTCTCCAACTGAACCTCCTACCACCAGATTTTTGCATGTCCATTCAGTTTTGCCTTTGCAAACTTGACCCTATCAGGATCATCAATATCTTCATACTTGAAGTATTCCTCTGATTCATTGATCCAATTAATCACCTCCTCTTGTTTAAGATTTCCTAAAAATGTGGGAACCTCAAGCTTAGGGCTTTTTCCAAACTTGAAAATGGCCCTAAAAAGCCTCTCTTCCTATACATTTAGAACTACCTCTGCTTCAGCATTTTCTTCTACTTTGTCCTCATCCTCGCTTTCATCTCTTACAAGAAGTTTTATTCCTCTCCCCATTTATTCTTCCAATGCTTGCATTTTCCTTTGGAGGGCTTAGAAACCCTCAAGTGTAACACCTACAACTCTTCTGCAACACTCTCTTCATGTAGGCATTTTTGTGCTTTTTCTAATACCCTAATGTAAACTACCTCACAATTGGTGATCTGCCTACACGCTCAACTCAAACCATGGTCCTAGTGCAAACTACCTCACAATTGGCAATCTGTCTACACACTCAACCCAAACCATGGTCTTGGTGCAAACTGCCTCAAAATCAGTGATATGTCCACACACTCATGAACTCTAGCTTTTATACTAGTTGATGCAGAGTGATCCCCTTAATACCATAAACTAATAAGAGAAACAAAGAAACAACAGCAAATGTGAGAAAAAAAAATAGACTTCTTATTTGTGCCCCAAATGTAGAATTATAGAATTCATAAGTACAATACGCCAACCCACATGGGCACCTTCAGTACAATAATTTGCAAGACAAGCTATGAACTATCACCCAGAGCTATCCTAGACAATGTTCAAACCTTTCTTAAATAGGCAATTTTATGCCTCCTAGGAAAGTTCTAGATGCTCAAACTTAATACCTAAGGCTGATAGACCCTAACAATACACATAAAATTGGACAAATAAATCTTTGACAAATTATTTTAAAAATTTCAGTAGCCCAACTTCTGAAGGCCATAACTCACGAACAGTTGCTCCGATTGGCTATTATAACCACTTTTCAGAAATGCCATCTCCTGATCTACATGCTTGGGGCTGTGCTAGCACCCTTCCATTGAGTTTTTGGACCTCATCTGGGAACTCTAAGGCCTCCAACTGTGAGCTTGAAGATTTTTCTACAAATTTTTCCACTAAAAATCTGCAATAACTTCTCTGATATTAATGCTTGAGCAATGAGATTTTTATGGCAGGCTTACAACTCTAAAATGAACCTTCCTATAGAAAATGAGAACATTCCAAGCTCATATGACAAACTTACTAAAAATAGTAAGTTCCCATAAATAGTAACCACCCTGTCTACTAGTCCTTATTAAAATGGAAAAGATTGAAAATAAAATATTTTTGGGTGATGCAAGATTTCTCTTTCACCCAAGATGCTCCTACATTAGACACCCTAGGTAGTTTGAGAAGTGACCCCATCATGTCTCAGGTGTTCAGAGGAAAACCAAGATAGTTAACCTCTACCTTTGCTAGCCATGATGAATCCTCAACTGGTCTACCTTTTCATTTGACCAGACATTCCTCATAAGTTTTGTTTTTGGTACTTTTTCCAACATGACTATCTAGTATCTCCTCAATCTCCTTTATAGTCAAACTAGCTGCTAGAATGCTCCACTACACTTCTACAACTTCATCTCCATTACCTCCTTCATAATACTTTGTCAAATCTGAAATATTAAATACTAGTGAAATATTCAATTCAGTAGGAAACTCCATTTGATACACATTGCCAGAATCATGTCTCTTCACTATCATGCACGGTCCAAACTTCTTCATCTTGAACTTATTATATGTACCCATTGGAAAGCGTTGCTTTCTCAAATGAACCATGACTTTAGCTCCAATTTGAAATTTCTTATATCTCCTTTTCACATCTACCTTAGCCTTATACTATGTATATATCTTTATGATGTGCTTCCTTACATCTTCATGGATGTTCTTCAAATGTTCAACAAAATTTTTTGCTTCAACACTACTTATCTCTCCTTTATCCAACTGCCTCAGTTCAGAACCATTTCTGGGAGTCCTCCCATATACAACCTGGAATGGTGATTTACTAGTACTCCTATTGAAATAATTATTATATGCAAATTTTACTTGTGGTAAAATCATATCCCACCCTTTTGGTTTATCTCCAACCAAGCATCTCAACAAATTTCACAAACTGTGATTCATCGTTTATGTCTATCCATCAGTCTATGGATGATATGATGAACTAAACTTCAAATCTATCTTTAACTTCTTCCACAATGTATGCCAAAAATACCCAACAAATTTGGTATCTCGATCTGAAACTATACTCTTTGGCAAACCATGTAATCTCACCACTTCTCTGAAAAATAACTCTGCTACATGAACAACATCACTAGTCTTCTTGCAAGGAATAAAATGTGTCATCTTTGAAAAATTGTTAACCACCACAAAAATAGAATCATGCCTGTATTGTTTCTTTGGTAATTCAAGAACAAAATCCATGTTGATATCCTTCCACAGCTTCTTTGGTACAGGTAATGGCTAATATAACCCTATATTCTATTTCACTCCTTTCACCATCTAACATACTCTAAAACTTTTTACAAACTTCATCACATCTTGCTACAACTATGGCCAATAGTAATTTTTAGCAACCAAAGCTATGGTTTTATCTCTGCCAAAATGTCCAGGCAATCCTCCACTATGCTTCTCCTTGATGAGATTCTCTCTCATTGAACTTTTGGGAATGCACAACTGGTTTTCTTTAAACAACATATTATCCTAGATCATGAAATCCAACCACTTTTTCTTTTCAAGTGTAACAGGTTCTGTACAAGCCTTCCATGCTTCACCAAAATCAAGATCATCTAGAGACAATGTACTGAGTTCCTTGAACCCATCCACCTCTATCTAATTTTTTGTCAATGAAAGTTGTCTTTACTAAGACTATCTGCAATTTTGTTAGACTTCTGACTCTTGTGTTTTAGAACAAATGTATAACTCTACAAAAACTCAACCCACTTTAAATTCCTTTGGTTCAATTTTCCTTGACTATTCAAATATTTCAAAGCTTGATGATCAGTATATAAAACAAAATCCTTAGGAAGAAGATAGTGTCTCCACTTCTTCAATGCTTGAACTATAGCATAAAATTCCTGATCATAAACATAATATTTTCTTTTGCATCATTCAACTTCACACTGAAATAAGCAATAGGTCTACCTTCTTGACTTAAAATAGCTCCTATTGTAGTACCACTAGCATCACAATCTACTTGAAACACCTTGTTAAAATTACAAAGTGCTAAAATAGGTTTCTCAATAATGTTTTGTTTCAACACATTAAAAATCTTATCTGCTCCTACAGTCCACTTAAACTCCTTCCTATCCCCTCTCATTGTTTTTGTCAAGGGTCCACAAATATTGCTAAAACTTGTTACAAACTTTTTGTAAAATGTAGCCAGTCCATGAAAAGATCGTACCTCTATCACACTTCTCAGAGTAGGCCATTCAAGGATAGCCTTCACTTTCTTTGGGTCCATTTTCAGACCTTCTCCTGAGACTACAAATCCTAGGTACACCAACTCTTTCTTTACAAAACTACACTTCTTCAGGTTTATCAACAACTTTTCTTCCCTCAACTTATCAAAAACCTTGCAAATATGAATCAAATGCTCCTTTAATGTCTTACTAAAAATCAATATATCATATAGGTAAACAATGACAAACTTACCCAAAAACTCCTTTAGTACCTCATTCATGAGCCTCATGAAAGTGCTCAGTGGATTGGTTAGCCCAAAAGGCATCACTAACCACTCATAGAGTCCTTCCCTTGTCTTGAAAGAAATCTTCCACTCATCACCTTCTATAATACGAATCTGATGGTACTCACTCTTCAGATCTATCTTTGTAAAATACTTAGCTCCACTCAAACAGTCCATAATATCATCCATCCTTAGCAATGAAAATCTATACTTTATTTTGATCTTGTTGATAGCACAAGAATCTATGCACATCCTCCATTCTCCATTCTTCTTTGGTGCTAATATTGCTTGTACATCACATGGACTTAGACTCTCTCAAATCAACCCCTTCTACAAAAACTCATGAACTTGCCTATTCAACTCTTCACTTTTTGTCGATGTCATTCTGTTCACTACCTTCTTTGCCAAACTGGCTCCTAGCACCAAATCCATCTGGTGACTAATCTTCCTCATTGGGGACAATCCATCAAGTACATCATCTGATACAATATTAGAAAACTATTCCAACATATATGCAAACTTTTTAGGTACCTCCTCTAATTCTTCTTTACTATCTTTAGGAATTATAGAAAAACACATATGCTCATGCTTCATACCTTTAATAAACGATTTTCTATCAACAAAAGATATTCTGGTAGCACTACATACCTTTTCTTTTTTATCCTTCAATGGCTTCAACTTATGTTTCACTCCATCTTTAGTTAGAGTCTAGGTATTTGCTCACCCATCATGTACAACATGCATATCAAACTACCATGGCCTACCCAACAACATATGACATATGACCATAGGTATGATATCACATAGTACCTCATCTTGGTAGCTTCCAATCTTGAACTTCACTAAGCACTGCTCATTGACCATGACCTTGTGGTCATCTTGCACTCAAGCAATATGGTATGGACATGGGTTTTTCTACCTCTTTAGCTTCAACTTGGTGACCATCATTTTTGATACTAGATTGTTAGTACTTCCACCATCAATGATCACATCATAACACTTATCTTCACATCTACACCTTATGTGAAACAAGCTCCTTCTTTGCTTAGGTTGCCATAAGTCACACTTATCTGAAGGCCATAAGTCACACATTGTTGCTTTGATTGGCTATTATAGCCCCTTTTTGAAAACACTAGCTGCTAATCGACATGTTGGAAACCGTGCTAGCACCCTTTTGTTGAGTTTTTAGACCTCATCTAGGCTTTCTAAGGCCTCTAGCGGTGAGCCTAAAGATTTTTATACCAAAAATCTACAATAACTTCTTTGATATTGATGCTTGAGCATGGTAAGGTTACAACTCTAAAATGAACCTTCCTATAGAAAATGAGATTATTCCAAGCTCATATGGCAAACTTAATAAAAATAGTAAGCTTCCATAAATAGTAACCACCCTGTCTACTAGTCCTTATTAAAATGGAAAAGACTAAAAATAAAATATTTTTGGGTGATGCAAGTGTGTATGTAAAAATCTAACCTGTTGGGAGCACACATAAACAAGCAAATGTTAGTAGCATGCACATTCAAGATTCAAATAAGATTAATAAACCCCTAAGTCTACTTGAGTTTTAAAACAAACTTTGCAACCAACAAATTAGAGTCATCACACAACCTCAAAGTAGCTCAACAAGGCCACCCATAAGAGGCCTTGTTGGTGTGCTTTAGTGTGAAGGATGTAGATGTGCTCTCCCAAAACATAACTATTGATTCCCTTAATGATGAACATACAACTAAACTAAATGATGGAGAATCCTTCAAGAGATGGCTATAGAAGCAACCATTCTTAAGAGCACTCAATGGATAATGGAGATGGATTTAATAAGAAAACATAAGAGTTCAACGCTACCATGAATATGAAAAATAATGCAAGAAATAAACAATTACCAAAGGGTTAGTAACAATGCATAAAGAAATCTCTAAAAGCTCTAGAACTATACTAGCATGATAACAATGCAAATGAGGGAGATGGAAAATGCTTGAGACAAGGGCTTTATTTATAGGTTTGAGAGAGGCCTTGGGGAGGTGGCATCTATGTGGCATCCACATAGGTTCCACAAGGGAGACACATGGGCTAAAGCACAAGACATGCAAAATTCAAAAAGAGCCTTTAATGGTTGAGAGGCTCAAGGTGTACTCACACATGTGTGAGCAACCTTGGGGGAAGGAGTGGGGGAAAAATGTGTAAGAGATGTAAGAGGCATAAATGAAGTGGAAGGTTTATTGGATCAAGACCTTCTAACACATGTGTGAGCAAACACTTAAGGGTTAAAAGGTGTTTTAAAATGTGTTTAAGTGGGATTAAGTAGTGGGTAGGCTTAGAAGGATCAGAGTGATGGGTGTAGACTAGGTTTTAGGATAGGATTAGGATTAAGTTAAATAAGATTTGACTTAATCATAAGTTTTTAAAAAATTAATGAAATGGAGGGAATTAAATAAATAGAATTTATTTAAAAGGGGATTTATCGGGCACTCTGCATTAAATAAATTTAATACATTAGGGGGAAAGTATTTAAATTAAATTTAAATACATTAGCGAAATAAACCTATTTAATTAAATAAGTAGAAGAATATGACAAATATAATTAATTAATAATTAATTAATTATAATGTCATAAGAAATATTTAAAAAATTAATATAGTGTTTAGGACAATTTTAGGTGTCTACATTTTGCCCCTCTTTGATGTGATGTTGGGATGACATTATATCAAATAAAAGAAAATATAGGTTGCCCAAGAAAGGATAGGAGTCTTAAGAGTGGTGCCAAAGCAACGACAAGGCAGGAGGGTGCCCCCTTGTGAAAATAGTGCAAAAAATAAATTTTGGTCAATTTTTCGTAAAAATGTCTTTAGAAGAAAAGAAAGGGTAAGAAAAAGGCATAGGTGAACATTTTGCATGACTTAGGGATAAACAAGGGTCAACATGGCCTAGGAAAGGGTATGGTCTTGCAAAGGGGGCCTTGGAGGGCCTAAGAAGCCTCTAAGGGGCTCAAGGGAGAGTCATTTGCACACCTAGAGAGCAGATAACTAGAGTGAAGGACGGATTTGATCGATAGATTATAGCTTGGAAAGTGCATTTAGGAGCACTAGAGACTAGCTAAGATGGGCCCACTAATAGGTCAACTATTTGGCTTTTTAAAATTTCCATTATGCTTTTAGAGATAGCATTTATGATGCATTTATGGGGGGAAAACTTGGTCGAGGCAGAGACGATAGTCTCCACCTTGTCGTTTGCGCAGACGACAAATTGGGGATCAGAACCTCTATGTAGATGACAGGATGTGTCCTG
This sequence comes from Cupressus sempervirens, assembly GCA_028749045.1. Classification (NCBI taxonomy): domain Eukaryota; kingdom Viridiplantae; phylum Streptophyta; class Pinopsida; order Cupressales; family Cupressaceae; genus Cupressus; species Cupressus sempervirens. Next base: position 236,515,777 of record CM053793.1, read on the forward strand.
TCATCTATGCAGATGACAAAAAGGGGAAAAGAGGGATCAGAGCCAAAGTGGAGATGACGATATCCAATTCATCATCTCCATAGATGATAGTCAAGCAACTTTCAGTGAGAATCTAGCATCTGTGTAGCGACCAGAGATGTTGGATCAGCATCTTTGCAGTTTGTCATCTATGTTAATCCATGTCTGTGTGGATCAGTGTCTACACAGATCAGCATCCTTTTCGATCAACATCTGTGTGGATTGGTGTCTACACTAATTCATGTCTTCATCGAGGTGGACAAATCAGTAGAAAGAGCAGGGTAGGGATGACTGGGGGGAATAGAGCAGGATGCCCCATTCTAAGGTAAGTATAAGATAAAAGATATACTAACCATGTGTATGTCTATGCTGCAGATGGAGACAGTGATATTTCAGTCATAGGAGAACTATCCAATGACTATGGTGCTAGGAGATAGACTAATAGAGGTAGAGTGAGGACACATGAGACTGTGTGGGTTAGAGCATGTCCACGAGTGGCCAGATTTGAGAGGATATTCAACGTAGCTCTTAGCATTGATAGACCAGTGGCATACACTGACATCTAGTTTCCATTTGCCTTCTGGAGAGGCGAAAGTTACCTTGCTTGATGTGCGGTAGATTCTATGAGTGTCAATCTATAGGATGTACCCTGATTATGTGCTAGAGGGTGTCGACCCCACTCTTTGAGTGTGCTTCAGGCACCAATGGTAGAGGTTGTGTATATAGAGGTCATGATTGACATGGAGAGAGGCATTGGAGTAGAGATTGCCACGACTTGCCTTATACCTCACTTCACTCATATGGAGGATGGTACCAAAACATTCTAGGCATGGATTTCCAATTGGGTGGACATGTGTGCTAAGCACATTACTACATGATGATGGTGCGGTCTTCTACTGGGGTCAGACCATCTTAGCTGAGCTATACTATGACTTGCACATGTGTTCCTATAGGATACAGTAGACTATAGGTCCAGGGTTGACACTACTAATGGTGTGTTCATAGGATCATATAGGTGTCACATGCCCCATTACCAGATGAGAGACCCGACATTCTAGCGAGCTATTTGCATGTCGTTATAGGTTGTTGATCGAGTACAACTCCACCAAGTCTGTCAAATTTTAGAGGAGATGCCTGGATGAGATCATCATGTTTGACTAGATACCGTATGATGACATGGAGAGATGGGGGAGTGTTTTACTAGTTGGAGGAGAGGATGATAGTAAGGACTAGCAATAGCTCTAATATATGTAGACAAACTATTGGTTGATTAGGTGAACCATGCATGTCATGATGAGATATATGCCTCTAGGTGTAGTGATTGTTTGGGAGGACGCAGGATGCAGTTCCAAACAAATTTGTATATCCAGTGGTATCTTAAGAGTACGGTAGATTATGGGGTCATGGGACCACTCTAAGGTTGGCCAAGATATCATGGCAAGGGATGCAGTCAGTTCCTTGGATGCATGGACAAGACCAAGGAGATGTAGGGATGATGCCAACCTACACACAGTGGTGGGCAGTGCATAAGCCAGTATGACTGATGGTACCTAGAGCACCACCACCAATAGAGTAGGCATAGGGTGAGAGGGATGGAGCAGGGGATGGTGGGAAAGCAGTGGTGGTGCCACCGCTAATACAGGGGACATAGCAAGGTCTATGAGGATGTAGGGCCTACCAAAGGAGGGCACTAGCACTAATAGGGCCACCATAGGGGCTACAAGTATAGGGGCCACTAAGGCCATAAGGGCCACAGAGGCCATAGATACAAGGGCCATAGGTATAGGCTGAGGATATAGATATGATCAGGGCTGAGTGAGACAACGTCCAGGCAGAGGTTTCCCATCTACAGGGTGTGGCATAGGTGGAGCAGGTGAGAGTGGATAGTGCCAAGCAGGCCTTGGAAGCATTACAAGTAGAGGTACAAGCCCAGTGAACTATGGAAGATAGTGCCCAAGAGGCCTTGGTAGCCCTATAGGTGAGGATAGACACTAGAGAGTTCATCGATTTTGGGATGCAAGAGGAGGTAGACAATTTGGTTGAGATAGAGACTTTATGATGAGAGGTGGCCACACTATGGGCATAGCAAGAGATGCACCAGGCACAAGTGGATCATGAGTAACATTGGTAGTGTGACCTGGCCTGATAGATGGTATAGCCTAGGGTAGCTATGGCTATGATGCAGTAGGCCATGGCAACCTGTCGAGTAGAGACATGGGTTGTGTGAGAGGCAGCCTACTATAGGTCCCTATATCATGATGTCATGCTTGTCGATCAGCGGTAGCCAAACTTTCATGAGGCATCTAGTTCATAGACAATAGGGGGTCATGAGAGGTCAGAGTAGTCAGTTAGACAATGTAGGCCTCCATGAGGAGGGACTACAGGAGGGGCAGGGCCCTCTTAGCTAGCTACATGATTCTTATAATGAGCAGTTTTGACATAGAGGTGCAAATGCAGTGAGAATTTGATGATGCATTTATGCACGATGATACTATGTGATTCTTTTGTATACAAACTATACATAGACACTGATTATTCTTTTGATATATATATGACATAATTTGATGGGCCTAGGTGTATATGGATGATTTTTGCTTATGTATGTAAGTTCTATGATGTGGATACTGACATTGTGATGCAGAATGTGTGTGATGTTATGTTGCCTATGATTTATATATGATGACTAATGTGTGAATGATGCAAGTTCTATGGAAAATATGAGATGTATGCATTTTGTTATATTACATGTATGGATGTATTATGTTGTATATGCCACTAAATATAATGATTATAATGTATGCACCTAATGAATTAATATAATAAACCAATGATGAAATTTAATAATGAATAAATTGCCTAATTAATATGACAATGAATGTATCCTAAAATGTCAGTAACAAAAAAAGATACTAATGAATGCAAAGTGAAATGGTTGAACTTAAAGTGTAAATATGAAAATGTAATATGAATGAACCTAATGAATGGACATGTGTCAAAACTCCTCACTCATAGGAACCAAGTAGCGTAGTATAGGAGGGGGGGAATAAACAGATCCCTTGTCTCAAAAAGGGCGCAATGAAACCCTATACTACATGATACCAAGGGATTTAGTTGTGTTTATATGGGAGAGTACACCTTAGTTTGGTTTTGCAAAAGGAGTGATGCACCATATGCTATAGAAGCATAGATGACAAATTTCCTTTGCATGGACTAGACTCTCAACACAATAGATACTTTAGGATGATAGATGTAGTCTACATAGCTATGATGGAGCAAATGACATATACACATTTGGAGAGGTCTAGGCACAACCAAATCCATTTTAGGGGTCTTTGGTGGGACATGTGCTAACCCGTTGCCCCCAGTGATTAATGCATAATCATAACTCAAAAGTGACATACATGTACTAAAGCATCAAAAATAGATCATACTGCAAATGACACATGTAGTCAGTTGAAGCCATTCAGGTGATACCAAAATATGAAAGATCAACCCACACACCAAAAGGCTACCACTAGCACATAAAATAAAATCAACCAAAAGAGACCTCATGACCAAGTAGTCAATCAGTCCATAGTTCCTACCAAGGACGTTAACTCTTAGAATGTGAAAATTGTTATACCAGGTGTAGGAAGGATTCATCCTATATATTTGTCTAATGTCATTGTAAAAGTTTGGCAAGGGCTGTGAAAAGAATAATGTCTTGAATTAATAAGTCACAAATGGTGATTTTTTTTAGGTTCTTTTTTAGTCGCTGTCATGGGAAAAAGCTCAGTGTAATGGGCTTTAGGATCAACACTCAACAGGAAAAATGCCTCACAAACTAGAGGTCTTTTGAAAGATGGAAGTGAATGGATGCCTCATAAACAAGAGGTCTTTTATTAGATGTAATGGTGGAATGAAATGGTGGAAAGGGGTGAAGTGAGATGAGCCTTATAGATAATGGACCAAAATACTTTTTTTAGGAACTTTTTCTTCTTTTTAGTCTTTTCTTCAGGAACATTTTATGAATGTTTTTGGAGTTTTCTGATTTTCTATTTTTTTTTGTATTTTGTGGAAGTATAACAACACTATACAAGAACTGCAAGACTCAAGAATAGAACCACTTGAGGTGTTGGATATTTACAAGTTTAGGGAGCAGATCTCCCTTTGAAGTGGCAATCTGACATGCCCTAGAACCATATTTGGATGTAATGATAAATGGACCAAGCCAATTAGGTTTAAATTTTCCTTTCTTCTCACGGTTCTGGAGGTTCTTCATATTATGCTCCAAAACTAAGTCACCCACCTCAAATTCTTGAGGCCTGACTATTTTTTGAAACTAAAGCTAAAGGCAATTTTGATACATGCAGAGGTGGTTCAGGGCATTAAGGCATCTCTCATTAAGGAGTTGTAGCTCTTGCAAGTGGGCAACATAGTATTCTTCTTTGGACATCAGATTCTTGAGAGAGATTATGAGGGAAGGAAGCTCAATTTTGATGGGTAAGACAACATCAGAACCATAAATAAGGGAAAATGGAGTGGCTCCTATGGGGGTACAGATGGAGGTGTGGTAGGCCCAAAGGGCAGGAGCAATTTGGAGGTGTCAGTCATGGCTAGCTACATCAATCATTTTCTTTAGGATTTTCAAAATGGTTTTATTGGTAACTTAAGCTTGGCCATTGCCTTGGGGGTTGTATTTGGTGGAAAAATGTTGGGTGATTCTGAATTTCCTACACAATGTGGCAACTTCTTGATCTTTAAAGGAGTTCCATTATCAATCATGATGTCTTGAGGTATACCAAAATGATAGATAATGTAGTTCAAGATTAACTTCAAAACCTATTTTCTGGTGGTATAGGTTAATGGGATAGCCTCAACCCACTTTGTAAAGTACTCAATGGCAGCAATAATATACTTGTGGCCTTTTGTGGAATTTCGGTATACTTGACCAACAAGATTGAATCCCCAATGGGAAAAGGACCATGGTTTGATGGTGGATTGAAGGTCTTGGGTGGGAGCGTGTATCAAATCACCATGTTGTTGACAAGAAACACATCTTCTCACAAAATGGTAAGCATCCACTTCCATAGCAGGCCAATAGTAACATGTCTTAAGGAGCCTTTTTGCTAACATAAGGCCACTGGAATGGGTACCACAAATTCCTTGGTGGACCTCTTCTAACACTATTCTGACTTTGTCTAAACTGAGACATCGAAGGAGGGTTTCATCAAAGTGTTTTCAGAAAAGTGTATCACCTAGGATAGTACATCAGGTAGTGTGATAGATGAACGTTTTTCTTTGATTCAGGGAGAGGGAGATTGGACTCATTTTGTGATGAAGATAGACAAAAATGTTGGCATACCATGGAGACTTAGGACTATAAATCTCACACACCAGCTCTGAATTGGGTTGCTCATAAGCAGGAAGGAAAAGATACTCAACAAGAAACTCACACTTAGGACTGTAATCAGGCATGGTGATCATGGAGGCAATGGTGGCCATGGCATCTGTTGCTTTTTTATTGGCCCTTGGTATCTGTTGCTTTATTATTGGCCCTTGGTATCTACTAATAAACTATCTCAATGAAGTGTTGTTTAAAATATTCAACTATTTGGCGATATGGTAACAATATTTCATCCTTTGTTTGGTATTCATCTGTGACTTGTTAAATGATCAATTGCCAGTCTCCAAAGACAAGAAGGCTTTTGATATTCCATTTGATAGCTTGATGTAGCCCTGTTACCAGTCTTTCATACTCAACTATATTGTTTGTGCAAGGGAATGAAATTTAATAAGACTTAGGAATGAGGTCTCCTTGTGGTGTAACAAACAAAATTCCTGCCCCTAATCCCTTTTGTGTGAAGGAACCATCAAAAAATAGCTTCCATTGTGTACTAGGGGTAACAATCATAATTGTGTCATTTGGAAAGTCTTCTATAATGGGATGGTATCCTTGAAGAGGAGCTTCAGTAAGCTGGTCTACAATTACTTGTCCCTTAATGGCCTTGCAATCCTTATAGACAATGTCAAATTCACTTAAAATCAAGACCCATTTTGTAGCTTGACCAATGAGGGAGGCTTTTGATAACAAATATTTGAGTGGATCTATCTTGGCAATGGGATTTGTAGTGTAATTAAGCATATAATAGCATAATTTATGCATGCAAAAGAGTACTGCTAAACAAGCTCACTCAATAGCAGTGTAGCCCAACTCATAGCCAACTAATGTTCGACTGAGATAGTATATAGCTTACGCATTACCATTGTCATCTAGTTATGCCAAAAGGGCACCTAAGGCAACTAAAGTGGCTGAAATGTATAGAATCAATGGTCGTCCTATGATTGGAGGGACTAGAACTAGAGGATTAGCCAAGTATACCTTAACTTGTTCAAATGCTTTCTGACATAGGCAATCCCATTGAAACTTAGTGTCTTTGCAAAGAAAATGTTGAAGTGAATGGACCTTATCTACCAACTGGGACACAAACTGTCAAATGGATTGCAACTTTCCTTGAAAACTATGGAGTTTTTTTGATGTGTTAAGTAGAGGCATTTCCATGATGGCTTTCACTTTGGTAGGATCTACCTCAACACCTCTTCTTGACACAATGTAGACTAACAACTTGCTTGATTTGACCCCAAAAACACACTTCTTTGGATTAAGGCGCACTTTATATTTCTCCAACCTTTTAAAAATGGTGGTGAGCACATCAATGTGGGAATCACATGTCTTAGATTTTCCTAGAATGTCATCAACATAGTCCTTCATTATGACATGTAGAAGATCATGGAATATTGTAGTCATTATGCGTTGATAAGTGGTGCCAGCATTCTTCAAGCCAAAAGTCATGACTTGGTAACAAAAGGTCCTCCATGGGGTGGTAAATGTCATTTTATGTTGAACTTATTTTGTAATTTTGATTTTATTATAACTAGAGAAACCATCCATTAAAGACAAAATCTCATGTTTGGCAGTCAAATCCACTATGATGTCTATGTTAGGAAGTGGAAAATCATACTTAGGACATGCAAGATTTAAATCTCAATAATCTGAACGGACGCGAATGCCCCCAAATGCTTTTCCTATAGGAACAATGTTGGAAACCCACTCAAGATAATCAATAGGGTGGATAAACTTTGCCTCTAGCATTTTCTATAGTTCTACTTTGACTAAAAGTGATACCTTAGGATGCATCTTGGACAACTTTTGTTTCATAGGTTTAATCTTTGGATCTACTACTAAGTGATGCACAACCAAATATGTGTCTAAACTAGGCATGTCTTTTTATGTCCATGCAAAATTGAATTTTCCTTTTTTTAGGAACTCAGTCATCACGTTTTGTTCTTCAGGACTTAAAGTGGCAGCAATGTAGGTGATTTGTGGATTATCTACCGTGCCCAAATTAACTAGAATTGTGTCCTCATTCAACATAAATGACTTTTCTATTGGTAAAGATATAAATGGAAAGTCAACCTCTCCCTCTTCTGGCACCTCTAGAAGGTTTTCACCAAAAGATGCATCCTTTATTTTATCCTTTTCTTCATCCAAAAGTGCTCCAAAAGAGTTTTCACTAGAGGATGTTTCTTCTATTTTTTAATTTTTATTTTCACTTTTGTGACTAAGAGAGTTGACTTGGGTACAAAGTAGGCTTCCTCATTGTATTGGATCTCATGTTCATAATCTTGGAGATTCTTAAGGCCAAAGAGTGCCATCACTGCTTCATCAAAGTTACAAATATCAAGAGCTGGTGGTGTGCCTTGAAAGTACCAATCTATCATGTTAGGGTTGGTGAGAGGTAGGTTGGTGCATGAAAGGTTGTCTATGGTAATGGCACAGACATGGTTACCTAGGTCATCCTCAATGTATTGGAAGGGTACTTTGAAGATTTTCTCCTCTTCAGTCTTAGAATTAGGTTCAACCATACAATAGTTGTCAACAAAGGACACCTTTGGTTTAATGGAGCCCAAACCACATCCTTTAGGATAGCTATTAGCCTCAAGGGGTTGTTTGATTCCATCTTCTTTAGGTCCAAGGCTGGTACCATGATATCCCATGTTTTTAATGATGGGAGGAGCCTTAACATATTTATCTTTGGGGAATTCCATAGGTTCATCTTTTCCATCAAAATATAGCTAATCTAGGATATTAGAGTCCATGTGCTCATCACTAAGTGAGCCCCAATATTCAAATGTTTTCTTGTTAAAATGCATAGTATCCTTATTTGTAGAAGGTGGTATTTGTGAAAGTTTTCCAAAGGAATAGGAGGAGAGTGGTAGTTGTCCAACACACAAGGCATTTTCAAAACTTATACTCTCTCATTCCTAGGCTAGGAAAAGTAACCTTCTTCCCTGTAGTATTGACCTTACTATCTTCGACCTTCTCTTTTCCTTTACGGGAACTAGAATCATTATTGGATAACTCTAGCATTTTTGTGGAAGGTGATTCTATTATGGTGAGAGATTTAGGTATAACCTTAGCAAACTCACTGATTGGACAAAAATTTGTTGGTGCACCTTTCAATGTCTTACAAAAAGAAAAAGGCAAAGGATCACTTGTAATTGTGACCTCTCTTCCTTGATAGGGAAATTTCAAGCATTGGTGATATGTAGATGGGACCACCTTGAGTGTGTGTATCCAAGGTCAACCAAGCAAGATATTATATGGAAAATCTAAATCTAGGACATGGCATTCAGTGTTTATGATAGCTCATCCAACCTTTAGTGGTAGCATGATAACTCCTTTTGATTGCTCTGATCATTATCTAGGAGGTCTTCAAGAAGCCCCAAGAAATGGATCATCTTCAATGTGCAAAGGTTCAAACTAGATCCATTATCTATAAGGACTCTTTTTATCTTAAGTCACTATATAAGGACTTCAATGTGGAGCAACAAATTGTGATGTTGGTTAGGACCTTGGAAATCTTTGTCTGTAAAGACAAGGTGTTGTTGTGCGGCAAGATTTCCAATCATGGCGGTGAATTGGGATGCATTAATGTTTTTAGGAACATGAGACTCTAAAAGAGCAGTCTCCAAAATGTCTTTGTGGATGGGTGAGGTGGTGAGGAACTCTAGAATGGATATTTTTGCAGGAGTCTTCCCTAACTAGGATAATACATCATAGCGAGAAGTGGGTCTTTGTGAGGTGGATGACACAGTAGGAACATATGGAATTGATGGATTAGTGGGTTTGGGAGTGGTGGCTTGCAATGTGATTCTTCCCTATCGAGTGGTTACATCACAATCAGCTGCTTGTATGACATGGGTATTGACATGACCGTCTACCTCTTCAATGTGACCACACATGGAGTCAAAACCACATATATCATTTGTTTCTATTTTACCACACAAGGAGTCAAACCTTGATATGTAGTTAGTAGACTAGTCGTAGTGGAGTGCATTTGATGTGGAAGCTTGATTCACATTGTTCATATTGTTGTTTCCATTGTTTTTATTTTCATTGTTGTGGTCAAGAAATGGCTTTTGAAATATCTTCAGTTTAGCATTTTTAAAGGGTGGTCCCCCTTCTACCTCAATTTCTCCATCATCAACAAGATTTTGAATGAAGACCTTTAGTTTTATACACTTTTTTGTGTCATGTCCTTTGATGTGATGGTATTCGCAATATTCATTTTCCCTATACCATTTTGATTTGGGTTGATTTTCATCAAAGGGTCATGTGTTGGGAAACACCATCAAATTATGATCCACTAGTTTTTGGAATATGGCATCCAAAAGTTCAAAAAATGTTAATGAATTTCCTATTTTGATCATAGTCATAGTTGTAATTATTTTTGGTATTGTTGTTGTTGTGAGGAAAAAATTGCATTTGATTATGAGATTGCTGATTGTTTTGATTCTGATTGTCATGGTTTGAATTGTTGTTGTTTGGGTTACGATAGTTGTTGTTGTTATTCCCACCTTGGAGGTTTTATACACTTTTAACATCAGTGACACCATCATGGGTAAAATCTTTGCTTTTGGACCAAAATTTGGGTTTATTGTTGTTGTTCATGTCATTGTTTGAGGATGAAGAGCTAATATGTCTAATGGAACCCATGTCTAGGAGGCCATTTTCAATGTTCTTTCCTTTCTTGACTAAGGTGGCAAAGTCTTCAGAACTAGCCATCTTCATGTGGAAATACATCTTTGGTATCAAGTTTTTGATAAATATATCCATAAGGTGGGAATCTTCTATTTTATATGGCATCGATTAGCAAGATGCCTCCACCATTGTAGAAAGTTGGCAAATATTTCACCATTTCATTGTTTTGTGTTGCACAAATCACTTAATGAGGCATGATGTTCAACGTTGTAAGAGTATTGTGCTACAAACTTCCCTATTAAATCATTGAAGGAAGTAATGGAACCCTAGGGGTAAGTTCATCAGCCACTCTAGTGTGGGGCCTCCAAGACTTTGTGTGAAGAGCCTCTTAAGATAATCCTCACCATAGGCTACTTCTTGATACAAAATGGAGAATTCCTTGAGATGTGTGATAGGACATGTTTCTCCCATATATTTGTCAAATTTAGGAATCTCAAATTTTGGTAGAAATGGTATCATGTTAATGGATCTATCAAATGGAAAGGGGCAAATCTCCTCAAAAGAGAAATCCTTCACCCCTTTGTTGCTCATGGTATGGACCAAATTTCGAAGTTCCTGCAACTGTTGGGCCAGATCTTGGTTTGGTTGTATTTGTGATTGTTGGGTATTGATAAACCCACCTCCCAAGTTGTAAGGAGTCCCAAACGTATTGTGAGGTGGTGGAAGTGCTCCACTTTGTCCAATGTATTGATATGTAGTCATTGCAATTGGCACAGATGTTTTCACCATACTTGATGGCATTTGCAAATAAGAGGAATATATTGGTTGTCTTGGAATTGCCATCTATTGTGTAGGCACTTGCCCAATGTTTAAGAATCCTATAGTTGGACCTGTCAAGGTTGACTATAGAATACTAGTATTAGTAGTGTTGGGCATAGCACTAATGATTTTTTTCAATATGTTCTACACTTAATTGGAATTAGGGTAAACTTTAAGCAACCCCCCTCCTAAAAAGGATATAAAAATATTGACGAATCTTACATTATTTTGAAAAAAAAAAAAAAAAATCTTTTATTAATTGGTAAATCTTATATTATTTAAATATTTTTAGAACTAAATTTTATAAAAATGTGGCAATTTTAAATATTTTTAGTTACTAAATTATTAGCCAAAACTTTCTAAAACTAGCCAACTGACAAATATTAGCCACTAAAAAATACCTTGATTTGAATGATGGTTGTGTTGAGACACTTGTTGTAGGTATGGAACTAGTTCTCACCGCGGGCTCCTTTTCTTTGCTAGATGTTTGGGCTGTGTTTGAAGTTGGTAATATGGAAGCACCACCCTTGGTAATCTATCTAAACAAGGCACTCTCATCAAAACTCGTAGGGACATTAACACCATCTTTAACCAAGTTTAGGAAGATCTTAGTCTTGTTTTCTCTAATAGACTTTTCCATCATTTCCAAATTGTATGGATCTACAAGAAATGTTCAGACATCACTAGGGATATTATTGTTGTCAATCGGCTCTTCATCTTGGTATACTTCTTCATCATCATGTGAATTACTTCCTAGAGTTGTGTTGCAAAAAGGATCCTCTAGTTCTTGTGTGGATGTTAAGCTAGGCATGCCAAAGTTCATACTAGAGGAAAATGTGCTCCCCAATGAGGCTGATCATGGAGGAAAAGGATCTTCCATCTCTTGTTGCCTTAATGATTCTAACAAATGAGACATGGGATTAAATGTGAATCTTTCAGATCGTGTATGTACCATACAATAGTGACCAAACCAATGGGTGGAAGATTATGGAAGAAAGAGAAGAATGTGCAGGAGAGCAACTAAACCTTATGTGATAAAAGGGCCAACAACCTAAATGTAAAAAAAAAAACTTATTGATTTAGCAAACCAAGTGTGATATAGGATAAAAGTGTCTTTCTCCTACCAAAGATGGTTAAGTGATCTTTAGGCAAGATAGGACACCAAAATGATTACCTACTATTTGGAGATGGACTTCTAATCCCAAATGAGTGAGTGTAACTATGATAAATGTTTTCTTATTGGTAAAGGTCTAGTGTTGTAATCTCAAAAGTTTTGTAACTAAGATGTCCTTATGCCCAAAAGATTAAGGTTCAAATGATCAAGCTCTCTAGAGGAAATTTTGCAAATGGAAGACTAGAAATTTGGAAATGGGGTTGCTGTGGAAAATGAAGGTGTTATGGTCACTATGTAGTTAACTCAATCTTCTCTCACTAGGAACAAAAATCTTGGGTTCACTCTAGGGAAAGTAGACCAATTTTGAAGTTTAGCATTGTATTTGATTATATCATAATGGTCTTGTTCAGCTTCTTCTTTCTTGATGTCTTCAATAGCGTATCAAAATTGTTTATCACTGTGTGCTAGGTTTTTCCTTTCCTTTTAGGAAAATGGTTTGGACAATTTCACTTTCATAGGTTTGACTTTATTGGTCATGGAAGGAACAAAATAAACCCAATTTTAAAAAATAAGCTTGTGACCAAAAGACCCAATGACTTTCAAATGGTAGACTAAATATAAGAACTCCTAAAAAATAATCGTAGGTTAAGAGGACCCACTTACAATTATTTCACTCATTGAAATTTTAGCTCACCATTTCACTCATTTTTAAACTTTTTTGATGTTTGGTATTGGTTTTAGATGTTTAAACAATCAAGCACACTGAACACATCAACAATCCTAATAAGGCAAGTCTGAAACCCCAAAATCCAAAACCCTCTCCCCGCTTCCCTAGCAGGAAGAGCCCCAGGTGCCCTCCCCCTAACCCCCCTCCCCCTCATCCTAAGGAGCCTAGTGATGAGTCAGATACGGAGTCGGAGGAGGCAGATTCGGTGGCAGAGAAGGAAAGTGAGTTGGAAGACAACAAGGAGAAAGATAATGACAAGAAGGAGGTGACCCCCTTGGTAACCCAGGACAACCCCAAGAAAAGAAGATTGGATCAAACCACAACCCATGATGATCTCAGCAATAACGCTAATTTTCCCCCCAGCCATACTGCGCCCACCTCCCCCCTGGAGGTCCCCATTTCGCCCCCAGAAGAGATGATAGAAATTATGGTTGAAAAGGGAGGGGAGGCCATCAAGAAAAATAAGAGAAGAGCCTAGAGAAATTTCAATATGGATAGTGTCAGTATGGGCATTGTTAGAGAACCTGCTAAAATCCAGGTGTTGGGGGATCTCGACAGTAGCACCCACTATGATGAGCTCCTTGACCTAACTCTTCTGGTTCTCTCTGACAATGTTCATGAAATGGGTTTCAACTTCCTCAACAATGCAAAGAACAGCCTGATTGACAATTTCCACTCCATAAAGTGGCTTTTTCAGGAAATTGAGACTCTGAAGGATAGGTCCAACCAGACCAACAACAGGGGGGAAGTCAAGGATCATGTGGCCAGAGGCAATAAAGACTAGGTGGGCAGCCAGGAAAAAGGCAGAAGCCAAGACCTCAGAGACAATCAGGAGGATAGAATCACTCAGCTCGAGCAGAAGGTCCAAAGGCTGGATTCCGTCCACCAGGTTGTGACTAAACAGATTGTGGATACCCTCCATACCTTGAATGAAAAAATTGTTAATCTGGGGGACTATCTGACCAATGTCGATCTTGTGGGGAATGTGGAGTAGAGTACAGAGCACGGAACCAGCCGGGAGGATCCTCAGAATGAGACTGGAATCCAAGAAAGTCAGGGGGACCAGATGCATTTCCCCTCCACAATCCAGGAGGAAGAGGCCAACCAAAAGGAAAGTAACGCTGCAAAAACCCTGCAGGCAATGGAGAAGAAGGGACACTAGTCTGCCCACTAGGCTCTATTCCTAACCTTTGTTTCCCAGGCTTTGGGCCTTTTTGTTTCTAGCCTTTTGAGGCAGCTTTTTTTCTATCTTTTATGCTTTAATTTGTTTTATGCTGTAAAAATTTGGGTTTCAGGATCCCTGTAAAACCTGTTTTCCTAATCAAAAACAATGCTAATAAGGCTACCACTAGGATGTATAAAGATTATCTAGAGGGTGTCCTGGATATATGCAAGGTATGTGAGGCCCAAATCTGTAGATGAAAGAAAATAGTGCCACACAGCCAAGGGGAGACAGTAACCCAAATCTCCGCCATCACTTCTCAAAGGTATAAAGTTCTTTGGGGCTTAGCCAAGAGTGACAAAATTTTACTTCCAAGAGAGGTGTCCTTTGATTCACCTCTTGATTCTTATACTCCGCTAGAACACTGGAGTTGAGGTCATCCCAATGGGTGATGAAATCCCCAAGAAGGCCTCCTAAAAAATATAAACAAGACCACTTATTTCTTGTGCACTCAAGATCACCCGAATGCACAAGAGGAGAGAATATGTAAGTGGCCTCAGGGTTAAAAGACACTTCTTCTTTCCCAATGGAGCTTTACGTTTTGTAATCTACTCTTGAAGACACTTGTGTCTAAGCATGCATTGTTCTTTCCAACTTGACAATGTCATCAACATAATGAAAAGTGAGGATTCATCAACAAAAGTAAATCAATCGTGAACATAAGAAAATTGCTAAAAATAAAACCAATTCCTTTAAGTCATTCAAGATTGAGGGAATTCATTTTAAGCACCAAGTCTAAATGTTTCATAGCAAGCTTCATTGACCTTAGGCATTCAAGAGTGTATTTTTTATCTAAACATTCATTCCAATAAAAGCATGTCAATTTCCTTAAGGCATCCAAGATTGTGTTTGACTAGTCTAAACATGCATTCCAATGAAAAACTTATTCATTCCTTAATGGCATTCAAGAGTGTGTTTGGCCTTTAGGTTTTAGTTTGCCACATACATTCCAAAGACAAATCATTATTTCATACAAGTTCACTCACCATCTAATCCCACAAGTGATCAAAATCACTACAAATTTCCCAAGTGATTAAAATCACTATAGACGTTTATGTGATCAAAATCACTACAAATATTTAAGTGATCAAAATAGCTAAAAGGAAGTTTTCCAAAGCTTGTTTCCTGCAACAAAAATTGGTTAGAAATCCCTATAAATCATCCAATCAATGAGTTAAGTGTTAAAAATTAATTTAATCTGTCAAAAAGTGGAGACAAAAGACACCAGGCGCAGATGACAGAACTGTGCACACACTGAAACTCGCAGATGAGAGAACTGAGCAGATGTTGAAACTCGTAGACGACAGAACACTAGGATGTACGGTTAAAAATTTACTAGTAAGTTGTTAGTCATAGATGATAGAACAAAGTTGTAGATGCTAAAATGCAAAGATGCCAAAATACACAGACAACAAAGTACTAACTCAAGTTCTTATGACCCACAATGAAGACGACAATATAAGGATTAGAGACAATAGAACTTAGTGAAAATTGCAAATGACAGTCTAGTTTTAATAGCAAGTTTTAATGTCCACCCACATCGTAGATAACAATACTGGTAAATCTACGTAGATGACAAAAAAAACTTCGAAGATGCTAAAACTCAAATTTAATGCGGTAATAGGTTGATTTTAAGATGACAATGATGGAGACACCAATATGCGCAAACTCTGGTCTGCAGAGACACCAATATGAAAAGATGATAGAGCATCTCCGTAGACAACACTACGTCCTAACAGAGATGACAGTACGTGGTTTCAATAGCAAGTTAATGGTTTTGACAATTTTTTGAAGATAAAATAGGGATGTGGGTCCCACCAGGTGTGCCAAAATGTGTATGCAAAAACCTAACCTGTCGAGAGCACATGTAAACAAGCAAATGTTAGTAGCATGCGCATTCAAGATTCAAATAAGATTGATAAACCACTAAGTGTACTTGAGTTTTAAAAAAAACTATGCAACCAAAAAATTAGAGTCCTCACACAACTTCAAAGCAACTCAACAAGGGCACCCATAAGAGGCCTTGTTGGTGTGCTTAAGTGTGAGGGATGTAGATGTGCTCTCCCAAAACACAACTATTGAATCCCTTGATGATGAAATGGGATGATGAACATG
Source organism: Cupressus sempervirens (assembly GCA_028749045.1). Taxonomy (NCBI): domain Eukaryota; kingdom Viridiplantae; phylum Streptophyta; class Pinopsida; order Cupressales; family Cupressaceae; genus Cupressus; species Cupressus sempervirens. The sequence goes on from CM053793.1 coordinate 236,531,816, forward strand.
CAACTAAACTAAATGATGGAAAATTCTTCAAGAGATGGCTATGAAAGCAATCATTCTTAAGAGCACTCAATGGATAATGGAGATGGATGTAAGAAAACCTAAGAGTACAATACTACCATGAATATGAAAAACAATGCAAGAAATAAACTACCACAGGGTTAGTAACAATGCATAAAGAAATTTGTAAAAGCTCTAGAACTATACTAGCATGATAACAATGCAAATGAGGGAGATGGAAAATAGTTGAGACAAGGGCTCTATTTATAAGTTTGAGAGAGGCCTTAGGGAGGTGGTATCTATGTGGAATCCACATAGGTACCACAAGGGAGACACATGGGCTAAAGGACAAGCCATGCAAAAGTCAAAAAAAGTTGTTAATGGTTGAGAGGCTCAAGGTGTGCTCACACATGTATGAGCAACCTTGGGGGAAGGAGTGGGGGACAAACATGTAAGAGATGTAAGAGGCATAAATGAAGTGGAAGGTTTATTGGATCAAGAGCTTCTCACACATGTGTAAGCAGACACTTAAGGGCTAAAAGGTGTTTAAAAAGGTGTTTAGGTGGGATTAAGTAGTGGGTAGGCTTAGAAGGATGAGAGTGATGGGTGTAGACTAGGTTTTAGGATAGGATTAGGATTAAGTTACATAAGATTTGACTTAATCATAGGATTAAAGAATTTAATGAAATGGAGGGAACTAAATGAATAGAATTTATTTAAAAGGGGATTTATGGGGCACTATGCATTAAATAAATTTAATACATTAGGGGGAAAGTATTTAAATTAAATTTAAATACATTAGCAAAATGAACATAATTAAATTAATTAATTAAATTAAATAAGTAGAATAATATGAAAAATATAATTAATTAATTATAATGTTATAGGAAATATTAAATAAATTAATATAGTGTTTAGGACAATTTTAAGTATCTACAACAAGATTGCCCTTGCACCCAGGATGCTCCTGCATCAGTAATAACTAATTGAGAAGTTCTAACAGCTAACTCAGGGAATTGCTTTGAGGGCTCAATATAAAGGAAGGATATTTTCTTTTATCATGGCATGGTTTTATGATTGATGATAAGCAATAGTAAGAGTAGAATATGAAGTTGAGTAGAGTAGTGTAGAAGTGAAGGAAACTTCATTGCTGAGGTTTTGTTGAGTGATCCAAGGTTTGACATTTGGTTCATGGCCTAGTCTACAAGGTCAGATAGTGATTGGTTCAGTTGACAGAACAAAGGAAAGAAGAACATAACAGTAAATTACTTGTTTGAGCAGTGAGCTCTTCTTGTAGTTGAAATTGCATGTTTTGGCTATGGGCTCATCTTGGATAAATTGTACTACAACTCCTAATAGGGTTGGCACAACTCCTAACAGAGTCCATCCTCTAACAAGGAATATTTATATTAGTACATTATCCTATGGGCATCATTCCCACTAGGGTTTTCCCTCTGATCAAGGGTTTCCCTAGTCAACATATCTGGTGTAATTTTCTATGTGCATCTTTGTATGGTTGTTGTTTACTTTGGTTGAATGGTTAAGTTTATTTAAGGAAGATAAATGTTTTAATTGTTGGATAACTGATTCACACCCCCCCTCTCCTTAGTTATCTTGGTGGACTATTATTTCTAACATTAACATAGTATTTGAAACAATTGATGTTAGATCCTAATCGATGATGATTTTGTTGGTACCAATGAATCTTTTCATGATCTAGGTGTCATGAAGACATGGAAGAGGGTAAAAGTACAAAGTTTTGTCACCTTTTAGGCTAACTTATCAGAATGACCGAATTTGAGTATATCTATCTAAAAATCAATTTTGTTCAAATGTATGATCTAGATAAATTTATTCTAGCTAAGTTAAATATGGTCTCACACTTTTCTACTTGAAAATGTCTATTAAATGCATGTTTTATACTATTTTGTATCCAATTACTAAAGAAATAAAATTATTTTAGAAAACTGGCATTTCACTAACTCTTATTATTTTTTATGATATCTTTTTAATAATATATAAACACCATTTTATAGAGCTCAAAGTTAAGAATATTCTCATATAGATTTTATAGTGTTTTAATTAGATATAGTATATTGTAATTAAAAAATTCTACAAGCATGTATTTTCACACTTGAAAAGATATCGACTTTGAGAAAGAAAAAATATTAAATCGTAGAAAAAAATTAAAAATTATATGATGTTCTAGAGAAAATAGTCTTCTTCTAGAATGTATAATTTTTCTTCTAGTTAGAACAAATTTATTTTGAAAAATGTGGCAAGATATGAAAACTATCGATTTTAGGTGAGTTGAAATTAGAATCTTTATAAAAGAAAAAATATAGGTCTAAAGGTAATTTTTTTAATTTATTCTAGCTATATATGTTATTTATAACATAGTCTAAGATCAAAGGGGGAAAAAATTATTTCCATATAGATAAAAGTTTTGTGGTAGGAAAGTTAAACACCTAATTTTCAGCATTTTTCAGCAACTAAAAATTGACCTATAAAAATTAGGATAAATATATCAATTCTTATTCCAAATAATTATTAAAGTTTTTAATCCTAAACTTCATCCATTTCTACACATTTCATAAGTTTACTTCATTTTGAATTTTTAAATAATAATACCAATTTTATATCATTCAAGGTGAATAATTATACTTTTGTTAGCCTTTTCCTTTACAAAAGGGTGACACATGTTTGTGCTTTTACCCAAGAATTATGTGTAATGGTGAAATAACCTTGCATCAATTATGGTGACCAAATTTATTAATGTCGTGGAAGTACATTGGAAAAAGAAAAAAGGTTTGAATTGTTGATCCCTAAGCCATCAACCATGTTGTCTATTAGTGTCAAACACTTAGTCATTCACAAGGCATGATTATTCGATCATTATTATGACTGAGTCATCCTATATAGGCCAAGATAACTATTGAAGACTTGTAAATATTCTAATTCATGTGCTAAGGAGTAGTTACTATCGAGTAAGCTAATGGTCACTTAGTACTCCAGTGTTACCAAGTTTGTCAAGGATAATAGTCAATGGTGAATGATACAGAGGCTGAGTTATTCAACTCATGTCAAGCATAGTTAAGGCTGAGGGACAACATGAAGAAAAAATTTATACCAAGTGTTAGTGTGATGTAAGTGCCAAGTAACACAGTTTAACATTTTTGTTTGGAATGACACTAAATCTTATGTTAAGCATTTTTATCGAGATGGAAGTGTGTTTTGAAGATCGAGGATGTAATTAAGGAGGTGATTACATGTTCAAAGGAATTCTATATCATTGATTTGTATCTAGAAGGTTCGCCCAGATATCTATTTAAGGAGGGTCTATGACCTAGTTTGAAAGGCATGAGTGTATGGGTGTTTGCATGTGAAGATTCTAATTGCATGCAAAGTTTAAGAGGTGAATTAGGAAATAGAGACTAAGCACTACAGTGAAATTTTTTTGAGTAGAGATAGAGGAGATCTATCATAGTTGTTAGGAATAAGGTGTCTCAACCTTGTATAATTCCTATTCTTATTATTTGTTTTGTAAAATGTATTTCTTGCAAATAATGTTGATGTGTCGACATCTTGAATTGTGTGTAAGGAGATCATGACTAAAATGGTTATGACGGATTCCTATGACACGTAAGAGCTATGTTAGGAAGATTCAATGACAGGTGAAGACATGTGGCAACTAAGATATTTGAGTACTGTACACTCTACCCCAATAGTTGGGGTTCCTATTTTCTCGGAGAATGGTAAAACCCTAATATGATTTACCTTTTGTGAGTAGCCCTAAAGTGAAGCACATGTTATAAGCATTTTTAGGGTTGCGAAGAGATGCGATGTGAAAAAAGGTGTATTGTTGGTACTGTGAGTAGCTACTGGAGTCTTCTGTTGTTGATGTTGAACTTGCATTGCAAGTGTATTGAAACCTCGTGTTGAAGATAATACATTGTGCAGGTTTTGAAGGAGTGGGGTTGTTTTACCAAAAGGTTTTTCCCCACCGACAAATCCTTGTGTTATGTGTTCCTCTCTCTGTCTATTTTCTGTATGCATGGTTGGCTGCAATATTGTTGTTTACATGATATTGAATCTGTAAGTGTAGAAGATTTTAATAGGATTTGCATCATACTTTCCTTATGAGATTAGTGTAGGAATTTGTTTCCACACCTGAGTTTCCTTACAATAGTAAGGTGATATTATATTACATAGAGGAGATCTATTATCAAGCATTGAAGTGCTAACTAAAGGATTAGGTATTGAACATTCTAACAAGTGTTTAAAGGTTTAAATCTATTAACTGAGTAGCTTTAACAGGCTTATGTAAATCTTGTAACAAAGTAGTCAATTAATTTTGATATAAAATCCTTTAACCAAGGTAGAAACCTAATAGTTCTTTTAGCCTTTAACATGGCAGGCCCCTCACAAGGTAGATCACCATAAGTAATCAAATCATTGTAGCCTTAATAGGAACAACTTTATTGCTACAGTAGTGAAGGTTTTATGGGTGTCATCCCCACCACATTTTTACCTTCACCTTAGAGGGTTTCTATGTTACCAAATATGTGTGTTAATGTGTTGAGTTTATTCACATTCATAAAGTTAGAAGGGAGATCTGATATTATGTTGATGTGAATGATTACATTGATATGAGATGAATGTTTAATTGAGAGTTTATGTGGTGATATCAAATATGTTTCATGTTTGAAGTGAAATCACCACCACACCCCCCCCCCCACCTGGCAACCCATCTCTTAGTATCAAACTTTCCCTATTAGATCTCCAACATGAGTGTTCTTGGTCAAATCAACGTAGAATTGCATTTGGAATCTAAAAAAGATTGCTAAATAGTTGATTAGGGTTTGGTAATATGTTTTGGTGATTTGGATGAAGTGAGAAGTAGAATTAAAATTTGATATTTTTTAAGGCAGTGGTGGCCTTGGTTGGTGAAGAATGTATTTATAATCAGTTTGATGAATCAATGAAGTTGTAGATGTGAAAGTTAGGTGCGATCAAGTAGTGTATGGATTGCCTACAAGAGAAGAAAAGTTTGATCTTATTGTAGCTCAGATCAATTTCACTTACTGAATCCTAATAGGCACTCCAAGAAAATCCCTTAAGTAGGATGGTCCTAACATGGTCGCTAGGATCCTAACAGGTCTAAAGGAGAAATCCTTTAAATAGATGGGTCTTTAATTAGAGTCTTAAATCATTTAACAAGGTTACTCCTAACATGGTAAATATCCAAACAAGACTAGAGGAAAATCCCTTAATTGGGTGACTCCTAATAGGGTCTTCTACTAACAAGACTTTTTTAATTCTCCAATTAGGGCTAGAACTTTAACCAAGTGGACTTCAGAAGAATGCAAATACTTGTGGGTAATAATTCCCACTAAGGTTTTTCCTTTGACCAAGTGTTTCCATGATAAAAATCTTGGTGTTCTTGTGTTACTTGTTTGAATGGTTTCATTTATTTCATTGTTTCTTGCTTCACAAGTTACAAGTTGATGAATGTGGTTTAGTATTTGATGAAAAAATGTATTTTGAGTTTAATGGAAAACAAAATTATGGATTTAATAAATTAGTGATTTACACCCTGCATGCCTCCCCCCCCCCCCCCCCACCCTGGCCAAATCTTGCGCCTTATAATGCTAACATTCTTAGGATCAAAGGAACCCACAAGTCTACGAATTCATCTAATAATAATTCTATAGTTTGGACTCAAAGTGATAACACTCATGCACAAATGAATGAAAAGAAAGAGAAATGTGTAGTGCTTGCCCCTAAGTTGCATTTCTGTCATCCTTGCCAAACTCTTTTAGGCCAATTTTATGTTTGATGATTAGTATTATTATTTTAGAGATTATCAGATGTTGTTTTACACTCAGTTTATTATATGATGAGATTACTTGGTACTCTATATTTCATGCATGTATGATGATTATTCAATGTTTCCAGTTATCGATGATGATTAGTTAGATGGTTTATTATCACATGTGCTTTTTTATGGATACTTACCCCATACTGCATGTGTATGGTGTGCATGTTTGTTTTCTTTATGTATGGTGTTTTTGATGTGGTTAAGGAAGGGAGTCGTAGTCCCCTGCTAGTCGGGATCTACACGATGCACCACTTCCTGCCATTGTCTGTTTAGCTTAAGAATATTGTGTTTGTACATGCGTGGATTTTATGCAGGTTGCAGGTACCGGGTATCGACTTTCGTGAATTGCCAGGATGAGCGTACCCTATCGCATTATCTCAATGGTAAGAGAGGGGAGATAAACTCTTAAGTCCAATTCCTAAACCCTTTAGCCAATTGTCCTAATTGATAATTAGGGCAAGTATCTGAGTTAAGTACCCTTCGAATACATCAAAGGATGTAATTTCATGATTATAACCCTTTTGTTTGATTTAGTATGTATATTTCTATGATGGGTTTTCGTATGTTGTTATATGAGTCCTTGATGTGTTTTCTATTAATTAAGTCTAATTAAAAATATTAATTAATGATTTAATTTAATGGAGAATTAATATGATATCTTTAATATTTAATTAATTGAGAAATTAATTAAACAAAAGAATTAAATTTGGAGATAAAAGTTCAAAGATAAATTTAGAACATGATAATATTTATTTAATTTAATAATAATATATTTAGAGTTCATTTTTAAATAAATGCTAAATATTATTGTTATTTAAATTAATTAAATATGTTATCAATTAAGTTTCTAAAATAAATTAAAAGTTGAAAGATATTAAATTATTAAAGGTTTCTAGATCGCATGATCTAAGCATGAGTTTAAATATGAGAAATAAATTAAAAGATAAAATAATAGAAAATAATAATGTTATTTTAATTTCATAAAGTGCACATGAGATTAAAGTAATAAATTAATTTAAAATAGAAGTCAAGTGAAATAGTAAATAAAGTTATTTAATAATTCAACTTAATGTGCATGAAAAGATGAATGCAAAATAAAATAAAAGATAATAAAAGTTAATTTTGAGTTAACTCAGTTGAGCAAAGAGTCCTCTCGGGTGAACGCACGATTAGTGCCCCGATTTGAGGAGAAAACTCCTTATCACAACTTTGGGGTTCATTTTTTTGGGGAAGGGTGAATTTTGGAGAGACAAGAATTTTTGGAGAAAGAACTTCGGAAGCCAATTTCAAAAGGAGAATTCCAGGAAAGATTTTCAGAAGAAAGTCATTGAAGAGGAGCTAGTTCTCTTATAGTTTTTGGGAATTGCGTATTAGCATTAGGTTCAGGTAGGGTCTGATATTTTGACCCCTAAATGATTTAAGAAATTTAATATGTTCTGTCTACTTCGTGATTGTAAGATCTTGTCTTCTCGAATGTGTGAATTCTTTGTTCTGGATCTTTTGCTATCCGATTTCATCTGTAAATCTAGATTGGAAAACTATTTAGAAAACCTCATTCGTAGGTAAAAAGGGAATTTGGATTAAATCGAGTTTTTGGGTTGAATTAAAATTGAATTAAGAAATTTAATTTGGAAAGATATTTGATCTTGAAAATCTTAGAATGAAAATTCGATTGGTTCGATTTATTTTCCTATCAGATTAACAGTAATCTTTTATTAAAAAAAATAATAATAACAATCATTATAATAATAAATTTTTATTGGGGGGTTTGAATTAAATAAAAATCATTTGTTTTTAAAAAAAAATAATGATAAAAAATAAAAATAATAATATAATATTCATTAATATTGGGGGGGGAGGGAATTACCCCGTACCCCACCCCCACTGTCGCGGCTCTGTGCAACAGTACCTGTGTCGCAGGTACTGCGACATCAGGTACAGAGTACCTGCCGCCACAAGCCCTGCGACCACAGGACTGCGACAGGCCGCAGGCGTTTTATTAAGCCGACGGGCTTATTAAAAATACGTGTGTGTTTTTTGATATTTGATTTTAATTTCATTTTTAAATTTGTATTATTTTATAAAAAAAGTTTTATTATTATTTAAAAATTTTATTAATAAATTTTAATATATTTTATTTAATAATGTTTTAATAATAATCTTTATTAATATTTAATAATTAAATATTAATGCATTTAACATAGTTTTTGTAAATATTAGTTTATTAATAATTTTTGGTTAAATATTAATAAATTAATAATTAATGAATATATTAATATAAGTAATTAGAATAGTAATTATTGATTAATTTAATTAAATTTAATTAATAATGAATATTATTGATTAAATTGTAGAATTAGATTATTGATTAAATGGAGGTTATTATAGAAATGGATTAATTGCGAAAAAAAACTTATTACTTGAAAACATATACGAAACTGGAACTTAAACCCTATTGTGTATTTCAAACCAAACCCAAACTATGAAACTATATTGTGCTGTTTGTACTGACTATGCTTTGGGGGTTTTGGGGTTGTTTAGATGTTGACCAGTTTAGGTTGTTACCAGAGGTTCGGGGGTTTTGTGAATGTGATGTTATAATGATTTGGTCTCGATCTTTCTTAACTCGACCATGGTAATGTGATGGAGTGCTCTATGATGGATGTATTTACTATTTTTTATTGCTTTCCAGTTTCCTTGTGTGAAGCTGAAGTGTATGTATTTGAGTTCCCTGACTTAACCATTTTTGAGTCATCGATCAATTATAAATATATGATTTTTCCTTCCAGCCGCTTTGAGAGGACTGAGATGTTTTGGATGATTTTTTCTTGGTGATGTCACGTTGTGACATGTTTTGACTTAACCATTTTAGAGTCTTCGATCAGTATTATGATTTATTATTGGGATACTTGTTGGTTGCTCGTTGGAGAACCATTGGATATTGTAACTTATTATTGATGCCTTCAGTTGCTGATAGAGAACTGTTGTGATCATTATGATTATCATTTGATGTTTTCCAGTTGCTTGTATAGGGCTAAGGTGATATTTGTGATTTGTGATTTCATGAGCCTAGGGTAGGTTATCTATGTGTAGTGTCGAAAAGTGGCTTGCGATGGGGGCCGGGGCCCTAAGTGGCTGTCAGGGTAACTCATTGTAAGTTGTTTTAATAACTGAAAACATCTCACCTAAATACTAACTTAAATGAACCTAATAAGATGATTGTATGTTCTCTCCCATGCCTTGAGTGCTAGTACAGACTAGGATGGGGTAGAGAGAACGCTTGGTTATGACCTTGCATTCCGTAGTATGCCTCGTCAGTACGAGAGGATACTAGTGGCTGCAGGATCACAGGGGACCCGAGATTCCTAAGGGATTGCTCATATAACTTTCGATGTGATTTTTGCGATGACACTTTCCCGCTTGCATAGTAGGTTTCCTACGTGTCTTTGTGGTGCCTCTGGGTTTAGATGTCAATCTTTTTAGGAACCCTTGAGTTAGCATACTTATAGGATTTCCTGGACTTAGAGAGTATTTATGATTATAGGTTTTGTTATCCTGTTTGGGACTTGAGACTATCTCCTCGGCGTGGTGGGAGTGGACCATTTAGGTTCCACGCGGTCGGGTGGTAGTGCTTTTTACTCTTATCATTGAGATCCGTCTGTGGTCACCGTGACTGGAGTTTTCTTGGTTAGCATTTACCTTCATTCTGTTCATGGATGTTTTATCATTATGGATGTATTGATGTATCATGTATGGTGGATGATTTCATTTATTTTACTATACTTTGTATCATGGATTTGAGGATGATGTAACTTTATCTTTACATATGTATATTCTTTTAAGCCTTTCATACCCTGTGACATGTACAGTGGATGATTGAGCATTCCGAATTAATTTGCCAAGAGGCATTCGGAACAAATGTATATTATGAACATTGGACTTTCTGATTATTCTTTCATATGTATGTGGTAGTTGTTAGACTTAGAATTAATTAAATTTAAATGTGACTCAACGTCTTGGGACCCTTAAGGAATGTAACTTGTGATGTATGTTTGTTGATGATTACATGTTATTGCTTCCGCTACTATGTGTTTGATGTGTATGTTATACTTTCTTACTTTAAAAAAAAAAAATTTTAGCAAACTTAGTGAAACCTTAGGTTTATTCTTTTGGATCCCTTGGCAGGGCGTTACAAAATGCAATGTAATTTGAAAGAAATATGCATTTCAAGAAAATTTAACTATTAAATTTGTCCACATAATGTGAATTTTAAGAACTTATAAATCTAGATGCATACAATGTAACAAATATTTAACCTAAATAGTAACTATCACAATACATACAAAGTAAATCTCAAAATGTAATTGCAAAGCTCTAGATATCCAAACGAACATATTGAAGTAATATGATCTAAATGCATGCAAAATAGATCTAGATAACTAAATGGACAAAGAGGGGATCTAAAACAAAATCAAAATGGAAATGTTATAAGTCAGGTTCACCAAAATGCACAATATAAAATGGCAAGAAATGCTAGGATATAGGTCACTCACAAAATTATATGGAGGGAAATATATTGGGAGTACAAACCCACCCTTAAAAAAATATGATTAGCAAAACCCAAAAAGGATGAAGGGGTACCAATGCAAGATCTAAGTAAGAGGGGGATTTGGGTATTCACTATATAGTAGTGTGTGATTATGTGGTATGACTGATATGTAAAAGATGAAATAAAGTCAAATATGATATATGAAATTAAATGTGAGGGTAAAAACATCATGAATGAACTCACTTATATGGGGAAATACATTGCGAGTACAAACCCATCCTTAAACAAATATGATTAGCATAACCCAAAAAGGATGAAGGGGTGCCAATGCAAGATCTAAGTAAGAGAGGGAATTTTTGTATTCATTATAGAGTAGTGTGTGATTATGTGATATGACTAATATGTAAAAGATGAAATAAATTCATGTTTGATATATGAAATTAAGTGCAAGGGGGAAAACATCAAGAATGAACTCACGTTGGAGAAATAAGAGGCAAATGGACCTTTAGATCTAGTTTTGACTTTGGCAAAGATGCCAGAATTAGGTAAATCTTATGATGTGGGATTCTAACGCCTATAAATATCTTCTATGAATATTTCAACCACAAAGGAGGAGGCTAGACTGGATGACCTCGTCTAGGATGAGGGTGAGAAATTTGACCTTTTCCTTTTAGCTCCAAATTTGAAAAAAAAATCATATGAATTGCAATTGTTTCTAAGATTCCCAAATTCAAATCCATAATATCTATAACTAATCCTAGACATAAAAAAGAAAGTTTTTTTTTTTTTTTTGCGGAAAGGGATTTTCCTTGGTATGAAATTGAGATTGTATAAGGAAATAAATTTAAATAAGATAAATGTTAACATTCACCTTGCATTAGAAACCCTCATGGATGGATGTTGTGATCTAGTAAATCCATGAAGATGCTTATATATCTAGATCTTGGAATGAATGTAAAATTAAGAATACCTTCACCAATTCATAGATCTAAAAACACCAATCCTAGACCTATAATGTTAATATACTTGATAACCTCAATAGAGAAGGAGATAGAAGAAGAATGGATGTGTGGATCTTCTTACTTGATTAAGAATTCCTCTACTTGTACTATCACGGGGGATAAACTTGCATTAATTAGAGAAGATTGCATTTTCTTGAATGGATCTTGAAGAAATGCAGACTTGGAGATCTTGAATTGGGTGTTCACTTTCAAATCTTGAATCCAAATACTCAACAAGCTTGATTGCACTTTCTCTTTGAATCACCAATAGCATGCACTTGATTGTGCTCTTCTTGTGAATTGTATAGATATGGATGGTTGGATGTCAAATGAGAGTATATGATATCCTTTTATACTCATTTTTTGATCATTATTTCAAGGGATGACCTCCATTAAAGATCATGGAAGGAAAACATGTTTTGGTCCTAGAACCAAAATTAAGCACAAAACCCTAAGACAAGGCCAACCTGGTCAAATGTAATCCAAGCCATTTTTTCTCAAAATCTACCCAGGTCTAGGGGAGTGTGATAATTTGTGGAGGAAGAAAATATTGGTTCCTAGATCAAGCATAAAGGACTTTCAAGCCTCAAAATCAACAAAATAATTGTCTAATAGGTCCTAGAGCCTCCAATTATGGGTGCCAAGTTTTTAGGAAAATACCCAATCTAGAAAGAATACAAGTTTTATTGATAATCTTTGTGTTGGAGTTATTGCAATACCCATTTTGTAGATTTTCTTTAGATTTCCTTGCATTTTGTTCCATTTAATCTTTGAGTTTGGGACCAATTATTTGGTAAACACAATATTTTTCTTTGTAATCTACAGATTCAAGCAAACATAAAGAAATATTGGTAGACCATTTGACTCTAGTTCACATAGAACACACAACATGATGAAATTTTTTTGGCCAATGAGATATATATGCTTTAACTTATTTCCCATGGATCTCTTAACACAATACATCTTGCTAATGAGTAGAATCCATGCTTTCAAACTAAATCCCCCAACATAACACATCACTAGAATTCATGCCTTCTCCTATCCTAAATTTATCTACATAGGTTGTTCTTTCTATATAGAAGTCCACATGCGCTCTTGTAATGAAATGTCAAGAAAGATATTAGTGTTGAAACATTTTGGCATTGAAGTCTCTTCAACTAGTTGAGTTGGAACCTTTTGTTCTAGTACATGTATTATTTTATTTTGAAGGATTTTGCATGGATTGATGAAATCTTATGCTTATGTTTAGGGGCTTGACCATCCCTCAAACTTAGTGTCATTATATCCCTAACTTGTATTTCCCTTAGATGGGTCATCTCTTCATTTCTCCTTTACGATGATTATGAATGTAAGATCATAATCTTGCTAAAGTGGGGCTAAATTTGTAGTGTCCAAATTATACTCCTTTAATTAATGAATCCATGTTTGTGCACTCTCCTAGAACTCATTTTAGTTTTTCATTCCACAAAGCATTATTTGGATTTTATTCCTATTCTATTTTGAATCTCAACACACTTGTCTTTGGACTCTTATTTTAGTATGCCCTTTATCTTTTATTATCTTAAGCTTATATGGGTCCTATCTCATTTTAAAATTCAATGCTTGATTAGAGCCTCACTTCAATTTCATCAATACCCATATAAATTTTAGATCTAATATCATGATGTTATTATCTTTCTACTCTCAATTTGAGCCAAAATGGGGTGGACTATTTCTGTAACCACAGATTATGTCAATAATTCAAAGCATCCATTCCTTTCTTTTTTTTGGCTAAAATGGTATGTGTAGGATCATGATGGGCCAAAAAGTGTGATATGAAAGAAAATCACTTTTCATATGAATTTGATCAAATGAAAATGGTTTCTTAAAGAAATTATTAGTTTTCCATCAATATAATTGTTGTCAAATTATGAGTTTGGTAAGTAATTATTACTTATTTTCTAATTTGGAGTTACTTATAAAGTGTTGATTTACATACTGATTGAAAAAAGTTATAACTTTAAAATAGTATAATCTTCTCAAAATCCGAAATATGCATCACAATCTATATTTTTCCTACTATGAGGAAAAGAAAAACAAATTTTAAATTTGTATAGTTTTGAATGAGTTAAGGTGGTAAGACACGAGATCTTTCTTATGCCAAAAAATGTTGTTGCAAAAAATTCAAAATTAATTATTTCCTTGGAATAAAATTACAAAAAAAATATGCATCACATCCGGGTATGAGTCTACTTATTATGTCTAGAACCTTAAAAAAATATTATCATTTGATTGTGATTAAGGTGGTCAGACATACACCTACTTCTTATTTTTTCTTGAAATTTTTTGTACTTCTGTATTGAAATTCCATATTTTGAGCAACTAAATTATTTTTCTATCAAAAAGGGTTAGTATTTTAGAAACTAGATTCAATTTACTACAAATTTTATTCTTATAATTTTTTAATATGAGGCTCATAAGTAGTTTGAAATATTTCATATCAAGTTGACTAACATTGATGTCCTAATTTTTCATTGCCTCTTAAGGCCATAGTTTGGCCCACCATGATCCTGCACATACCCAAAATAAAGGTTGGATAAATTGTAGACCTTTCTATTTTCAAATCTATCCTTGATATGCATTGTGCAAGTATGACCATTGTAAGTCGACCTAAATGCAAAATTATTGTAGGGACACTATATAAGCCATCTATTTCATATCACATCTACAAGTTTCTTTGTAGAGAAAGAGTTCTTCTCAAGAGAAGATCTAGTTCAAGGAGCAAGAAGCTACAACAAAGTGTCTTCAATTATAGTGCATGGTGAATTTGGTGATGATTCATGTTGTTGCATCAACATTTGGATGACTTATCTTAAGAGAATCGCATGATCAATTAAGGGTATAATCATTGCAATTCAAGCATTTCAATTTAAAAGAACTTCCTTTAGATTTGAGATTTCATTTTCATATCATCATTTTTGTGGGGTTCTTTCCCAACATTGGGATTTCTCTTAAAGAAAGCCCCATGCAACCCAAAACCATTTTTCTCTCCTTGTGTGGAAATACATGCTACAAACATGGTTTAGGTTCAATTTAGATAGAAGCAATTTGGCATCATTGAATTGAGGAACTTGGGTGCCTAAGAATATAGTCCTAGTGTTTTGGCCTAAAGTTTATCCAAAGTCCAGCTGGAAGCTCTAGGAACTAGTTTGATTTTCGTTATGAACCTTGGACACCTAGATGACTATGATGTCAATTGACAATGCTCAACCATGTTTAGCTCAAATTTCAGATGCAAATACCTCTTTGTATTCTCTTCCAAGTTCTATACATCATAATTGACTCTTAGATCTATAATTGTTGTCAATTTTGTGCCTTTTACCTAGTTCTTGCATTGTCAATTTTAATCATATCAAACTCGATTAAAATACGAAAGAGAGAACAATCAACCATTGTGCCTAGCTCTCCCAGAATTAATTGTTCTTCAATATAATTGAATTTGTAATTAGATTGATTGATTGACTGTTCTCCAATATAATTGATGAGATTAAGTTCCTAGTACATATTCTAAGTTCAGATCCTATTTCCCTTCATTACAATATATATTTTCTTTTTAGATTTCCATGTCCACTCGTATCAATTTAAAGTCAACCCTAAACTTACGTATAAAGATTCTGTAATATAGATAATGAATAATTATCAATATCATCACATGAATGTTTAATATTTATCATTTAAGCTATCCTATAAATGTCCCCGCCCCCCATATCAGAAAACCTGTTACACTTAACTATTTGAGTTCTTTGAAGCAAGGCTTGCAAATTAACTTTATACACTATATACATTGGAATCAATATGTGAACTCAACAATACACAAGAACTCTTTAGTTTCCTTTCATATAAACAAAACATCTTACAAATTTCATCTAAATCTGCAGCAGATTGTCCCTTGGAAGCCCATCCTACATCAGATGTTACAACTGTTGAACGTCATTGCTTGTCCCAATAAATCAACATGTATATTACACAATGGTATGATCAAGGATACAATTGTTACAATAATGTTTCAGAATTCACAATCTATTACAAATTCAAGTTTTCTTCTGGACTTCCAAAAATGGCCACCTTTTTTTCATTCAAAATGACTCTATTTGGCATCTGTTCCATGAAAGTTCAAGATCTTTTTAAATCAGGCACATCAAGCTTGATCTATAGAATGTTTCTATTGAATTCGGCCCCCCTCCCAAAAAAAAAAAAATCAAACCTATGAGAAAATCACCAAACCAGAAGATCTGAATCACACTGATGCACAAGAAAGGCCAAAATCCTTTGTAAACCTTCTTGAAAAGGACTGACATGCATCCACACTAAGATCCACAGCAGCAGCAAGCGCCATGAACACTGCAGCATCCTCAACAGATGTAACATGTCTCTTTGCCAGTTGGACTTGAAGCTTGCTGCATTTACCTAGTTTTTTGTCTTCACTATTGATGGTTGTTGCACTCATTATAAAACCCCCTTGAACGGGAAGCTCCATGTTTATTTTTACAATATCTTTGCTGGTCTTTTGGCAACTTATAGAAGCCTTAGACAGAAGGATTTTGTTCGCAATTCTGTGGAATCCGCTTCTTTCCTCTGTGACTTTAAAATTGCACCCGATTTCCCCTTTGCTACCTCGCTCGCGCCATGCTTCCAAACGCCCCAGCGGTAGCCATGAATCCCCTCCTTGAGTTCCCGGCTTTAATATAAGCCATGCTCCAGGGTTTGAGCGGCTGACCCGATCGGTGCCCGCAGATGGAACAAATGGAGTCACCATTGATGCAGCTGCTACTGGTGATCCGGAAAGATCATGGATTAGTATTAACCATCCCTTCCTGTCTTTTTTTTCCTTTTCATTTGTCCACGGATCTAGCTGATTTAATCTGAACCCGAAGAAAAATTTAATCAGTATCTATTATGATCTGTACTGACGGAACTAGAAATCTGAAATTCAGGTGCTAAAATAAACACCATGAGAAAATTCGAAATACTAGTGATGCTTTGTTGCAATTGGAGAGATAATTTGCAACTTTGCCTTATTTCAATCAAAATTTAGCATATGATCTGTACTGATAGAACTAGAAATCTTAAATTCTGAAGCTAAAATAAACATCATGTTAAAATATTTTTGACGCTTTGCTGCAATCGGAGAGATAATTTGCACGACTACTTAATTCAATCAATACTTAACATATGATCTGTATTGATGGAACTAGAAATCTGAAAATCCGATGCTAAGATGATCTCCATGAGTAAAGATTTTGTTGCTGTCGGAGACAGAATTTGCACGATTACTTTAATTCAACCAATATTTAACATATGATCTGTATTGACAGAACTAGAAATCTGAAACTCTGATGCTGAACTAGAAATCAGAAATTCTGATGCTAAAATAAACTCCATGAGAAAATATTGTGTTGCCACCGGAGAGAGAATTTGCACGATATCATTAATCCAACCAATATTTCACATATGATCTGTATTGATGGAACTAGAAATCTGAAATTCTGATGCTAAAATAAACGCTATGAGACTTTTTAGTGATGCGTTGTTACGATCTTAGAGATCATTTGCATCATTGCTTTATTTCAATCAATATTTATCATATGATCTGTATCGACAGAACTAGAAATGTGAAATTCTGATGCTAAAATAAACATTATTGGCAAATATTTGTGATGCTTTCTTTCGGAGAGATCGTGTGGAACAATGCTCTAGAAATAATTCTCAATCGACAGAAAAAGGATAGGGTTTTATGAATTTTTAGAGTTTGGAAACTCACCTGGCGCGACTGCCTCTATCACGGGTAAACTTGCAACTGAAAATAGGCTGATGAACTCTTCCTTGCAGTTGCAAAATCTGTGGACTGACTTCTGGCTGTCCATCAAACTGGAAAACAAATCGTGGATCCGATTCTACTCTAACATGTAAATGCAATTCCCCAGCCTTTCGTTTTCCAATGGGAACCCAGCCATTGTGAACCTCAATTGGACTTGAATCCATCCACTTAACATCAACTTCAATACGAAACTTCCCTAGCTGTTTATCAGTCCCAAATCGACAAGAGCCTCCTCTGCTTCCAGTATATACTACCACCTCCAAGCAAGGGTTTGAAGCCTTCTTTCTTCCAAGGAAGGAGCTAGTAATTTGCTTTTGAAAAGAAATTTCATCAAGGTAGAAGGTGGATGCAATGATTTGATTTGGAGCAGGGGAATCTAGTGAAAACAGAGGAAGTGGAAGAGTCTTTACAGGATTATTTGGAAGCTTAATGTCACAAAAGCAAGGGGAGCATGCAGAGTGAACTCTTGATGTTGTTGGTTTTGAGGCTGCTGGTAACCTCAAAGCCAAAGCACTTATAGAAACCTTGATAAATGTACAAGGATCCATTGATAAGCTAAAAACTAGACAGAACTAAGAAAATTGATTTAAAAAGTTTAAGAACCCTAATGGCAAGAAACCAAAGAAATGTTCCAATTTGCACAATACCAAGGAGATTCCATATAAACAAATATTCTGGAGCAGGGCTGGAATTCTTTTGGTTTTGACAAATGCTCTTACATAGTATTTAAGATGCGGAAACAGAATAACTCCGACAGATTCTGAGATTGGAATTGACCAATTATCTCAGAAGCAAGAACAAATTTAAACCTGTAAACAACACCGTGTAACCCCCATAAAATTAAGAACCAGAATCAAAATCATACAACGAATTATGAACTAATTCTTGCAAATTAGGGATCTTGAGGTGTAAGGAAAGACAATTAAGTAAATGAATCAAGACTATCAAAAAATTGTTGGGCAAGCAAGGTCTTGGCCAGCTTTGAGAATTCAGCAAGAACTATAACACCTCAAGGAATACAATTGTATGTTTCCGTATGAGAAGAGGAATTCCTTCAAGGAGTCTAAATCATGTAAACAACTTTGAGGAATTCCTTCTGAGAGTCTAAATTATGTAAACAACTTTGAGGAATTCCTTCAGGGAGTCGAAAAAACGTAGACAACTTTGAGGAACACGGAGTTCAGATTTCTAAGTGGGTTTTAGATTTTATGCTAAGAATTTTCACTGAACAGGTGAATGTAGATTTAATAAGTGAATGAAAGTGTAGAATACCTGGCAGGGGATAACAAATAGAAATTCCGGTAAATGAGTCTGGTTCACTTTGAGAATTTAAGAGACAATATCTCAGGTGTTCTTCAAACTTTGAATAGAAAAATAGAAAAGGATCCTGTAGGATTAAAGGGCATCAGCAGTATATTTTCAAATTTCTAACAACAATGCATATTGCCAGTAGCCCTCAAACTTGTATCTTTTGCCGAGTTGAATGATTCGGTGACTCGTTTCAATTTATTTTCTTTTCCATCTCCATCAATCAACGAAAAACATATATTAAATCATTACAGAAATATACCACCAAGTTCCAACTGGCCATGAGTTAGTGGCAAAGTAGGAGCAATTACCAATACAATGATTTGAGTCCTAAAAGTTATTGGGTGCAAAAGTACTTGTTGTAATCTCTAAACAAGATGAACTACAGATGTGAATTGTGGAAAAATGAAAAAGGGTCATTAAAGCTGGGTTTTCGGAGTAATTAGTTTTAAATGCACATACTTACTATGCACTAAAACAGGGTGTTTGTTGATCTAAACGTGTATTAAGGTGGTGTGTGGAGATCTAAGCTTGATGGTGCTTTTCCAGTGCCTAAAAAGAAGAAGATAGATGATTCTGATGATCCACTAAGTAAAGCTTTGATGTCATATCTAGGCTGTCAATGCAACGAAATCACCAAAAGCTCGATTAACATGACATCAACTACTGAAACTATTGATATAAATTGCTCATTATAATGACTTTTAGGGGACATAATCCGATTCCAACTGTAAGAACAGATTATCAAAATAACACCATAAATGTTTCAATATACGTTCTATTATTTTGTTATGGTTTTAAAGTGGCTCACTTGTCTGCCATCGGGACTGGTGCAAGCAACAGCAGCAGCAAATACTGGAACAGCATATCATTTGATCACATGCCCATACCCATTGCATAAGTAACGTCGATTTTTTAATTCATTCACTAGGTATTGTATGGGAAGCTGCCAGATTGATTAAAATACCATCTGACCATCACACAGACTGAATAAATTATAATATCGATTACTGTGGAGGCCAAAATAAAATTGCTCCTACACAAGAAAAAACATATGTGATTATAAACTATAGTCAAGGTTAATAACAAGACAGGCTAATTTCCATCTAAAATGTACCAAAGACAAAACAAAGTCTAATTTTTTTTCCAGATTCAGGTTTTTGTTGTTTTTTACTACAAACTATGCAGATCATAAAGATCAAATGCTCAAATTTTCAGAAAAATCCATGATATTTTTGATGTACAGTTTGGATGGAGGATAGCCGCATCGGTTAATAACTTAATACCAACACATAGCTTCAATTGAAGAGCTACAAACAATTCAATTCCAATTCAAACCTTGTGGCTTATATCTTATGAATGTGAATTTCTGTGCTTTCCATTAACTAGAGAAAAGATTACAGTCCTGCCAAAGTGATATTAATTTGTTCTTCACTTTTATAATTATTTTCCATAGAAATTAATCTGAATAGTAAATGTAAGCATCTCTACATTTTGAGAAGTTTAAATCTTGATGGATGACTACTATGTCACATTCCATTATCCTCGCTTATTAAACTACAATCTTTTAAACTACTTTCATCATTGTTATATCTAGCCTACTTATACTATAGTTCCATCAATGTTTAACATTAGTTATATAACTGAACATTTGAAAAATTCACTTATAACCACCATTATTTAAAAGAAATTAAGATATTAACTTTTCATTTGTAATTATTAAATTAAAACCACTATAACCATTTCTTATTAAACCAGTGATCAAGACTGAATTATTAAGATACATATGAATCATGTAAAATAAATTACTTCAACTCTTTTCAGATTATTTTTTCCATGCCCTCTATGAGGATATTAATATTAATCAACTGTATCTTAAAAAATAATATAAATTTAACATATAAAATACGTAACTTTTGTGTTTGGAAGCAAGGAAATTTTAGTAAGTCAATCCTGAACTTAAATCTTTTAAGATTTGACTTGTTCGAAATTTATTTTTTCCCTTAATCATGCTCTATAATTCATTATCAAAGACTTAAAATTAATTCAAACTTATCTAAACAAAGAGAACTAGATTAAAGAAGTAGAGCCTATTAAAAATGAGTGCGCTTGTACAGAGGGGTAATGGCTGCACATTCTCAGTGTAAACCATTGTCTGTGTAGAGGATTTAGCGGCAGTTTCATGTGCAGGACATATCTTTCACATGGCTGGAATCTACGCCATATCTGGTGACGGATTGTATGACCTACATTCCATGTGCATTGTCAGGAATCAGAAGAAAATTGGGTTAAAAATGGATCTGCTTAATTTAGCGATGTTTTAGAAGATCCACTGGCAGGGGCTTCGGCGGGGCCTCTGACATAAATTAAAAATGTTGCTAACTGTGCTCTTATGGTCATGGAAATTTGTGGGGTGGTGATTTTGTTGGGGGTTTGGTGCTGGTGGTTCTATTTTCCCCCTGCGAGGCCTTCTATTGTCTTGCATGGTGGAGCTTCATTAATGAAGATGGTATTCTCCAAAGATGGTTTTTATGTAATAATAAATAACAATTAAAATAAAAACATCTTTTTTATAAAATAGTATATAATTATTTTATTAAATAAAATACTATATTGCTTATAACAAAATTTGATGGTTTATTAAAGAATTCAAGTGTCATAATTATGGGTTTATAAAAAATAAATTTATTAATCTATATAATCTAATAAATTTTCAGTTTGCCATATATGATAATTATATTTCAGTGGTTTGTTTTTTTGTGCATCCCTGATAGAAATAAGGCCTTTATGGGCAACCTTATTTTTATAATCAAGTGGCAGTATTCATTGAGCTAAGCACATTAGTGTTAATTCAACAAAGAGGTTGTCACAATAGTCCTCATTTGGGTGTGACTTTCATGGTCCCTGCTAGAATTCTACTGGCTTGACATTTTCCATTCAGTGGCCTTACTGCTTGGCAAACTAATGGGCCCATCAACACAGACAATGGAGGAAACGATGATTATTTAAGCTCATGTTTGTGTTGAGATTGATTTGAGTAAACTTTTACTAGATTTTATGAAAATTTAGTTGGGTGTCGTGCCTCTTGGATCCAACAATGAGATTATGAAACCCTGATGTTTTATTGTCAAATTTATCATTAATATGGATATTTGGAGTGTATGTGTCTTAATTTTAACTATGTAGGGTCTGCTAATAAGGAGTTGTCTCATCCTCTACTTAAATTGGATAATAGGAAGGCTCTTAAAGTGGAAGATAAAGAAGGTTTTCCTCTGGTCAATTCTTGAGCCAAGGGTAGAGATCAAAACAAAACTTCAAAGGATAGGTAGTTTGAGAAATGTTAAACAAATTTTATTCCTTTGAAGAATTACACCAATTTGATGCAAACTTGCTAGGTTTACCTTCAAGTTAAGAACCTATGAGCACATACATAGTTGTTGTTGTGAAGGCAATTATTCTTCATGAAGGTCCTTTAATATCAGGAGTAGTTTCTTGAATGGATGCAATAATCACCCTTCTGTCTCAAATGAATTTAGCGATAAAGGGTTGCAAGAAAATATGGGATAATCCAAGTGCAGGTTGCTCCAAGGTTAGTTTGGAGAATGACCCCTGAGAAGTTATTGAAAGAGAAGTTATCTTGCCTAGATTGGGGTTACTCTCGAAAAGTCTCAAGAAGAGGATTCCTTAAAAACCTACTACGTTGGGTAGAAAGAAGGATTAGGGGTGAAACTAATTGATAAGACCTTGTTTTCAAGTCTATATTGGTGAAACACAGTGCTTCACACTTCTCCCCATCTCTAAAATTATCATTCTTTCATGGAGCCAATAACTTCTAGGCTAGAAAAAAGGTATTTGGGATTTGTTTTGTAATTATTGTTCATATATTATTTTTGTCTAGGAGATTAAGATGTTTATTGAGTGTATGTTGATACTAGTATATTTGGGTCCAATTTTCGACCTAAATTTTTGACAATAGCCAATTTGGCTTGTCAAATTCAATTTTTCTTTTTAATATGATCCCAAAAATGCCAAAATTTTGGCAATACTTAAGTATCTTGTTAAAATTTTGACGGCACTTAAGTTTCTTGTCGAAATTTCAACGAGACTTACGTACTTTTGTCAAAATTTTGACGTTGTCAATATATAAAGAAAGAAAAAAAAGTGAAACTTCATTTTAGTTTCATATGACAAATTGCTGGCATGAGAAAGGGTTGAAGGGGAACCACTTCTCAGCACTGTTGAAGGTAGCTAAAAGTCATTAAATTTTG
Organism: Cupressus sempervirens; assembly: GCA_028749045.1. NCBI lineage: Eukaryota > Viridiplantae > Streptophyta > Pinopsida > Cupressales > Cupressaceae > Cupressus > Cupressus sempervirens. Next base: position 236,554,677 of record CM053793.1, read on the forward strand.
ATTTTTTGTGTTAACGCGGTACCGATCCTCCCCTTCTTATCAACCATGTCTCTATTAGCATACAACCTACAAATTTAGGGTTTGTGGGAGTAGCAAGAGGCTAGGTCAATATAGGTGCATGGCTTACAGGTGTGTTTCTTGTTTCTTGTTTGTTTTCATCCAAATCAAGTAATATTGTGGTCAATGCCTTGTATAATCATGATCAGATGATGTCAATTCACCTTTAACTTCATTGAAAACTAAACTAAAACGCTTGATATTTTAAATATTTGATCCACCCCAATCATTTTCTATTAGAAAATTTTGCCTCATAGCTATAGGGAGGCTACATGGGAAACAACACAAATCAAATAATTAAACTATGGTATAATAACTTGACCTACAACAACAAATTGTATCTTTATAAAACTCAACTAACATATCATGAATGTTGAAGTGATCATTTTGCCAACAAACCATCTACCATGAGAGCACACTGTGCACCAACTACAAGTGTTGCACTGTCAAAACTCAAGTATACATGACTAGCACTATACCTGCCACAAATAATGTGCCCTCAAGACCAGATGTAAGATAATAACTATGACTTCAAAAACAATTATGTAAAGGTAAGTGCATTATTTTTGGTACTCAACCAGTTGTGGGAACCTTGGAAGCTTGTAGGGTTGGAGAGGAGAGCTAGCAACCTTGAGATAAATGGTTTTGAATCAAATCAAATAACACCCAAATTTCTTGATTAAGCAGTATCTTTTGGAGACAACCTCTATGCAAAATCACCTTCAATTATTCTAACCACCACAAACATGAACATATAATTGACCTTGTAGTTTTCCTTCTTGATACTTCTCTTGAGTGTTAACTATGCAATGATTATAAATCATGATACCAGGATCAATGAGTGACACATATATCCTTAGCCCTAGAAATGTGGCTTGGGTAAGAAAGATAGATCAATAGAAGGTCATATATAACCTCGAAACTAATTTCATTGTTAGTAATTGGGTGTACAAGTTGTCATTGATTACTTTGGCTCACTCAATTCTATATTTCATGTTTAAAAAGGTCTTAATAAAGAGGATCATCCATGACTTCAATTGTTTAGCTTGATGGAGTTTGACACTTTACTCAAGAGGATAACATGGTTCTTAGCATCCTCATGGAAGCATGCCTTTTGCAAGTTCAGTTTGTCAAAATTATGCCCATTCTCAGGCCTCTCCATGCATTCCTCATTGATATACATGATGGAATCCTTCTCCAAATTGTAGTATCTATCTCCAAGGTACACAATGACCTTGTGATAGGTGTCATAGGTGAGGGTGTGTGAACCACCAACTCTACATCATTTGATGTGATGTCTAAGATCACCTCCCCTTCTCTCCTAGAGACTTTCATTTGATCCACTTTGTAGTTCTCTACACAGGCCATAACCAAATTCAAAGACTGCATGGAAATAGGAAACCCTGTTACATCTGTTGGCCCAATGTAGACTAAGGAAGCGGCCTTGAATGACATCCCCAAAGGGATTGGCTATCTTGGTTGTGAACTCACTCAAATCCATGTCCCCAAGTACATATCAATAATTTCTTAGTTCCCATTACCCAACTTGAAGGGCTTTGGCTTTCCTTAAAACTTGTGCTTCATTGTTGTCATAGTTGACATATCTCCTTTTGCACCAAGCAAGAGGTAATAACCATTGGTCCATCCTATTCATCTTGTTGGTGTAAATAATTATTCACTATTTACACTTTACTTAGGTTTACTTAGGTCAATGCATTATTTTATTATTTATTAGGTTGACACCTAGGAGTTTGTGTAATCTTATGAGTTGTCATGTTGACAACACTGGAGTAAGCAACTCTAATTCAACACATGGTGTCTACAACACTGGAGTTTGCATAATTAGTTGAGTTGCCATGTAGACAACACAGTTCTTCACACTCCTATTTTAGCACATGGTGTCTACAACATTATTTGTATGCTACACCTTTGTAGGCTTATCCTCTCATCATCGCACTTACTCCTGTGCTTAATGAAGGATAATCCACTCCTGATGGACATGCTTGGTTGTAAGACTTATCAATATGCTAATTCCTAGGCATTCTAGAAGCATTCCAGAGGCCTTTATATTTAGGCACTCCTAGTGTGTATGTACTAAACTGAACATGCAATGACAATACATCAATTTTGGATATTATTATTCTAATCATACCTTGTTGATCTATTGTTATGCTTGTGCTTGAGTTCCTTGATCTTGGGTGATTTTTCCCTAAGGAAAATTCTTACATGGTATCAGAGCTGAGGGAATTTCTCTTCACATAACCATTGGAGACTATCTTCTTGCTTCACCTCTCGGAGGACCTAATCTCAGATCTGGAGTATCGCAGTCATTGGGAGCATCTAGAGCCAAAGCAGACCTCACCATTATGTCTGGCACATTGACTCGGTCAAATTTGACTATAAATTTTCCTACCCTAGGCTATAGTCAAAATTGAGGCAACTTTTTTTTGCAAACTGGCACCCGAATGCCCGATTTGTGAAATTGGTATTGATCATTTCAAATCTGTACATTTAATTTTTAGATCTACATTTTTTTTTCATCTACATCTCTACAATTTTTTTTGAATTTGCATTATTTGTTCGAAAAAAATTTGGCCATCAGGCCAGTAGGAGAGATTTTTTAATACTTGATGTATGTTGTAATGGGGGGGTCTTGATTACTCCATCCATCCATGCATCTTGTTTTTTCATCTCTCTTTTTGGAGGAGTGTTTTTCCCATGAGATTTTCCCTCTTTCTCTTCTTTATGAGAGATTTCATTGCATTTTGTACATGGGTATCTAACATGGCCTAGTAGTCGGGACCCATCATGCATTTCATCCTAGCTTTTGTGAGCTTAAGTACATTCCCCTAAGTTGCACTTAAGGGGGGTGTTGGTGTAAATAATTATTCACTATTTACACTTTGCTTAAGTTTACTTAAGTCAATGCATTATTTTATTATTTATTAGGTTGACACCTAGGAATTTGTGTAATCTTATGAGTTGTCATGTTGACAACACTAGAGTAAGCAACTCTAATTTAGCACATGGTGTCTACAACACTGGAGTTTGCATAATTAACTGAGTTTTCATGTAGACAACATAGTTATCCGCACTCCTATTTTAGCACATAGTGTCTACAACATAATTTTGTGTGCTACACCTTTGTAGGCTTATCCTCTCATCATTGCACTTACTCTTGTGCTTAATGGAGGATAATCCACTCCTGGTGGACATGTGCTTGGTTGTAAGACTTATCAGTATGCTAATTCTTAGGCATTCTAGAAGCATTCTAGAGGCCTTTATATTCAGGCACTCCTAGTGTGTGTCCTGAACTGAACATGCAATGACAATACATCAATTTTGGATATTGTTATTCTAATCATACCTTGTTGGTATGTTGTTGTGCTTGTGCTTGAGTTCCTTGATCTTGGGTGATTTTTCCCTAAGGCAAATTCTTGCATGGTATCAAAGCTATACCAAATTCTTACACATCTAACTATCTTCCCGTTGAAAGTAACCTAATCTAATGCATCATTAGCATCAAATTCTGAAAAAGGAACTTAATTCATTCACCTTAAGCCCTAACCATGCTTAAAACAAATTTATAAGAAAAACAATATATTCGAGATTTAAGGATACTAGAAAATGAGAACATATTATGGTTGAGGATGTTAGCATCCCTGAAATCTCATAAAAATGAGCATCTATTTATAGCACCTACCCTTTTAGGGAATTAGTGTGTTGTTATCCCTGACCCTTTCAGAGTTTGAGGGTGGTGACACCCCTGAAAAGTCCCTTAAGAAAATGCAAAGAGTTTAAATCCTTTGGTTATAAGCATACTTTGGTAAAAAAACATATTTGGGGATTTGGGATATTGACATCCCTAATCCCTTTCATGTGTTGGGATGTCAACTTCCTTGAAAAATCTTCGAATCTAATCTCAGAGTACTAGTCCCTTGAGCATTGATAAAGCTTTGGACAATTGGTGATTAGGAACTTGTAAATTTAGGACATCTAATCCTTCAATCACCAAAATATCAATGGTGGTCTTTTAGTGTTGGGGGATCAAGTGTTTCAAAATTTGAAACTTAGTCAAATTTTGATCAAGCAATCAAAATTTAGCAGTTTTGCTTGTTATGTTTAGTGTTCAAAGATTGATTTTAAATTCAATTCACATGTTCCCCTAAGTTTTTTTATCGTTCATCTCACAAATTTTCCTAAGGTGTAGATTTCCCAAGGATTCTACATAATTTCTTAGGTCAACAAATGATGAAATGACACTTTATTGACAACATGATGGTGTTTGGCTAAACCCCAACTATATTTGGTACACAAAATTATGTTTGTATACTCCATTGAGACATCATAACTATTCAATGCTACTTTCATTCTCCTCCATTTGTAGTTAACATTCTTGGTATATAAACAAGTTCTTTAAAGTTTAAACACATTGCAATAAAAGTCATTTATGTTCTCTCAATCGGATAAGAAAAGTATATAATAAGAAATTTTTCAGGAAAACACCCATATAATAAGAAAGTTTAGATGCATAATTCCATCATCTAAAGACATTATTAATGATATTGTATAATCGATCTAAATATTTGACCTACAAAAGTAACACAATTGTGAGTGTCAAAGGCTTTAATTGTATCCTTATCTCAATGTACTCGTGAATAAGAGCTCTTCGCTACCTATGGACTCTATTGAATGTTTAGTGATTGATGCCTTTGTAGATGTCTATTTCATTCTCATCTGTGTGTACATCAATTTCACATGTTATTGTGGTATGTTCATTTCTTATAGAATAAATCAAACTAGTTGTAGGTTTGGTATGGATTAATTTCCATATATTCTCCAATCAAAGCTAACAACAATAGGGAAAACATATGATGTCTACGTGTACCAATGATCTTCCATGAAGACACTACCTATGTCTTTATGTAAAGTGCAATATCTATGTTTGTGTAATGATATTTTTTTAATGAAAGCTTTTCTTATTATTATATATATTTATATTGTATAATTCATTTGATTTGCGTAGATGCCACCCTTATTGAAGAGATAGTAATATATTATTATTTTATTATTTTTTATTATATACAAGATACTACTAATGCTTGTATGTTTATATTTGATATAATTTTATAGCTCAAATATTTGTCTGTGAAGAAAGTCGATGCCTAACAATATGAACCCAAAATAAAATAAGGTGACAATTGCTAGATTGTGCTCTCAGTTCAAAAGAAAAGGTGACAGAAAATGTTATTTTCCTTGAAAAAAATGCAAGGGCTTAAAGAATCAAAGAATGCTAATCACAATAGCTCAGAGACATTGTAGGCAACATGATCATATTGAAGGGGGAAAGGATTTTTGTCCTTTGGTGAATGTCGATTTTGAACTGATGGAACATGGAGGTGTCAATATCGAAGCAAAAGGTAATGCTCCCATGGAAGAAGATGATCCTAAGAAGAAAACACAATTGAAGATGTTGGTATTGGTGCAGCTGATAATGTGCTAGAGAACATGTTTGAAGAAGATGTTACTGGCACAACTGATGAAGATGATGAAGAGGATGATAGTCGTGCATCTAATGATGATGATGATGAGAACCTTGATATACCTATAATTGAAAAGGCATATGAGCCCCTATACTAAGGCTCCCAAACAATGCTTCTCTCCACTGTATTGTCACTAGTAAACTTGAAGGTTATGAATGGTATATCCAATCTAGCGATCTCACGTATGCTAAGGTATAGTGTCATTTTTGTCATCTTCTATGTTAGCATACCATTAATGTTCTTTATATAACATTTTTTCTTCCATAGGTTGATAAGTGAGTGTTTGTTACCATTATTGGCCATTATGAAAGATATTGGAATGGAGTATCAAACAATACATGCATGTCCCAATGATCATATTAAATATCATAAACAACATGAATTTGCAACACAATGTCTTGATTGTCACATTAGTAGACATCTGTAGACACCCTAAAATGGGCAAAGACTTAAAATAATGCAAATTTCAATCAAACAACACAAATTAAGGATAAAATTAGATAACAAAGAAAAACAACATACTTTCAAATCAATGGTAACATAAGTCATTAATCAATCAAACACCTATCAAATCAAAAAGAACCTAAATCACTTTAAAAGGAGGAAAAGAAATTCATAAAATCATAAAATGAAATAAAAAAAAAGAAAAAAGAAAGGAAAAAAGTTGAAAATAAATGGAACATTTAATAAATCAATAAAAGCCATTTATCCTCACAAAAGTGAAAATCCTCCTTTTTACATTTAAAAGAATTGAAAAATCCTATTTTATCCTCACAAACTAAGTCTGTTGGACTCTTCCTCTTGGTGCCTTATGAGATATTTACTATTTCACCATTATCTTCCAGTCAAAAGCAAAATCTTGATCCTTACCCCAAACCCCTTCTAAAATCCTAGAAATAGGAGGGAAATTCAAGAGCAAAAGGACCCCAAGTTTTAGGCATCTGCACTATAGGCACATTTAGAGTTATCATTTCTTTTAGTATTGTTATTATAGAGAATTCATGTCATTTTGATATCATTTTTAGCATTCATTTGATGTCATCTAATATCATTTAGGCTTACACATGCACATGATTCTAGCATTCTAGTGTTATTTTCTTCACATAATCTGCATTTTCATATAGATCTAGCATAGACTTTGATAGATTTGCATTCATAGCATACTCCCATTCTAGAACTATCACTAAGATGTTGGTCTAAGAAAAATTTTAGCGGTTGTAGTTAGGGAAACATGAGATGTCTGTGGAGTCTTTGTTTAATAGTGATTTCTTGGGTCTAGATTAGTTTATTGTTATTTCGATTGCACTCTACTCTTAGGTCTCATGAATACATGATTCCACCATGTACAAATTGGCACCCACCGTGGGGCTTCATCTTAAGGCCTCTTTGTTCTTTAACTTTTCTTTCTAATCTTCTATTTTTCTTTTAGATCTATGTTTTTCCCTAGGTTTTTTGTGCAGATCTAACTTGTTACAATTTTTACAACATTCGGGAAGACCCATAACAAGAGTAGCAATCTTTTGAAGACATTCCCAAGCTCACAAACACTAGATCTAAGACTTCTCTAACACTTTAACACTTTTGAACACTGTTTTAATGCTTCTGCATTGCCTTTTAACACCTTTGAAGTATTCTGTAATGCATTTGAAGTCTTTTGTAATGCATATATGCTTTGTTTTATAGTGCATTTGCTAGATTTTGTAGCACATTTGCATGTTTAAATAGCACATTTAACTATTATGATAATGCATTTACACATTCCTGCTATACATATGCCATTTTTTGTAGCACATCTGATCAGAGTTATAAACTGCCATATCTAACTTGTAGATTTTATTACTGGCTATTTAGAGATTTCTTTTGGACTAATAGGAACTCACAAGTTACTAAAATTTGTGAGAAGGGAATGAAGACACTCAAAAATGTGCCTAGCCTTTACTAGCATCAAATTAGGTAGGCCTAAAGTCCTTTGATTTAGATTGCAACATTTCCAAATTGATAACCTAGTTTAAGTAGAAAGTTTGGTTTCACAGATTTGTTTGGAAGTAGGCTTATGCTCTCAACTCATTGAACTGACCAAAATGTCAAACATTCTATAAGGGTCAGTAGAAATCAAGTTGGGAATGAACAAATAAATAGATAAAACAGGAGCCTCTTATCTTCTGTAGGTAAAGGCTCGTAATTGAACAATCATGTTTGTCATGTTTGGGAGATCGAAGTAGTAGGGATATGCGCTCACTCTTTTAGGGTGATCAAACTCCCAAACCTACTTCTGATTTCTACTTTTCTTGCTTTTTACTATGTAAATAATTCAAGCGTAGTAAGGCTACCTCTTGAGATTCACCTTAGTAGGGCCAGTGAGAGGGAACACCTTCCATCTTGCATTCCTAATCAAATGCAAGTCAATTGTGTTCAAAACATAGCCTTCTATTAGAAATGTTTTAGAATAATTGAGAGAGGGGGTGAATCAGCTATTCAAGGTCCAAATGTCTTATTCAAACTTTTTACTAAGTGTAGTGAGCCCATTCATTCATCCTAGCTTAAACATTCCTATTCAACAAGTTACTGTAAATCAACATGTATGCATAACACATGAAAAGATTCAACACATTACAAAGTGATTTACGTGGAAACCCTATTTCAAAAAAACCACCAGTAACATGCTACTCAATTCTCACTCTTCTAAAGTGATGCCCTATGAAAGGCTTTCCCTATTAAAGGCTACAACACACTGTTAAATGTGACCTAGTTAAAGGATTTAACCACCCTATTAGAAGTGGGCCTAGTTAGAGGACTTTAGAACATTCACTTGGAATGCCACCCTATTAAAGGATTTATGAATGGCTATTAAACCAACCTAAGTCCATAGGATTTTCTTTTACCCTAACTGATACAATTACTAGAGAGTAACAATAAGGGATTTTGATCTAATTACAATCCACAACTTATCTTGTAGATTTTAGATCACTTCTTAGCTCATAACATTATCTGGCTTTTAGTCTCTGCAACTCTTGATAGCTTGCCCTCCTTTCAAGCTTAGTCTCCTTGAGTCTCCATGCTCAATGTACTAGTGCAATCTTCTCTTTCTGAACACTTGTCAAAGCAGAGTATCTGTGCTCTATTCTTCCTTCTCCTAGATGTCTTTTCCTTAACATCCTTTCAACCACTTCACAATTCGGTACACCAGCAGCTCTTGCTTCTTGTTCTATGACTCCTTAAATGGAAATTTGGAACTTCCTTTCCCACTTGATTCTTCCCTCCTTTAATTTCAATTTGTATGGATTAGGTAGGATTCATTAAATCTAACCCATATTTTGTTTCTTCTAGAAACATCATGAAGAATCCTCTTGAATTCACTCAAAAATGGTTTACATAAAATTCTATGCCACCAACTCATCATCCTTATCCTCCAACTAGTTCAAAAAATTCAAGGTAACAACTTTGTCAGCTCAGATTTGGCAAATCTTTGACTTTTCCAATAATGTAGCAACTCGGCACTATTGAAATTCAGGTGCTCAGCACATACTATGTTACTCAGCACCAACTACATTTTACTGATGTTTGGCCCCTGAAGTTCACTCGACACCTACCAAGATTTTTTGATGCTCAACACCTGAACTTCACTTGGCACCTAAAATTCACTCGGCACACACTAGATTTTCTGATGCTCGGCTCCAACTAAAAATTTGCATTGCTTAAACTAGCTTTCTCGGCACCCACTGATGAACTTAGTTTAAGCTTTGCAGTCAACCTTATTACAAATTATTCCTCCAATGTTTCTAAGTGTGGACAACCTCTATATCTTCAAGTATGTTATCAATACAGCATTTAACAATTGTCTTAACTGATCCTTGCACTTCTTTACAATATCATAACTCAACCTTTCCCTTAGGTACTCTTGTTACATCTTGTTGATCAAATCCTCTTCATCAATCAACTAAGTGATAGTACTTGGATCTTATAAGCAAATGCCATTCCTACACATTGCAGGTTTGACATCAATGACAAAACAATGATTGAAAACATTCTTTTAACAACAACCTCTCTCTTTGATAGTAAACCTTTTCAATTAGATTTCCAACACCTTCCTCCAGTAGTCTTGCAAGAGATTGTGCCAAACCTCCTTAGCATTGGTGGGAAGCTCTCTATTACAAGAGAGGTAAATTTGAACACTATTAGTTGAACACTAAAACCCTATAGTCACCAGCTCTAGGCAATTTTGTCAAGAAGTCATTTTTCTTTTATTTTCTAGGTGTGTGCGAGTTTATTTCATTATCATTTCTACTACTATTGTGTTTGGATGTGTCTACTTTAATTCATATTAATAAAATTTAGATTACAATCCTTCCAAAAAATTTCAACCGCAAATTGGTACCAAATCGAACACGAGCATTGTTGTGTACCTTGAAATAACACATTCAATACTTGAAACAACACATATGACCATTTCCATAACACATTTGAAGCCTGTAATAACACATTTGAATAATTAAATAGCACATTAGAACTTAGAACAACACTTTTACTCAACAGAACAATGTGTAACACACCCTAAACTAGTGCATATAAGCACTAAAATAGCATATTTGAGGGTTCTTATAGCGCATGTAAGAGAAATCTTAAAATAGAGGCCATTTGCACATGCAATATTCATAAAAAACAATAGATTTGGATACCATTTTCCTTCATTGACATTCTGCAAGACTGAGGAATTCTGAAATTAACTGGCATCTTTAAAGCAAGCAATGTTCCAACTTGACATTAGATCTCTTATCCAATAGCCATTGTTATCTCAACTTCGTATATCAAGCCAGAAAAAAATAGAAACACACATCCACCCCCACGTGACTTTATAGAATTGAGACCTATCATCATCAACATCACGAAACACATTTTTGAAACATAGATTGATGTTCTGACACATTTTGGTCTAGAGGCAATCCTCACATCATCAAAATGAAAAATAATTAAGGGAGTCTCATCCTCATCTCATGCCACTGCATAAAATTAGTGTAGCCACAAAACAAAAGGAATCTAAATGATTTCCCATACAAGTAAGTGCTAGAATAGCGAAAAGAACTATAAAATCTACACAGTTCCTGAGCATCATTGATCTAGTTACACCTATTGACCATCTATCAACCACCATTGCCAACAGATCACCCTTGTTCAAATGACAGAACTCAAAACCTTCCAAAGAAATGGGTTCATCTAACATATGGGGTGAAAATGACCTTGGAACAAATATTGAAGACTTTCAACAAAATCCAAAGCTTGTTGACATAATGGACAAAATACTCGAACAAGATAAAGAATGCTATTTTCTAGCATTGGCACAACAAGGCGCAAAATTACTAATAGACTTTGATGTATCCAACCTTAAGAGGGATCAAGAAGAATCACCCTTGGACATTGTCACACAAAAACTTCAAGATCTACAACTAGAGATGGAAAGAATGAAACAAGGGAAGGTTCAACTGGCTAAATTCAGTCTTGAGAAATTATATCCCCTCCCATTTGATAGAAGCATCACCTTGATGCCATTTCCACAAAACATGCAACTACCAAAATATGATAAATATTTTGGAACAACTGATCCACAAGATCATCTTTGACAATTCTATACTTTGAGTAAGGAATTTGTCCATGACACAACCTACCTCATGTAGTTGTTCCCTAGGATTTTGGGGAGGACAAGCCATGGAATGGTTCTCCAAGCTCCCCTCCAAAATTAAATTGTTTAATCAACTAGTTGTTGTGTGCATCACATAGTATTCCTATAACATCGAAAGGGAGACCACCATGATTGACCTGTGCAATAAAAAACAACTCCCAGGAGAATCCTTCAAGGTGTTCCTACAAATATGGTGGCATACCTTTGCCAAATATCATCGAGACATCCTAGATTTCTATTTTATTTTTAAAAAAATTATATTCATTAATAGCCTCTCCAAACTGATGAAATACTGGTTGCAACTTCAAGGTCCTAAGGACTTTAAAACCACATTAGAAAATGCAGCTCAAGTAGGCATCATCAAGCTATCAAAAAATGGCAAGGACTTTTAAAACAATTCCTCCCAGTCTCATAATTCATCTGATCGATCAAGTGATAAACAAAAATTATGGTGGAGGAATAACAATAAACACATGACAAATGAGGGGGTGGTAGAAGCCAACCATGTTAAACCACAACTCCCCCCCCCCCCTCTCCCAATCAACAATATCTACCTATCAACAACACCAACGTGACTACTCAAAAAAACCTACCCAAACAAGATAATGTTCATCCATTCTACCGATGAAACATGGCTACTCCTTCAAATTCCAATTAGCAAGTAGCCTACAATCAAGTTCCTCCCTCGAGAGGATATTAGTCTTCCAACATACCCAAAGAATACACATCCATTGGGGAGACCTATGAAAGAGTGTTGCAAATGCTCTTAGAAGATAAGCTCATTGTACTATCAGAAGCCAAGCCCTATGAACCATAGGTCAAACCTAAGTGGTGGAGCAAAAAAGAAATTTGTGCCTACCAATACAACTGAGGGCATCTTACCAAAAATTGTTATGCCCTAAAAGGGTCCATCCAAAAGTTAATTGGTAATGGAACTATTGAAGTAAATAGCCTTCGTAACAATGAAGACCACACAACCTTCAAGAACCCTCTCATGAGCCATGAGAAGGGAGAATCATCCAAAAACAACCAAGCCTCATCCTCAAATGAAAAAGTCAACTATGCCCATAACTATGATAACATGATCAACATAATCTTTGGGTTTGATGATGTTGTTAATGTCATCATTGTCAAAGACAAACATAAGAAGCACTCATTAAACATTGTTACTTGAGGTCAAGCCTCCAAAATAGTTCTACCAAGGCTAATCACTAGTCTAGACCAAGCCACCACAAGCGCCCCCATGTCCAAATATAGTCTAGTCAACTAGTTATTGAAAACTCCCACCTATATCTCTATTTTTGAGTTGTTCCAAATATCTCCTGAGCATAAAGAAATCCTCACTAAAACCTTAGTGCCAAACAATTTGGATGTCAATAGATTTCACAATATGGTAAGTAACCTAGTTTCCCCTCACTATGTGTCCTTCTCAGCACAAGATGGCATGTCTTTCACACATCCGCAAAACTCTCTATTGTACATTGAAATCTTCATCCACTGAAACAAAGTCAAAAGAGCTTTGGTTGATGGAGGGGTTGGTCTAAACATTTGCACCTTAAACCTAGTAAAGGCAGGTATATAGAGGATGTTGTATATCCTAAGAAAAAGATTACCATAAAATCTAATGATGATGAGGAGAGATCCTCTAAAGGCATGGTTATTCTATCAATTAGGGTTGGAAATTAACTTACAATATTCTACTAGGTAGGCCATGGATCCATGATATGCAAGCATTCCCTTCTACCTACCATCAATGTCTCAAATTTCCATACATGGATCAAGAGGTGACCATATCAGGGGATCAAAATTATACCCAATATTGTAACTCCCTTGTTCCTCATAACAGGGAAGAAACTAACATCCTAACAAATTACATCAGTCGATCTACGTCAATAAACACTTCATGCTTCACCAGTTGAGATAACAACCACTTATCCACATCAACTAAGGGTAAATAGAAAGTAGGTTGTCCTAGCTCTTCTACTTCATCACCACAGCCACCCAAAGACTCTAAACAAACCCATTATGAAAAGATGGATTGTTTAATGAAATAATTTGACAAAAAGTGCAAGCTACAATGTAAGGGGGTGGATGAATACTCAATTTTGTTATTTGACCCACCACTATCCCCTTAATCTCATGGTAAGCCAAACACAAAGAAGACTTATCAGGGACATTTTGTTAAAGAAAGCGGCATATATTCAAACACCCTAGCAAAAGAAAGCAAAAAGATACAAAATGTTGATATCTCACCACACCTTTTTGGTAAGGGTTGTGATCTAATGAAGAGAATGGGTTACCTAGGAGAAGGTCCCTTGGGAAAAGGAAATGGTATTGTGGAACCACTATTAGCACATTTCAGACCCAACAAGTTTTAAAAAGGGTTGGGCTATTCGGAACGGAACAAGACAATGACAATTCCACAACCTATCATAAATCTTGCTCTACACGTGGAGATTCTTCTTCCTCTACTATAGTTTGGGTGCCAAAAGAAAAGGATGTCAAAGAAGCTATCCCAAAGAGTGTCAACCTATCCTTTTATGATCTACACCATACAAAAGAACAAATCACAGACACCACTAATGACAAAGATGATGACGGTTCTACCAAGTGGGAATTTGACTTGTTATCTAAAGAGCCTATTCAAGATAAAGAATGTGATTTTGTTCACATTCCTACCCAAAGTGCTTCCACAACACAAGATTCCACTCCACAGACTGGTTCAAAGGAGAGAACAAAACAAACACCTAATTCCTTGCTACAGACTAAATATCAACATAATGATAGATTTGAGTTCCAGACTTTATTTCCAAACTTCCTTCCAAAAGAAATTGAAGATGAGTTTAGTGAGCAATTCTATGCCTCTAGTTCTCTGGATCATCTAGAAGAAGTGCATGTCATAGACTTAACTAATATGATATATGAATCACCAAATGAGATCATGTCTCTAAACCCTATTGAACCGTATCTATACCCTGCATCATTATCCCTAGTCCATCTTGAACTTATCAGCTAGGATACAACCGAACCCCATAATATCCCAAATTTTGACACTGACCAAGAAATTTTTGTATACATTAACACAATTGAACCATCTCCCAGACAAGGACCAAGAGAATAACATATGGTTGGTTCAAGTATCAATCATCTTAGTCACACGAGAAAAGGTCGAACACATCAAAGAACTAATGAACTGAACTGCATTATGGTTGTTCTTGACAAAAAAATAGAAACAAAAAGAAGGGACACATCTAATGGTGGCACCCAAAGATGAGATGATTGATGCCTTACCTGAGTATTCAAAGAAAATATCATCAATCCTAATCGAACTGATAGAAAAGGTTAACATTGGGAGAAAGAAAGAACCTAGGATAATTCATTTGGTACAATCATTAACTCCAGAGGAAAGAAGTGAAAATATTCACTTCTTCAAAGATAGGAAAATAATTTTACATGGTCCTACACTAACATGCTAGGGTTAGATCTGAATTTAATCCTTCATCATCTCAACATTTCTCTGGATGCCAAGCTAGTTAAATAGAAACTCAAGAAAATGCATCCTCACAGAGCATTATTGGTCAAAATAGAAAAGGAGAAATTTCTTAGCACCAACTTCATTAGGCCCTTGGCTTATGCATCATGGATATCAAACATTATACCCATTTCAAAAAAAGATGGTAGCATATGGATCTATATTGACTTCTTTGATGTCAACAAAGCATGCCCCAAAGATGATTTCCCCCTCCCAAACATTGACACCATTGTGGACTTGATAGGAGGGTATTCTATGTTCTCACTCATGGATGGTTTTTTGGTTTATAACCAAATAAGGATAGCACCTAAAGAGCAAGAGAAGAAAACGTTCACTTGTGCATGGGGAATGTTTTGCTAGAACATCATGCATTTTGGTCCTAAGAATGCAGGGGTTACATATCAAAGAGCTATGACCACCATTTTCCATGACATGATGCATACCTTTATAAAGGATTATGTAGATGACCTTCTTGCCAAATATCATACATGTCAAGACCATTTTCCAATTTTGGATAAGATATTCACATGTCTAGAAGCCTTCAAAGTTAGGCTAAATCCAAAGAAATGTGCCTTTGGTGTACAATCTGGCAAGCTCCTAGGTTATATTGTCTCTGCCAAAGGAATCAAGGTTGATCCCAAAAAGGTGCAAGCTATTATCAACATGCAACCTCCTAAGAACCTAACCTAATCCAGTTATGCTCCCTCTAGGAGAGACTTCAGTCAGTTCTTCGTTTCATATCTCAGCTAGTAGAAAAGTGTGTGTCTTTTACTCATCTCCTTCACAAGGATATAGTTTTTAAATGGGACGGTCGGTGTTACATGGCCTTTGATCTTCTCAAGAACTATCTGATGAATCCACCTATTTTGGTGCCTTTGATGCTGCACAAACCATTATTTCTCTATATCTCTCTAACAAACAAATAAATAGGAGCCCTCTTGGTGCAAGAAAATGATCAAGGCAAGGAAATGATATCTATTACATCAGTGACACCCTTGTAAATTATGAACTAAATTACACCTTCATTGAAAAAGCTTTTTTGGCAATAGTTTTTGCTTCACAAAAGCTATTCACTATCTTTTGACACACAAAGTTAAGCTTTTATCCAAAATTGACCATCTCAAATATCTTCTTAGCAAAACAAAATTAATAGGCAGATTGGCCAAATGGGTAATGATCCTAAGTGAGTGTGACATTGAATACATTGATAGAAAAGCTATAAAAGGGCAAGTCATTGTAGATCAATTGGTAGATGTGCCCATAGAGAGTTCAAACCCTATCTTGGCAGACTTTCTAGACAAGCACATCCTCTAGAAAGAGTCAGTCACATGGAAGTTCTACTTTGATAGTTCGTACACACATCACGGTTCGGGTGTCAACATATTGTTCACCATGCCTCTAGGTGTCACCATCCCCACATCTTACAACTACTCTTCCTATGCACAAATAATATGGCAGAGTATGAAGCATTAGTTTTGGGTCTCAAGTTAGCTTATGAACCAAAGTTAACAACACTTGAAGTCTATGGGGAGTCTCAACTCATCATCAATCAAGTTATAGACACATATCAAACCAAAGATGAGAAATTATTACCTTACAAGCATATGGTTGATACACTTCAGACATGTTTTGTTCACATTACTTTTGAAGAAATTCCTAGAGAAAAGAAAAGGGCAGTGGATGCCATAGCTACCCTAGCCTCCTTGCTTTAGCTACCAGATCAACATGAGCGATATGAGTTCTAAGTAGAAGAGGTGGTTCAACCTGCATTTACTCAACCTGAATCCTGCATTATTTTCCATTTGAACACCCCAAAATCCCCTTGGTATGACTCCATTACCACCTACCTTTGTGATAACATTATCCCTTCTGACCTCTCACAAAACCAAAAATGTAACTTCATATGATAGACCTCGCATTACACTTTGTTGACTAATACATTGTATAGGAAAGGTCTCAACAAAAATTTATTTAGATGTCTAGAAAAGGACGAGTCTAGGGTCGTTCTGTGAGAACTCCATGTAGGTATATGTGGCTCACATTACAGTGTGTTTACATTACCAAAGAAAATTCTTCGAATGAGTTATTTATGGCCCACCATGGAAAATGATTCTATCGACTATGTAAAAACTTTTTAAAAGTGTCAAATCCATGGAATCCTTGGTTAGCATGAATGCTGATGATACTACATTAGGGGAGTATCCTAAGAATTTAAGAGCATTGAGATGTTGCATTCATGACTGTATTTATCATTAATGTCAACATAGCAGTAATTCTGTAAAGACTGGAAGAATAGTAGTCAAAGATGTTATGATGAGAAAAAGATGAGGAATTTTTAGATGATGCACAATGGAGGACATGTTCTTGAGGTTGTCCTGATGATGTGGTTAAGAGGACTAATTCTAATTCAACAGTGTATGGAAGTTACACTTGATTCACTGGAAGCAATGCAGAAACAAGCATTAGAAAAAAGAGTTCTGATGATCTATCGCTATCTTTCATCTGAGATGTAATAAAAAGATGTGCAGTTACACAGTGATAGAGGAAAATCATGTGGTGATTTCTACATGTGTGCAAGATGTGGTTTCACACATGTGAAGTTTTGTGATAGATTGTGAGCTGACAGTACTATTGTAATTGTGAATTAATTAATTATCTTATTTTAGTTAATTGGGAAAGCCTTAGGTCTGACTCAAGGAATTATTATGAAGATATGGTATAAAGGAAATTTTTTTTCCTTATTTTTTGTGTATCTTGGATAAGAGAACCAAGTGGAGTGCAAAGTATTAGAGCACGGTGTTAGAAGGAGCAGAATGCTTACTAAATGTGTGTAAGTGATCCAAGGGATCATTGGATGTGTAGTATGAGATCTGGTTACAAGATCTGAAGGAGAAGAGGTTTGGTTGATAGGACAGAGATAGAGGAAGAAGTACATTTTAGTTCTATTATTCTACAAGGAATAATATAGAGATCATTTGGACAATGGGTTAATTGTTCTTAACCTTGAAGTTGTTTGGGTAGTGAATGTGTGTAAGCAATCCAAGGGATCATTGGATGCACAGTATAAGATCTGGTTACAAGATCTAAAGGAGTAAAGGTCTGGTTGATTGGACAAAGATAGAGGAATAAGTACATTTCATTTCTATTATTTTGCAAGGAATAATATAGAGATCATTTGGACAGTCAGTTCTTTGATCTTAACAAGGTTAAAGTTGTTTGGGTAGTGGGTCCAGTTGTCTTCTACAACTCCTAATAGGGTTGGATTCTCCCAACATGGATTCAAAGTCTCCTAATAGGGACTCATATGTAATAAATGTTGTAAAAAACTCCTAATAGGGTCTATCCTCTGACAAGGAATAGCTATATTAGTTTATATTAGTACAACATCTTGTGGGTACCATCTCCACCAAGGTTTTCCCTTTTATCAAGAGTTTTCCTAGTTAACATATCTGGTGTTAATTGTGCATGAGTATCTTTTTGTGGTTTCAATTTATATTACTCACATGGTTAATTTTGTTTAAGGTTAATGATTGTGAAAATAGTTGGATAACTTATTCCCTTCCCCCCTTAGTTATATCAATGGACTGTATATTCTAAAAATTGGTATAAAAGCATTAGGTCCTTGAAGAGAAGACTTAACAACTTTGGGAGATTGATGGTGATTTTGTTTAGGAAGGATAATCCAAGATTCTATGGGGCCAACTATGATAGTTGGAAGGAAAATATGAATACTCATTTTCTATGCATGGTTCCAGGATATTGGCTTTTGATGAAAGTTAAGAAGACAATTGTTAAAGAATCAAAGCTAGAGGAATACAGTGAGGGAGAAAGAGATCTATTCATGTGTAACATGAGAGCCAGAGAAGCCCTACTATCAGCTCTTCTAGAGAATTAATACAATCAGGTAAAGACATTTCAAACTTCTCATGAAATATGGAGAGCATTACAAGTTACTTTTGAAGGTGATGATCATGCAAAAAGAATGAGATTACAAAATTGGATTTTCACATTTCAAGATGCTAAGATGATGGAAGATGAATCTATAAGACGTTATGTAGGAAAAATATCAAAATTTGTTGCAGTAATCTAGTCTCTTGGTGGAACTAAAGAAGATGATGAGGTTATATGGAAGATCTTGAAAATTTTAACACCACCATTCAAGCAGGTGGCTTAAATGATTCAACTAGTTATGCCCTGCACCAAAGTTTTGTCAAAGGAAACATTTCTTGGAAGATTAGAATATGTAGAAGTAGAAATGAGATAGTCTAGAGAATTAGCCAGAGTTGAGACAACTTGCAGTACTCTGAACATTTGTCCTAATCTATCAAGAAGTACAAGCACAAGAGGAGACTTTTCCAGTAGTAGCAGATCTAAAGAAGATAAGAAGATTGAAGAAGGAATAGCCCTTTTGGTAAGAAGAGAGAAATATGGTAAGAAAATCTTTAAATGTTGGACTTGTGATGAATATGGTCATTATGCATCTAAATGTCCTAAAAGAGAGAAAAAAATTAGAGAAAAATTTAAGCCTAGAAGAGATAAAGACAGAAATCATTTGTATGCTAATGATGATGAAGAATCTAATGAAAGAGATTAGAATGAAAGTGATGATGAATTAGGACTTGTGGCTATCAAGGAAGATGATCTTGATAGAGATATTAAAGAAGAGAGAGCTCTAGTTACCCAAGTTAAGAAGAAAATAGATTGGATAATTGATAGTGGATGTTTACATCACATGACTTGTGATATGAACAAATTTTTTTAGTTCAAAAATCATGATGGAGGTATTGTTAGAGTTGGTAACAATGCACCTTGTCATATTATAGGGATTGGAGCTATTACTCTTGATGGTAAAACTAACATTGATGGTGTTTACTTTGTTGATGGTTTGAAACATAATTTGTTAAGTTTTGGACAGTTGGTAGACAAGGGATATCTATTGTAGTTCATAGACAAGACTTGCATAATCAAAGACAAAGATGGTAAGTTGATGGGTACTAGAACCAGATCTAGAGGTAATGTATTTCAATTGAATCCTACTGAAATAACATGTTTGGTTGAAAAAGTTGATAACAACTGGTTGTGGCATAGGAGGTTCTCTCATATAAACTTTGATAATATTGTGAAGGTTAGTAGTACATTTGCAGTGAGAGATCTACCTTAGATTGTTAAGCCAACTAATGTTATCTACAAAGAATGTATTTTGGCTAAGCAGAGGAAAGTTTCTTTTCCTAGCAAGAAGTTTTCTACTACAAAGGAATTGAAGATTGTTCACATAGATTTGAGTGGTCTTACAAGAACCAGAGGATTCTATGGTGAAAGCTAATTTATGATTTTTGTTTATGATTTCACTAAGATGATGTGGGTAGCATTTTTTTAAAGAGAAGTCTGAAGCTTTTAAGATATTTAAGATATTTAAGAATAGATTTGAAAATAAATATGGTATCAAGATTAAATGTTTGACATCAAATAGAGGAGGAGAGTTCAGCTCCAAAGAGTTCAACATGTTTTATAAAGGGAATGGAATCAAAAGACAGTTATCTTCACCTAGAAAACCTAAATAGAATGGGATTGTTGAAAGAAGGAACAAGTTAGTAGCAGAAGCAGCAAGAGCAATGTTATTTGAGAATGATGTCTCAAAGACATTTTGGAGAGACCCATTTAACACTATAGTATATACTCTAAACAGAGTACAAATTAGAAAAGGTATGAGCAAGACACCCTATGAGTTATGGTTTGGTCATTCATCATTAGTTAAGTATTTTAGAATATTTGGAAGTAAGTGTAACATAAAGAGAGATGATGATATTATTAAGTTTGATCCTAGAAGCAATGAAGGCATGTTTCTTGGTTACTCATTGAAAAGTAAAGCATATAGATGTTTCAACTATAGAACTAAGACAATAGTTGAGTGCACAAATGTGAGGATTGATGAAAATTTTGGTACTAAAGAAAAGATGGTAGATTATAATTCTGATGAAGATGAGGATAATTTTGGAATTGTTAGACAGAATGTTGAAGTTCTTTTTGAGACTAACAATGGCTTGTAGAATGATGTATCTATTGAGCATAAAGAAGAACAGAGATATGAACCTAGAGAAGAGATAAGAGTTGAGATATCAACTCCTACCTTCATCAAAAACATGACAAAGAATCACCCTCCTAAGTAGAAAATTGGGAGCAAGGATAAAGGTGTGATGACAAGGAACAAAGTGAATGAGGAATTATGTCTAATTTCTCAAGTGGAACCTAAGAGCACAGATGAAGCATGTAAGAATGATCACTAGATGCAAGCAATGAAAGAAGAATTAGATCATATTGTGAAGAATGAGACATGGGAATTAGTTCCTAGACCTAAAGACAAGAATGTGATAGGAACCAAGTGGGTATTCAGAAATAAGATGAATGAGCAAGGAGAATTTGTGAGAAACAAGGCTAGACTTATTTGCAAAGGTTATTCATAGAAAGAAGGAAAATATTATGAGGAAACATATGCACCTATGGAAAGAATGGAACCAGTAAGGATGTTCTTGGATTATGCAGCAAGCAAGAATTTCAAGGTTTATCAGATGGATGTCGAATTAACATTTCTAAATATAGAACTTGAAGAAGAAGTCTATATTGAGCAACTTGATGGATTCCCTCTGACAAAAGAAAAATAATTTGTATGCAAACTAAAGAAAACATTGTATGGTCTGAAGCAAGCACCTAGAACCTAGTATGCAAGGTTGGATAGGTATTTGTCTAAGCTTGGATTTATCAAAGGTACAGAAGATCGTAATCTATATTTAAAGAAAATTGATGATGGTTTGTTCATCATTGTAATATTTTTGGATGACATAATATTTGGAGATAATGATAAAGAAAGTGATAAGTTTGTTGAAGAAATGAAAAATGAATTTGCAATGAGCATGATAGGAGAAATGAAGTTTTTCCTAGGATTGTAGATTGTGCAAAGCAAAGATGGGATATTTATTTCACTAACCAAGTATCTAAAAGATTTGTTGAAAATTTTTGGTTTAGAAAGTTGCAAGCCTATTGGTACACCCATGATAACTGGTCACAAGTTATCTAGTAAAGATGAAACACCTACAATTGAGTAGAAAAAGTATAGATCTATGATTGGAGGATTCCACTATCTGACTCACACCAAACTAGATATAGAAAATGTAGTTGGGATTGTAGCAAGATTCCAAGCTGATCCTAAGGAGTATCATTATGCAATAGTAAAAAGGATATTCAGATACTTGAAGGGTACATCTAATTATGGAATTTGGTATGACAAATCAAGAGATTTTACTTTGTGCACATATATTGATGTAGACTGGGTAGGAAATATGGATGACAAAAAGAGCACTAGTGGTAGAGCATTATTTCTTAGAGGAAGATTGGTTTCTTGGTTGAGAATGAAATAGGATTGTATTTCTTAGAGTACAATTGAGGTAAAGTATGTTGTAGCAACAAATAACTGTAACCAAGTTATATGGATGAAACAAATGTTGAAGGATATAGGGATTGAGTTTATAGTGCCTATTATCATTTACTATGATAACACAAGTACAGTAAGTATGTCTAAGAATCTAGTATTGCATTCTAAGATAAAGAACATGTCCATTAAGTATCATGTTTTGAGAGAACAGGCAGCTGAAAAGAAAACAAAGTTGGAGTATGTAAGTAATAAAGTTCAAATTGCAGATATCTTTACAAAGCCTTTACCTAAAGATACTTTTGAGTACCTAAAAGGCATGCTAGGGGTTATGCCCCTACCTATTTTAGAGTAGATGATGCAAGGAGTGCATCAGTCCAGTGGTACAGAGCATGATGGTTAGACTAGACTGAATGTTGGTGCTTCCTACATGGGGGAGTATCTGGTATGTACTAAGTCATGAAGGACTCTTGGTAATTAGTATTGAACAGTGTCTTTGGACACTCGAGCTAGTTGATGATTTGAGAAGTTGATTAGCAAATTGGTATATAAAAAAATTTATTGTGATTGACACCTTTGACATTGATGTCGATGGGGGAGAGAATGTACATGAAAAGCATATTGAGAGAATGTACATAAGAAATAGGAAGAGAAGCATCTATTGAGATGAAAATGGGGGAGAGTTATCTCTTTAGGGAGATTTAGAAAGATTCATGTAAGTGCACAATCAAAAATGTAAGTGCGCAGAAGGAAGTGTAAGTGGGTAGAAGAAAGTGTGAGTGCGCAAAAGGAAATGTAAGTGTACAAATGAAGCCAGAAAGTATTGTAAGTTGTTTACTATTAACAACTATTGTCAATCTTGAAGAAGAAGAAGAATATTACAATGTTCTAGAGGATTTTAGATTTGATTAAGCAACAACAACAGAGTTCAATTTGATATTATTGGAACTTAAATGTTTTTCATCTATGTTTCCATCAATGCCAAAGGGGGAAATTTGTAGCATTAATGTTGATGATACTACATTGGGGGAGTATCCTAAGCATTGACAAGTATTGGTATGTTTCATTCATGATTGTATTTGTCATTTATGTCAACATAGTAGTAATTTTGTAAAGACTAGAAGAATAGCATTCAGAGATCTTATGATGCACAAAAGATGAGGAAGTTTTAGATAATGCATAGTGGAGGACATTTTCCTGAGGTTGTCCTGTTGACGTGGTTAAGAGGACTAAGTCTGAGTCAATGGTGTAGAGAAGTTATACTTGATTTATTAGAAGTAGTGCAGAAACAAAGCATTGGAAAATAGAGTTCTGATGATCTATCGCTATCTTTCATCTAAGATGTAATAAAGAGATGTACAATGATACAAGATAGTCATGTGGTGACACCTACATGTGTACAAGGCATGGTTTGACACGTGTGAAGTTTTGTGATAGACTATGAGTCGACAGTACTATTGTAATTGTGAATTAATTAATTATCTTATTTTAATTAATTGGGAAAGCCTCAAGGCCAACTCAAGGAATTATTTTAAAGATACAGTATAAAGGAAAGTTGTTTTCCTTATTTCTAATGTATCTTCGATAAGAGGACTAAGTGGAATGCAAAGTATTAGTGCGTAGTGCAAAATGCTTACTAAATGTGTGTAAGCGATCTAAGGGATCACTGGATGTGCAGTATGAGATCTGGTTACAAGATATGAAGGAGCAGAGGTCCAATTGACAGGACAAAGATAGAGGATGAAGTACATTTTAGTTCTATTATTCTACAAGGAATAATACAGAGATCATTTGGACAGTGGGTTCTTTGATCTTAACTTTGAAGTTGTTTGGGTAATGGGTCCAGTTGTCTTCCACAACTCCTAATAGGGTTGGAATCTCCTGACAGGGATTCAAAGTCTCCTGATAGGGACTCATATGTACTAAATGTTGTAATAGACTCCTAATAGGTTCTACCCTCTAACAAAGAATATTTATATTAGTACATCATCTTGTGGGCACCATCCCTGCTCGGGTTTTCTGTCTGATCAAGAGTTTCCCTAGTTAACATATCTGGAGTTAATTGTGAATGAGTATCTTGTTGTGGTTTTGGTTTATATTACTCACATGGTTAAGTTTGTTTAAGGTTAATGATTGTGATAATATTTGGATAGATGATTCACCCCCCCTCCACCCCCTCTCAGTTATATTAGTGGACTATATATTCTAACAAACTTATTCATGCACCAGCACAAGAACTCAACCCATTGCCCACACCATGGCCTTTTTATTAGTGGGGTTTTGATTTTATTGGTGCAATCCACTTACCTTCCTTTGGTAGACATAAATGGATTATTATAGTGACTGAATATTTTACCAAATGGGTTGAAGAGGCACAACTCATAGACTCCACCGTAAACAAATATCCTCATTCATCCTAAACCATATTTTTTCAGCTTGGCATACCTCATTCCATCTTAATGAATAATGCCTTGTATTTCAAGAATCAAATAGTGGATGAGTTGTGTAAAAAGTTTCACATTATCCACCATTCCTCGTCCATTTATTATCCCCAAGGCAATGGCCAAGTAGAGGTCACCAATAAAAGCATCATAAGAATCCTTAAGAGAATCATCAATGATACTGGTAGAGATTGGCATTTACAACTAAACCTTTCCTTATGGGCCTATAGGACAAGTGTTCAAATGCCTATGGGCACCACTCCCTTCTCTTTGGTCTATGACAATGAAGCTATTCCCCCTTTAGAGGTTGAAATCCCATCTCTAAGAGTCACCCTCCATGATATCCTCTTAGATAAAGACTATAAAGTGGTTCGTTTAGAAAAACTAGAATTCTTAGAAGAACATCAACACACAATGCATGAACATCTCAAAGTGTATAAAATAGGTTGTCCAGACACTACAACATAAAGATCAAACCTTGTGTCTTTCAAATTGGATATTTAGTCCTCTAAGAAAACCCTAAGAATCAGGTAGCTAGGGAAAAGAAAGGAAAATGGGAGGCCAATTGGATTAGTCCTTACATTATGACAGAATCCTTTGGGACCAGTACCTATAGACTTTCATATTATGATGGAGAAGAACTAGCAAAACCCATCAACAGAATCCATCTCAAGCGGTTCTATGTCCAAAGCTTTGAAGAAGCACCTCATTACTGAAAAAAATTTAAAAAACATCAAATAACAAAAAAAATCCAAAAAACTAGAAAACATTCAAAAAATAAATAAAATAATGGCTGATACAACCCCATTTTTTACTTTACTCCTTTTGTCATCTGACATACTTTGCAATAATGCACAAACTTATTCACGTCTTGCTACAACTATGGCCAATAGTAATTCTTAGCAACCAAAGCAATGGTTTTATCTCTACCAAATTGTCCAACCAATCCTCCACTATGCTTCTTATTGATGAGATTCTCTCTCATGGAACTTCTGAGAATGCACAACTGACTTCCCTTGAACATTATGCCATCTTGGATAATGAAATCTAGCCACTTTTTCTTGTCAAGTGTAATAGGTTTTGTACAAGCCTTCCAAGCCTCACCAATATCAGGATCCACCAGATACAAATTCTTGAGTTCCTTGAACCCAACCACTTCAAGCTACATTTGTATTAGTAAAACTTGTCTTCTATAAAGAGCATCTACAACAATGTTAAACTTGCCACTCACATGTTTCAAAAAAAATGTATAACTCTGCAAAAACTCAACCCACTTCAAATGCCTTTGATTCAATTTTCCATGACTATTTTTAATATTGTGAATATTGATGATCAATATACAAAAAAAACTCCTTCAAAAGAATATAGTTTCTCTTCAATGCTTGAACTTAGCATAAAATCCTTGATCATAAACAAAATAACTTCATTTGGCATCATTCAATTTCTCATTTAAATAAGAAATAGGTCTACCTTCTTGGCTCAAAAAAACTACTATTGCAATACCACTAGCATCATAATCTTCTTGAAACACCTTATTAAAATTTGAAAATGCTAAAACAGGCTATTCTATAACTTTCTATTTCAATAGATTAAAAATCTTATCTACACCTATAGTCCACTTAATTTTTTTCTATCTCCTCTCATTATTTCAATGAAAAGTCCACAAATACTGCTAAAACCTCTGATAATTTTTTTGTAAAAACTAGCCAATCTATGAAAAGATCTTACCTCTATTGCATTCCTTGGAGTAGGCCATTCAAGGATAGCCTTCACTTTCTCAGGGTCTATTTTTAGACCTTCTACTGATACTACAAATCCCAAGTACACCAACTCCTTCATAAAACAGCACTTCAAATTTATTAGCAACTTTTACTCCCTTGGCTTGTCAAACACCTTACAAATATGCATTAATTTATACTCTAATGTCTTACTAAAGATCAAAATATGATCTAAGTAAATAATGAAAAACTTACCCATCAACCCCTACAGTACCTCATTCACGAGCCTCATAAAAGTGTTCAGTGAATTTGTTAGCCCAAAAGGCATGACTAACCACTAGTACAATCCTTCCCTTGTCTTGAAAGAAATATTCCACTCATCTCCTACTCCAATGCGAATCTGATGGTACCCACTCTTCAAATCTATCTTTGTGAAATATAAAACTCTATTCAAACAGTTCATGATATCATCCATCTGCAGCAATGAAAATATGTACTTGATTATGATCTTGTTGATAGCTCATGAGTTTGTACACATCCTCCATTCCATTCTTCTTAGGTGCTAATATAGCTGGTACAACACATGGACTCAGACCCTCTCAAATCAACCCCTTCTACAACAACTCATGAACTGTCTATCAACTCTTCACTTTCCGTTGGAATCATTCGGTGTGCTATCTTGTTTGGAAAACTTGCTCTTGGACTCAAGTCCATCTGGTGAGTGATCTTTCACACTGCGAGTGCTCCATCAGGTACATTATTTGACACAATATCAAAAAACTTATGGTATAAAGGAAAGATTTTTACCTTGTTTGTAATATGATGTGATCATTGCAAGAAGTGCGAAGTGCGAAAAAGAAGTAGAGTGCTTGAGGAATGTGTGTAAGCGATCCAAAGGATTATTGGATGAGAGATTTGTGATCTAGTTTCAAGATCAGAAGAAGCAGAGGTCTGGTTGATAGGACAGTGAAAGAGGAAGGAATAGTATAGTATAATTCTATTATTTTGCAAGGAGTACTACAGAGATCATTTAGACAGTGGGTTCATTGGTCTTGCACTTGAAGTTGTTTGGGTAGTGGGTCTAGGTGTTTTCTACAACTCCTAATAGGGATTCAAAGTATCCTAACATGGACTCATATGTACTAAATGTATTTATGGACTCCTAATAGGGTCCATCCTCTAAATAGGAATATTTATATTAGTACATCATCTTGTGGGTACCATCCCCACTGGAGTTTTTCCTCTAATCAAGGGTTTCTCTAGTTAACATATCTGGTGTTATTGTGTATGAGTATCTTGTTGTTGTTTTAGTTTATATTTCTCATATGGTTAAGATTGTTTAAGGTTGATCATTGTGATAGTTGGATAACTAATTCACCACCCTTCCCCCCCCCCCTCTCAATTATATTAGTGGACCATATATTCTAACAATTGGTATCAGAGAACTATTATTAACTTGGACTAAATGCTAATATTTCTTGTATGGGGGAGTATTTGTGATGGACTGAGTCATTGAGGACTCTTGGTATTTGGTATTAAACAGTATCTTTGGACACTCAAGTTGACTGGAGACTTTGTGCAACATATTAGCAATTGGTATTTAACAATTGGTATGTTGTAACATTGAGATTGAGGTCTTCGATGTTGATATCAATGGGGGAGAATATGGCATGAAAAACATCTCCTAAGGCATGGGGGAGAGTATGTATGAGAAGAACTCCTAAGTTATGGGGGAGTGCTATCTCTTTAGAGAGATTTAGAAAGATTCATGAAAGGAAGTAGGAATTTTCATCTAATGTATTGTGATTTGTTTAGTGTGAAGTAATCAATTGATGTTTAAGAAGAAGGAGTATGCACCTGTTGTGCATCTATTGTGTTTGAGATTCTTTTTAGCATGTGGACAGCTGATGCTAGTCTCTGAATCCAGAGGATTTCAGACTTGCTTGATGAAGAGGATTTGAGAAGATGAGAACAGCAACAGCAACAGTGTATCACTTGCTATTCTTGGAACTTAGATGTTTTCATCTATGTTACCATCAATGCCAAAGGGGGGAATTGTTATTATGAATGTTGATGATACTACATTGGGGGATTATCCTAAGCATTGGAGAGTATTGATATGTTGCATTCATGACTGTGTTTTTCATTGATGTCAACATAGCATTGTTTTTGTAAAGACTGGTTGAGTAGCAAATAGAGATCTTGATGGTACGGATAATGGTTTGATTGTCTGGTGATGTGTAGTTACAGACATGTTTGACACAGTGTCTTGATGACATGGTTAAGTGTGCATAGTCTAAGTCAAAGAAGTACAGAAGTTGTACCTGATTTATAGAGAGCAGTTCAGAGACAAAGTATTAGGAAAAAAGTTCCTAATGGTTGTTGGCTATCTTTCATCTAAGATGTAATGAAGAGATGTGCAATCAGGCAGTGATAGAGGACACTCAGTTGATGACATCAGGGAGTGTGTAAGCCTTAGTATCGCATGTATGAATTTTTGTATAGATTGTGAGTCGATAGTGCTATTGTAATTGTAATTAATTAATTATCTTATTTTAATTTATAATTGGGAAAGCCTCAAGGCCGACTCAAGGAATTATTATGAAGATATGGTATAAATGAAGATTCATTTCCTTGTTTTTAATATGATGTGATCGTTACAAGAAGTGCAAAGTGTGAAAAGAAGAAGAGTTCTTGAGGAATTTGTGTAAGCGGTCCAAGGGATTATTAGATGCAAGATTTGTGATCTAGTTTCAAGATCAGAAGAGCAGAGGTCTAGTTGACAGGATAGTGAAAGAGGAAGGAACAATATAGTACAATTCTATTATTTTGCAAGGAATAATACAAAGATCATTTGTACAGTGGGTTCGTTGGTCTTGCACTTGAAGTTGTTTGGGCAGTGGTTCCAGCTATCTTCCACAACTCCTAACAGGGTTGGAATCTCCTAACAGGGATTCAAAGTCTCCTAACAGGGACTCATATGTATTGAATGTATTCATAAACTCCTAACATGGTCCATCCTCTAACAAGGAATATATATATATTAGTACATCATCTTGTGGGTACCATCCCCATTCGGGTTTTCCCTCTGATCAAGGGTTTCCCTAGTTAACATATCTGGTGTTATTGTGTATGAGTATCTTGTTGTGGTTTCAGTTTATATTGTTCATATGGTTAAGGTTGATAATTGTGATAATAGTTGGATAACCGATTCACCCCTCCCCCCTCTCAGTTATATCAGTGGACTATATATTCTAACAGATTCATGTGTTGATCTTGTGTGTGATGGAATCTCTAAATTTTCAAAGTGCATTATAAATAAATCTATTATTGCAAATGTTTCACATCATTCAAACAATGCTTGCAGCCATGAAAGAGAAAGGGAAATGACTAAGTATGAAAAGTTTCTAACTTGTAGTGAAATTTCAACACTATTGGTATTTGAGTTTTCAAAGGTATGCATCAAATAGTGACATATTTTTTTTATAAGAACGCATGAGTTTTAATGAAAATAAAAGTAATGATGTTTTTGTAGTGTATAATGCATACCTGAAGTCTTCTCTTTGTCCTTGCCAACATGTCGATTGTAAATTTAAAACTCTACATGTAAAAGAAGTCTTGTGTGATAAAGATACATTGAGTAGAGTTATTTGCACAAGTATCCCTATCAATGTAAATTTGGATCTGACTACCCCAACTTTGTTTGATGAAATATATACATGTGTTAATTTTGATTTTACTTCTCTTCAAATTGCTTCCATGGTTTTTGATGATGAAGAATTAGTTAAAGATTTGTTAACTTTAAGTGAAGTGTGTGACAATAAAATTCATTAGCACCTAATAATGTTTGATTGTTCATATGTTGAAGAGGGTAGTGTTGAAGATTATGTTTCATATTTTGATTCTTCCTCTTATGCTAATGAGTTTCATAACAACAAATCTAGTAGTCTTTTATAATGGCATTTTTTATGATGGTATTAATGCAAATCAACCCCTTATGTGTGAGCACTTTCAATAATTATTTTCACTTGGTAACTAATCCATTATTTGAGTGTGAAGAAGTTTCAATGTGTTGCAAATCTTATTCAATGAGTATTGATGTAGCAAATGAAGTTGAATTAGATGTCTTGCTTTCTTTAGAACTGGATGCACAAGGTAAGTTTTAGGCTCTTGGTATATATGACTCTCTTGGTCAAGTTGGGTATGAATCCTTTGTGTTTCTAATTGACAGCGTGCATGAGCTTCATAATGGAGAATATTTTCATTTGGTTTATAATATTCAAGAGCATGTTGATCAATATTTTCATAGTGAACACTATGTTGAAGATGTTTCTAGTTTTCCTATACACTATGAAAGTGAAGAGGTTGATTTCTTTTTGCCTAATGAGTTGATTAAAAGTGTTGATATTTTTATGAAACTAATGTAAATGAGACTTTTATCTTACCTCATGAAATTGAGAGTAAAAATCAACTTTTTAACATAGGTAATAAGTTTCATTAAAGTTTTGGTGGCCCTAGGCCATCATTTTTTATAGTTAGCATAGGTATTTCTTGTTTTTAATAAACTGTTGTTGAATAATTTTTTTGGTATGGTCTTCTCAACCAAGAGATGTTCAATTATTTGCATGCCCACAAGAGGCATGCATTCCCAGATAGAGCCAATGTAGGGACTCAAAAATCCACAAGGATTTTGAGAGCCATATTTTGAAACTTGCAAAAGTTAGCCTCTATAGATGTTTTTCATGTTTATTTTCTCAGTTCTCATTTTGAGGCCTATGATGAGTTTCAAGTTTTCATTGTCTTTCATTTGATATATCCATGCACCTAAGATCATTAGTTTGAACTTTTGAGTCATTCGGTGAGGTTTTGTTTTGAGCACTTTTCATATTTGCAAATCTGCCCAAGTGTTGAACAATGTTTAAAGGGATACTTTGAATTTGAATATCTTGCACTCGATAAAGTTTCATGACTTGCCACTTAAAAAATGTCTAGCATGCAAATAAGAGAACTTATGTTTCATATTTTAAGTCATTTTGATAAGTTTTGATAGGGTTTTGAGCTCCCCAAAGTTTGTTATTTACTGCTGTCATATATTTCCACCTTTTGCATTAATTTGGGAAGCCCAGTTTGACAATGAATATTTTGTGACCAGTTGAGTGTTTTAAAGAAATGGTCATCTCACTACATTCTAGAAATAAATAACATCCTATGCATTCAATTTGAAGCCCTAGTGAATCCATCTGATAAGTTTTCCAATCCAATTCCATTTGCAAAACACTTAAAATTGCTCAATTGTCAATTGTGATAGTTACCCAAAAGCCTATTTTGACAAAGTATAACTTTGACCTGATTGACCAAAATGTGAAAATTCCTTGACCATAGAATTCTAGGGGTCAAACACATGTTACATTCTAGATTTGAGCTTATGATGAATCTGTTTGAATAGTTTCTAAATGTGATTCCATTTGTAATTTTTAAAAGTTTTATTGATGATTAGATCTACAGAACAACTAGGAGGCTTGTTTGTGAGGTTATATCTTTGAATCCGTGATAGATGAGCCTAAACTAATTTTACTACTGTGTTCTATAGAGTTTGCAAGTTTTCATGAATTCGTTTGTACTCTTTCCTGTATCCATTCCTTATGCAAGAATCTCTATTTTGCAAGGTTGACCAATTCTTCAGTTCCTAGAAGCCATCTTTGTCAAACTACCAATTGTTCCCTATCAATCATCGTAATCCCAAATCATGGACTTATATTCTTTAGATCAAATTGAATCCATGTCCCAAGTTGTGAATTCTCATGTGACCATTTGACCGGTTTTGAAGTTAAATCCAAACGCAACTTTATGTTTCTGACATGTTTGAATACAGATTAATTTCAAGAGAGCATCTTCAATAGTTACTATCTCTTGACTGGGGAATAGTCATAAGGCGAGATTTAACAAACTGAAAGAGTATATGACAAAGAGCACGAATGCAAAGTATCAGGGCTTAATCAAATGATTTTGTCAGTTTTTAAGGGCAGTTCCTAGGCCTGTCAACACAAAAATGACAATTTGCAGAAAAGGTGAAAAAGGAGTTTTAAACGATGCATTCTATGAGGTTAATTGTTTGGAAACAAGATTATTTTTAAGTTGAACCCGCTATGGGGCCCGAGTGATTTCATAAGATTAATATGGCAGTGTGAGATTAAAAGATATCTCAAATGATTATGATCAATTGGTCATCACTTTTTTGGTGTAAGGATTCTATTAATAGTAATGTAGTGTTTAAATCAGGGGGATGGGTTTTAAACATACACGTCATTGTTCGAGATCAAATGGGTGCGTAGGATTATACACAGTGTGATTGAAGGATGAATTCTAACATACTAGACAAACTGCATCATTTTAACTGATGATTAAATAATGTGCTGATATTTTCAGTTGGTGATCGTATATATTTGCAGGCAGTGAGTGTGTGAGAAAGGTGCATGCATGATCGAAGGCGGTTGAGTCGAAAAGAGTGGGGTTGTGTTCTTGCACAAAATGGTTGACGTAAATGTATGAAGGCCGCTCTTCTTTGCAGAATTTTATGAGTTGACTGGAGTATCAATCCATGAAGCATTGTGTATCAATCTCATTATGGATACAAACAAAGTTGAGAGGCTCCATCATTGTCTTATCTTCCCAATCTGTGCATATAAAAAACACATGAAAACAAATTATATTCTCAAAATTGCTCACAAAAACAAAAGAAAGAAAATGAATTGTTTCAACTTCTTTCCAAGAGAGGTAACTGTGCAATCCAATTCGCTCAATGCTCATTCATCCTCATGTAAAATCCTTCACTAGTATGAAGGAGCACGCAACAATGTGTAGAGCGGACCGATCAGAGATATTATG